>CM056051.1:170904284-171314353 GCA_029574335.1 Rana kukunoris | reverse complement strand
CTGGTCGTGAGGAGGCCCATTATGTGAGTCCCAGATCGGTGCTACTCTGAGGCGTCAGGCTCGCTGGTCAATTGGGACAGAGAGTGAAGTTTTCTGGTTGGGGAAGGAGTGGGAGCAGTTCCCCCCTTCCGGACGGTTCCCCACGCGCCGTAACCAGAGATTCGAGTTCTTGGCATTCATTCGGCCCGTGATTAATCCCAAGCTAAACTGGGAGCGCAGGCTGGTGAGTGCCACTCGGAAGTGAAGGCCTGGAAAGGTTGGAAACTTTCCCTGAGGGAAAGGGTAAGCTTGGTCAAGACGTACTTATTGCCTGAGTTTCTCTTTGTAAGCTATGTGTGTCTTTTGCCAGCATCTCTCTATGCTCGGGTCTATGGTCTGTTCTTCCTGCTGTTGTGGGGAAGCAGACTGAACCTGATCAAGAGGGAGGTCACATACCGCCAGCGACGGCAAGGTGGGTTGGACATGTTCAACCCGGTGGTGTTCTTTGTCACCATCTTTGTAAATACAATTTGCAGTCCATATTTGTGGACGAGCCTTCCTGGTGGGAGTGTTCATGCAAGACTGGCTCTTGCTGTTCTTGAGGCAGTGGGGGAGGGGGGAGGCCCGGCGATCTGAGGAATCGCATGGGTAACTCCCTTCCTATGTCCCCCTGGCATTAAGGTACAGAGGCAGTGGCGGATAACTGCCCTGGAGGTGGGCTCTTGGGTCGGCGGGAGCTGTACCTGAGGGTCGATGGGCCTCGGACATTATTGAAGCCCCTGTCTTTGAGGACTGCCCTGAGAGGGTCCTCACGAGGGGCAGCCCTCTTGAATTCTTCTAGAATTCCAGGTAAGTTTTGTGGATCTCGCATGGAGGTCGTGTCCAAGGAACGACTCTATGTCCTGTGTGAAATCTCAATACAGTAACCTGGGGGACAGGGATTCTTGCCCCCTGTCATGGAATGTGGTGGGACATTGGAGAGCCATGGACCATTTTCTGGTCCAATGTCCCTTCAACGGAGGTTCTTACGAAGGTAGGGGGTGCCATTGGCTACCCCCGGTGTCCGCCTTCCGGCCCTGACCTATGCTGAGGCGAGTGTATGGTGATTTTTGGGTCCGCAGGGGATTTGAGTTATCGTCATTTATTTAGTCAGCCTAGTTGTGCTTTATTACACTTGGCACGCACGTTGTTTTGGTGTCCACTAGGACAAAATCCTGCCTTGTGCATGAGGTGTGGGCGGTATCTTTCGGAGATGGTGAAGGTGCGGATCTGAAAGGATGCAGGGTCGGGCCTGAGAGGTGTGCCCATTTATGAGGGGGTTCCTCTTCCAGCCCCGCTTAGTCACGGCTCTTGCCCCTCTCCATGTGTAGGGGCATCTATCCTTTTCACCCCCTTTAGATTTTGTTTATGGTATTTTTTTGAAATAAGGCTACAGACAATGTTGACATCATGTTCTTGCTCATAACTTGGGTTGTAGGTATTTGTTGTTGTGATGGGGGGTGTTTTGGATTGGCGATGATCTGACAGTAAAGTGGTTTTCTATGGACTTTAATAATCTCCCTACTGTACCAGTGAGCCGTTTTAAGTGTTTTTTTTTTTTGGCAATGATCTGGGCAAGTTTTTCTGATGGACTATAAAGACTTTCTCTTGTAACCAGTGAGCCCCTGTTGTAAATACCTGTTCTGGTGCTATTTTTTCTTTTTTTTTAGTATAGTTATTTCTTGGTGGGTGGAGGTCAGTGATTTGATGGTTTTGTGTTTTGTTGTTTGTTTTTGTGTTATTTGGTTTAATTTAGTTATTTTGTTTATTTTATATATTGTGTTAACCTTTTGGTCGCAGTTTTATAAATAAAAAAATTACCCCTCCTCGGTCTCAGTGCAGCTCCTCCCACTGGCGAGTAGTTCCGGCTCCTCCCACAGAGCTCATTCTGCTTCCTGCTGGAGAGGAGAGAAGACCTGTCTTCCAGAGCTCCTGTGTTCCAGCCTACCAGGACCAGCCTCCAGCCCCCAGCCCCCTGCCCCGGAAGAGGGTGGGATGGCCTCCCTCAGCCCCGGAGGTGGACGGCTTCCGGCCTCCGGAGGATCAACAGCACCTGCCCTCCAGCCAGACCACCGCCACACCACATCAGCAGGGAGGACCGTCTCTTCCTGGAGACCCAGGTGGGTCTCTCAGACTGGACAGCCCTCAGCCAGGTGAGAATGAAGCAAGAACCAGGAAGAGGCGGGATAAAATCAAATCCCTGCTGGTGAGGATATCTCAGCCTGCGTGGAAAAGATGACTACTCTCGCAGGCCTGAGGGAAAAGAGGGACAGGTGCTCCAGTAATAAGAGATCTGAATACAGGGGGCCATCACCACCCTAGGACTAGAGTAAAAGAAATATGGGAATACCTGGGGGGCTTTTGCCCAACGTGGGCTGGAGAGGTGAACTTCCTAGAGGAGCTCCGGAGGACCCTCCAGCAGGCCAACCGGGAAGGGAGCCAGGCAGCGAGGAGGAGCGGGCGGTCTAAGAAGGGGTCCCAACCCCCCAAGCAGCCAGGAGAGTCAGGGGAGCCTGGGTGCAGTGGGGGGGGGGGCGAGTGCCCGTGGTGCAGGGCCCAGTATGGCCATAAAACCTGGGGAGGGTTCCCGGGAGCCGATCCCTCGGTCCGTGGAAGGGACTGGGGGGTTGGCGAAGTACCGGGAGTCCAGTGATCCAGGAGGTCGCCGGGCCCAGGTGCCGCCGGCGGTACCCACCCGCCATTTCAGGTCAGCATACCCAGGCTCCCCCAGGATGGTCGCACTGCCACAGCTGAAGCCGCCATGTGTCGGCTTCCAATGACCCCTCAGCTTGCAGAGGAGCGGGAGGATCTGGCCATGGAAAGGCCAGGGACTGCTCCTGCGGCTGTTATGTCATCGGGAGAGAGGCAGACACATGGTGGAGGCATTGTGCTGCGGTCATCTGGAGGGTAAACAGCTTGTGTGCAGTGTGGCCAAGATGGCGCCGGCTGTTGGGGGTGGAGTAGACCGGGACCCGAAGTGACCGCCCAAGAACCGGAAGTGCCCCAGCCGAAACCGAAGTGCCCCAGCCGAAACGAAGGTGCCCCACGCCGAAACCGGAAGTGACCAGCCGAACCGGAAGTGACCAGACCGGAACCGGAAGTGCCCGTCCCGCGACCGGAAGTGCCCCCCGCGAGTTTGCGGTGGTCGGTGGGGGCTCAGGGGACCTGGGGATGAGAGGCCGGGGGTACAGGGGTGCCCAGCCCCGGACGCTGCAGCAGGCACCTCCAGGCACCCCCGGCAGGAGATGGACAGAGACGTTGAGGACGGTAAATTGGACGGTAAGCTGCCCACCCCCCCAGGTCCCCATGGACACTGCCAACAGGCCCCGAGGGGCTCCCTGCAGCACAGGCGGGGTGGGGGGAAAGTCAGGTGGGACCCTCCCCAGTGGACTGTATAGCATACGATTATATCCGGCAGTTGGAGGGGTCCCAGGGGGGCTCCCCCCCAGTACAGTGGAGTCCCAAGGGGCTGGTGTGGTCGCGGAGGGGTCTGGGTGGGGGAGTTTGGTGGGGGTGGTACCCCTCTGCTGTGGTCCCGGGGGGGGGGAGCCTGTAGTCAGGCCAATGTGGTGGGTCAGGGTGGTCAGGGTATATCAGCGGGGTGGGTGCAACACCACCGGCAGGGAATGGGGCCCCCCCGTCCCCCCCACCTTCTGGGGGTGCTGAGGGGGGTGCCCCACTTCCGGAGAACATCTTTCGGGGGTCTCCGGAGGCCAACTTATTGTCTGCCCTAAAGGGGGGTCGCTCTTTCGCCCAGGTGTTGGGCTCTCGTGCCCCTCGTGGACCACCTGTACAGCCGGTTTTGGCGCCCAGAATTTCCGCGCCCCCCCTGCTGACCAGGAGAGGACGCAGGGGTCGGCGTGGACGAGGGGTACAGGTGGTCCAGAGAGGAGGCGTAGGAATGTTGTCCCAGCTTCGGTACGAGGGTCCGGACCCCTGCCCCGCTCGAGGTGAGGTGGTGGGCCTGGTACTCTCCTTGGGTTTTGGGGTGGATGACCTTTTTGCTGTCATCCATCCCACCAACAACACGGGAGTTTGATATAAGTTTTGTCACTCCCGTGTGTATGGAACGCTTTATCACCGCTTTGGGTTGGTGAGGGGCGTTGACCCTGGAAGAGGTACAGGCTCATTCCCATCTCCAGGCAGGAGGAGGTTAAGAACATCACCATCCTGGTGAGGAATGAGTCGCTCCCTCCGGAGGACATTGCCACCTGGCTCGGGAGGTAACGGGCAGTTGCAGACCCCCCTGAGGAAGAACCTTGATGAGCGCGGGGTCTGGACCGGGCTTGGTTGACCAGGATCCGGCTCAAGAGGGAGGGCAACAGTGTTGCCCACCTCCCTGGCAGCGCCTTTCTAGGCAGAGACCGGATCCTGGCGTTCTACCCGGGACAGCCCGTCGTTGCTTCAAGTGCGGCAGCCCGACCCACATGAGCTCGGACTGCACGGTGGTCAGATGTGGCCGGTGCCCACGAGTTTGGCCACCAGTCCGAGTCATGTGGGAAGATATGCTGCAACTTGTGTGTGAGATGGGGCACCCATTTAGCAGGTGTCCCAAAGCATATCGGGGTTCTTCCTCAGGGGGGGGACCTCCCGGGCCGGGAGCGGCCGAAGCCCCCCCGCGAGTGATGGCCGGGGGGTGGGATCCTGGAGCCCTAGTACTACTCCGGAGGGACCAACAGGCCCATTGCCTCAAAGAAGGCGGAGCAGGCGTGGGCGTGGGGCTCCCCCCCCGGGGGACACGGGCTCGGTTGGCCAGGAGGCTCCCGATCCTCCGGAGGGCGGAGCCGGTGGGGAGGAGTCGGGAGGCCTGGGGGTCCCGGGCCTGAGGGTCCGGGGCCAGGGCCTTCCTCTCCTAATGTTGCAGGGCCGATCCCCATCCCCCTTCCCTTTCCCCCTCCTCACCATTGCCCCTCCCCTCCACCTGGCCCTCCATCTGTTTCCCCATGCCCTCCTCCCTCATCTTCCCCTCCTCGTACCCCCCCCCCTCGTCCCCCCCTCCCAAGTCCCGTCCCCCCCCTTCCCCTTCTTCTTCCCGTCCAGCTAAGTCTGGTCCCCCCCTGTCCTCTCCCCTGTCTCTGGCCCCCCTCCTGCCTCTTCCATTCCCCCCCCTTCTGGACCCAGAGTCTCCTCTGGCCCTGTGGCCATGGAGATGGAAGCTGCTCGAGCCTCATCCAAGAGGGAAATCTCGAGCAGCGGGTCCGAGGAGGGGGGTGGTGTAGTCATCTCGGAGAGGTGGCAGGAGTGGGAGCAGGTGAGACGCAAAAAGAAGAAGGGGAAGGCTGCCAGATCTGGGGGCGGGAAGTCCCCAGTGAAGGGTGGGGTTCCCCCAGGGGCACGAAGTGGGGTGTCCCTGGGGAACCCGTTTGGTATCTTCTCCTCCTCCTCGGGCTCAGAGGAGGAGGAAGTGTAGATATGTAAATATGTTTTTGTGTTTGTAGTATGAAGGAGAACATGACCACTTTCAATCATTCTGATGGCGGTACCCTCTCCAATACGGCTTGCGACCATTAATGTCGCAAGTATTCGTTCTGCGGGAGCTCGTTTTATGGCCTTCGATTTTCTCAGCCGTGTTGAAGCTGACATTTTGTTTTTTGCAGGAGACCTGGCTGGCATCTGTGGCAGAGATGCATCTAGCAAAGAGGGAGTGGAGATGTGGGCCCTCCCTCTGGTCTCTTGCGGCCGAGCCCTGCAGTGGGGTTGCGGTCCTTTTAAGACTGGTCCGGTGGCTTGCCGGCGAGTGATTGAAGTGGAGATCGGTAGATGTCTGGTGGTGGACGCTGTCGTGAGGGGGCAATTCCTCCGGCTCATAAATTTTTATGGGCCTCAAACTAGGAGGGAGAGGAGGAGCCTCCTTACGGCGGTTAAGCCTTATCTTTTTACGTCCCAGCAGGTGATTTTTGGTGGCGATTTCAATATGATCACTAGGCCCAAAGACCGGGCAGGTGCCGCCAACCCTCTGGGATATGATAGTATTTTTTTGAATAACGTAGTGAGGGAGGCCAGGTTGGTGGATGTGCACGTTCGTCACCTCCCCAACCTCACTGGTTTCACATTTTCCCGAGGTAGTAGTAAGAGTAGATTAGATAGGTTTTTTTTAAAGGAGGACTCTGTCTGCTCGGCTCCTGAGCTGCAGTCGGTAGAGTTCTCCGATCACTGTATGGTATCTGTGGCCCTGAATGTCGCTGACACTCCTCAGAAAGGGAGGGGTTTGTGGCGCCTGAATGGGTCGCTACTGGAGGATCCTGAGGTTAGGGAAGCCTATGAGGTTTTCTTCCTGGGCCAGACCTCGCTCCTTGAGGGCAACTGCTCCCGCCTTGAGTGGTGGGAAGTAGTTAAAAAGAGGTCTGGCGACTTTTTCCGGGAATAATCTCTGGGTACAGGGCAGCTTCCAAGTACCAGGCTTACCAGAGACTACGCAGGCAGCTTGACCGCCTGGTGTCCTCTGGGGGCTCTCAGGAACAGATATCCGGTCTGAAGGCGCAGATGAAGGAGTGTCAGTACGACCGTCTCGCCTCCCTGGTTTTTGAGAGGGATTATGGGAAGTTTATCTCTCCTGATCCCTACAGGAGCTGTGGTGAGGTGGCGAGGTCGAAGGTCGTACATGGCCTGAAGGATGCCTCAGGATCTCTGGTCCGGTCCAGATCGGGGATCCTGGGTGTCGTCAGAGACCACTTTTCGGACCTCCTGAAGAAGCGGCCTCTAGACATGGAGAAAGTCAGGGAATTCCTTGATGAGACCCCGCTGGAAGTGGGGTCTGACCTTCCTGACTCTCTGACAGAAGAGATCTCGGTAGCTGAAGTTGAGCAGGCTATTAGCTCTTTAGCTTCTAAAAAGTCACCTGGGCCCGATGGGCTCACGGCCGAGTTCTACAAAACCTTTAAGAGCCTCTTGGCTCCTCATCTGAGGGACGTGTTTAGTGAATGTTTGGCCTATGGCCTGCTGCTCCTCCCTCAATGAGAAGGTCAGCTTGATCCTACTGTCAAAGGGGAAAGATCCGTCTGTGGTGGAGAATTGGCGTCCGATCGCCCTTCTTACCACAGATAGGAAGATACTGGCAAAGATCTTGTTTACACGTCTGTCTGCTTTGGCGGGCAGGATGCTGTCTCCCTCTCAGCACTGCACAATTCCTGGCCGGGGCACTTTTAGTGCCGTCCTGAGCGTCCGGGAGGCTGTGGAAAGGTGCAGGGCTGATGGCAGCGAGCGGTATCTGCTTGCATTGGATCAGGCTAAGGCGTTTGATCGGGTGAACCACGAGTACCTTTGGCTGCTTCTGAGGAGATACGGTCTGCCTGATCAATTCGTTGATTGGCTGCAGGTATTGTATAGGGGAGCTGAGAGCTTCCCTCTTGTCAACGGTTGGGTGGGCCGGGCCTTTGCCGTGGACTCTGGCGTCCGGCAGGGGTGCCCGCTGAGCCCCCTCCTGTACATCTTTGCGGTCGACCCCTTCGTAAGGAGGCTAGACTGCGGGCGTCTGGGGGGGGTTTCCGGTGGGACCTGTCGGGGGTCCGGTTTCGGCGGTGAGGGTTGTGGCCTATGCGGACGACGTCTCGGTGGTGGTATCTGGTCGTGAGGAGGCCCATTATGTGGAGTCCCAGATCGGGTGCTACTCTGAGGCGTCAGGCTCGCTGGTCAATTGGGACAAGAGTGAAGTTTTCTGGTTGGGGAAGGAGGGGGAGCAGTTCCCCCTTCCGGACGTGTTCCCCACGCCCGTACCAGAGATTCGAGTTCTTGGCATTCATTTCGGCCCGGGTGATTATCCCAAGCTAAACTGGGAGCGCAGGCTGGTGAGTGCCACTCGGAAGGTGAAGGCCTGGAAAGGTTGGAAACTTTCCCTGAGGGAAAGGGTAAGCTTGGTCAAGACGTACTTATTGCCTGAGTTTCTCTTTGTAAGCTATGTGTGTCTTTTGCCAGCATCTCTCTATGCTCGGGTCTATGGTCTGTTCTTCCTGCTGTTGTGGGGAAGCAGACTGAACCTGATCAAGAGGGAGGTCACATACCGCCAGCGACGGCAAGGTGGGTTGGACATGGTCAACCCGGTGGTGTTCTTTGTCACCATCTTTGTTAAATACAATTTGCAGTCCATATTTGTGGACGAGCCTTCCTGGTGGGAGTGTTCATGCAAGGACTGGCTCTTGCTGTTCTTGAGGCAGTGGGGGGAGGGGGGGAGGCCCGGCGATCTGAGGAGATCGCATGGGTATCTCCCTTCCTATGTCCCCCTGGCATTAAAGGTACTGAGGCAGTGGCGGATAACTGCCCTGGAGGTGGGCTCTTTGGGTCGGCGGGAGCTGTACCTGAGGGTCATGGCCTCGGACATTTTGAAGCCCCTGTCTTTGAGGGACTGCCCTGAGAGGGTCCTCACGGAGGGGCTAGCCCTCTTGAATTCTTCTAGAATTCCAAGTAAGTTTTGGGATCTCGCATGGAGGTCGTTCCATGGACGACTCTATGTCCGTGCGAATCTCAAATACAGGAACCTGGGGGACAGGGACTGCCCCCGTCAGGAATGTGGTGGGACATTGGAGACCATGGACCATTTTCTGGTCCAATGTCCCTTCAACATGGAGGTTCTTACGAAGGTAGGGGGTGCCATTGGCTACCCCCGCCTTCCGGCCCTGACCTATGCTGAGCGAGTGTATGGTGATTTTGGGGTCCGCAGGGGATTTGAGTTATCGTCACTTTATTTAGTCAGCCTAGTTGTGCTTTATTACACTTGGCACGCTCGGTGTTTGGTGTCCACTAGGGACAAAATCCTGCCTGTGCATGAGGTGGTGGGCGGTATCTTTCGGGAGTTGGTGAAGGTGCGGGATCTGGAAAGGAGCAGGGTCGGGCCTGAGAGGTGTGCCCATTTATGGAGGGGGTTCCTCTTCCAGCCCCCTTAGGTCACGGCTCTGCCCCTCTCCATGGGTAGGGGCATCTATCCTTTTTCACCCCCTTAGATTTTGTTTATGGTATTTTTTTTGAAATAAGGCTACAGACATGTCTGACTATCATGTTCTTGCTCATACGTGGGTTGTAGGTATTTGTTGTTGTGATGGTGGGGTGTGTTGTGGGTTGGCGATGATCTGGACAGTAGTGGTTTCTATGGACTTTAATATCTCCCTACTGTACCAGTGAGCCGTTTTAAGTGGTGTTTTTTTTTTGGCAATGATCTGGGCAAGCTTTTCTGATGGACTATAAAGACTTTCTCTTGTACCAGTGAGCCTGTTGTAAATACCTGTTCTGGTGCTATTTTTTTTTTTTTTTTTCTTTATAGTTATTTCTTGGTGGGTGGAGGTCGGTGATTTGATGGTTTGTGTTTTGTTGTTTGTTTTTGTGTTATTTGGTTTATTTAGTTATTTTGTTTATTTTATATATTTGTTAACCTTTTGGTCGTAGTTTTATAAATAAAAAATTACCCCTCCTCGGTCTCAGTGCAGCTCCTCCCACTGGCAGTAGTTCCGGCTCCTCCCACAGAGCTCATTCTGCTTCCTGCTGGAGAGGAGAGAAGACCTGTCTTCCAGAGCTCCTGTGTTCCAGCCTACCAGGACCAGCCTCCAGCCCCCAGCCCCCTGCCCCGGAAGAGGGGTGGGATGGCCTCCCTCAGCCCCGGAGGTGGACCGGCTTCCGGCCTCCGGAGGAGTCAACAGCACCTGCCCTCCAGCCAGACCACCGCCACCACCATCAGCAGGGAGGACCGTCTCTTCCTGGAGACCCAGGAGGGTCTCTCAGACTGGACAGCCCCTCAGCCAGGTGAGAATGAGGCAAGAACCAGGAGGAGGCGGGATAAAATCAAATCCCTGCTGGTGAGGATATTCTCAGGCCTGCGTGGAAAAGATGACTACTCTCGCAGGCCTGAGGGAAAAGAGGGACAGGTGCTCCAGTAATAAGAGATCTGAATTCAAGGGGGCCATCACCACCCTAGGACTAGAAGTAAAAGAAATATGGGAATACCTGGGGGGCTTTTGCCAACGTGGGGCTGGAGAGATGAACTTCCTAGAGGAGCTCCGGAGGACCCTCCAGCAGGCCAACCGGGAAGGGAGCCAGGCAGCGAGGAGGAGCGGGCGGTCTAAGAAGGGGTCCCAACCCCCCAAACAGCCAGGAGAGTCAGGGGAGCCTGGGTGCAGTGGGGGGGGGGCGAGTGCCGGTGTGCAGGGCCCAGTATGGCCATAAAACCTGGGGAGGGTTCCCGGGAGCCGATCCCTCGGTCCGTGGAAGGGACTGGGGGGTTGGCGAAGTCCGGGGAGTCCAGTGATCCAGGAGGTCGCCGGGCCCAGGTGCCGCCGGCGGTACCCCCCCGCCATCTTCAGGTCAGCATACCCAGGCTCCCCCAGGATGGTCGCACTGCCACAGCTGAAGCCCGCCATGTGTCGGCTTCCATGACCCCTCAGCTTGCAGTGGAGCGGGAGGATCTGGCCATGGAAAGGCCAGGGACTGCTCCTGCGGCTGCTATGTCATCGGGAGAGAGGCAGACACATGGTGGAGGCATTGTGCTGCGGTCATCTGGAGGTAAACAGCTTGTGTGCAGTGTGGCCAAGATGGCGCCGGCTGTTGGGGGTGGAGTAGACCGGGACCCGGAAGTGACCGCCCAAGAACCGGAAGTGCCCCAGCCGGAACCGGAAGTGCCCCAGCCGGAACCGGAAGTGACCAGACCGAAACCGGAAGTGACCATACCGAAACCGGAAGTGGCCATACCGAAACCGGAAGTGCCCGTCCCGCGACCGGAAGTGCCCCCCGCGAGTTTGCGGTGGTCGGTGGGGGCTCAGGGGACCTGGGGGATGAGAGGCCGGGGGTACAGGGGTGCCCAGCCCCGGACGCTGCAGCAGGCACCTCCAGGCACCCCCGGCAGGAGATGGACAGAGACGTTGAGGACGGTAAATTGGACGGTAAGCTGCCACCCCCCCAGGTCCCCATGGACACTGCCACAGGCCCCGAGGGGCTCCCTGCAGCACAGGCGGGGTGGGGGGAAAGTCAGGTGGGACCCCTCCCAGTGGACTGTATAGCATACGATTATATCCGGCAGTTGGAGGGGTCCCAGGGGGGCTCCCCCCCAGTACAGGTGGAGTCCCAAGGGGCTGGTGTGGTCGCGGAGGGGTCTGGGTGGGGGAGTTTGGTGGGGGTGGTACCCCCCTCTGCTGTGGTCCCGGGGGGGGGGGAGCCTGTAGTCAGGCCAAAGGTGGTGGGTCAGGGTGGTCAGGGTATATCAGCGGGGGTGGGTGCAACACCACCGGCAGGGATGGGGGCCCCCCCGTCCCCCCCCCACTTCTGGGGGTGCTGAGGGGGGTGCCCCACTTCCGGAGAACATCTTTCGGGGGTCTCCGGAGGCCAACTTATTGTCTGCCCTAAAGGGGGGTCGCTCTTTCGCCCAGGTGTTGGGCTCTCGTGCCCCTCTGGACCACCTGTACAGCCGGTTTGGCGCCCAGAATTTCCGCGCCCCCCCTGCTGACCAGGAGAGGACGCAGGGGTCGGCGTGGACGAGGGGTACAGGTGGTCCAGAGAGGAGGCGTAGGAATGTTGTCCAGCTTCGGTACGAGGGTCCGGACCCCTGCCCCGCTCGAGGTGAGGTGGTGGGCCTGGTACTCTCCTTGGGTTTTGGGGTGGATGACCTTTTTGCTGTCATCCATCCCACCAACACACGGGAGTTTGATATAAGTTTTGTCACTCCCGTGTGTATGGAACGCTTTATCACCGGCTTTGGGTTGGTGAGGGGCGTTGACCCTTGGAAGAGGTACAGGCTCATTCCCATCTCCAGGCAGGAGGAGGTTAAGAACATCACCATCCTGGTGAGGAATGAGTCGCTCCCTCCGGAGGACATTGCCACCTGGCTCGGGAGGTACGGGCAGTTGCAGACCCCCCTGAGGAAGAACCTTGATGAGCGCGGGGTCTGGACCGGGGCTTGGTTGACCAGGATCCGGCTCAAGAGGGAGGGCAACAGTGTTGCCCACCTCCCTGGCAGCGCCTTTCTAGGCAGAGACCGGATCCTGGCGTTCTACCCGGGACAGCCCCGTCGTTGCTTCAAGTGCGGCAGCCCGACCCACATGAGCTCGGACTGCACGGTGGTCAGATGTGGCCGGTGCCACGAGTTTGGCCACCAGTCCGAGTCATGTGGGAAGATATGCTGCAACTTGTGTGGTGAGATGGGGCACCCATTTAGCAGGTGTCCCAAAGCATATCGGGGTTCTTCCTCAGGGGGGGGACCTCCCGGGCCGGGAGCGGCCGAAGCCCCCCCGGCGAGTGATGGCCGGGGGGGTGGGGATCCTGGAGCCCCTAGTACTACTCCGGAGGGACCAACAGGCCCATTGCCTCAAAGAAGGCGGAGCAGGCGTGGGCGTGGGGCTCCCCCCCCGGGGGACACGGGCTCGGTTGGCCAGGAGGCTCCCGATCCTCCGGAGGGCGGAGCCGGTGGGGAGGAGTCGGGGAGGCCTGGGGGTCCCGGGCCTGAGGGTCCGGGGCCAGGGCCTTCCTCTCCTAATGTTGCAGGGCCGATCCCCATCCCCCTTCCCTTTCCCCCTCCTCACCATTGCCCCTCCCCTCCACCTGGCCCTCCATCTGTTTCCCCATGCCCTCCTCCCTCATCTTCCCCTCCTCGTACCCCCCCC
Organism: Rana kukunoris; assembly: GCA_029574335.1. Classification (NCBI taxonomy): domain Eukaryota; kingdom Metazoa; phylum Chordata; class Amphibia; order Anura; family Ranidae; genus Rana; species Rana kukunoris. The sequence continues at coordinate 171,301,763 of CM056051.1, read as the reverse complement.
CCTCGTCCCCCCCCTCCCAAGTCCCGTCCCCCCCTTCCCCTTCTTCTTCCCGTCCAGCTAAGTCTGGTCCCCCCCCTGTCCTCTCCCCTGTCTCTGGCCCCCCTCCTGCCTCTTCCATTCCCCCCCCTTCTGGACCCAGAGTCTCCTCTGGCCCTGTGGCCATGGAGATGGAAGCTGCTCGAGCCTCATCCAAGAGGGAAATCTCGAGCAGCGGGTCCGAGGAGGGGGGTGGTGTAGTCATCTCGGAGAGGTGGCAGGAGTGGGAGCAGGTGAGACGCAAAAAGAAGAAGGGGAAGGCTGCCAGATCTGGGGGCGGGAAGTCCCCAGTGAAGGGTGGGGTTCCCCCAGGGGCACGAAGTGGGGTGTCCCTGGGGAACCCGTTTGGTATCTTCTCCTCCTCCTCGGGCTCAGAGGAGGAGGAAGTGTAGATATGTAAATATGTTTTTGTGTTTGTAGTATGAAGGAGAACATGACCACTTTCAATCATTCTGATGGCGGTACCCTCTCCAATACGGCTTGCGACCATTAATGTCGCAAGTATTCGTTCTGCGGGAGCTCGTTTTATGGCCTTCGATTTTCTCAGCCGTGTTGAAGCTGACATTTTGTTTTTGCAGGAGACCTGGCTGGCATCTGTGGCAGAGATGCATCTAGCAAAGAGGGAGTGGAGATGTGGGCCCTCCCTCTGGTCTCTTGCGGCCGAGCCCTGCAGTGGGGTTGCGGTCCTTTTTAAGACTGGTCCGGTGGCTTGCCGGCGAGTGATTGAAGTGGAGATCGGTAGATGTCTGGTGGTGGACGCTGTCGTGAGGGGGCAATTCCTCCGGCTCATAAATTTTTATGGGCCTCAAACTAGGAGGGAGAGGAGGAGCCTCCTTACGGCGGTTAAGCCTTATCTTTTTACGTCCCAGCAGGTGATTTTTGGTGGCGATTTCAATATGATCACTAGGCCCAAAGACCGGGCAGGTGCCGCCAACCCTCTGGGATATGATAGTATTTTTTTGAATAACGTAGTGAGGGAGGCCAGGTTGGTGGATGTGCACGTTCGTCACCTCCCCAACCTCACTGGTTTCACATTTTCCCGAGGTAGTAGTAAGAGTAGATTAGATAGGTTTTTTTTAAAGGAGGACTCTGTCTGCTCGGCTCCTGAGCTGCAGTCGGTAGAGTTCTCCGATCACTGTATGGTATCTGTGGCCCTGAATGTCGCTGACACTCCTCAGAAAGGGAGGGGTTTGTGGCGCCTGAATGGGTCGCTACTGGAGGATCCTGAGGTTAGGGAAGCCTATGAGGTTTTCTTCCTGGGCCAGACCTCGCTCCTTGAGGGCAACTGCTCCCGCCTTGAGTGGTGGGAAGTAGTTAAAAAGAGGTCTGGCGACTTTTTCCGGGAAATCTCTGGGTACAGGGCAGCTTCCAAGTACCAGGCTTACCAGAGACTACGCAGGCAGCTTGACCGCCTGGTGTCCTCTGGGGGCTCTCAGGAACAGATATCCGGTCTGAAGGCGCAGATGAAGGAGTGTCAGTACGACCGTCTCGCCTCCCTGGTTTTTGAGAGGGATTATGGGAAGTTTATCTCTCCTGATCCCTACAGGAGCTGTGGTGAGGTGGCGAGGTCGAAGGTCGTACATGGCCTGAAGGATGCCTCAGGATCTCTGGTCCGGTCCAGATCGGGGATCCTGGGTGTCGTCAGAGACCACTTTTCGGACCTCCTGAAGAAGCGGCCTCTAGACATGGAGAAAGTCAGGGAATTCCTTGATGAGACCCCGCTGGAAGTGGGGTCTGACCTTCCTGACTCTCTGACAGAAGAGATCTCGGTAGCTGAAGTTGAGCAGGCTATTAGCTCTTTAGCTTCTAAAAAGTCACCTGGGCCCGATGGGCTCACGGCCGAGTTCTACAAAACCTTTAAGAGCCTCTTGGCTCCTCATCTGAGGGACGTGTTTAGTGAATGTTTGGCCTATGGCCTGCTGCCTCCCTCAATGAGAAGGTCAGCTCTGATCCTACTGTCAAAGGGGAAAGATCCGTCTGTGGTGGAGAATTGGCGTCCGATCGCCCTTCTTACCACAGATAGGAAGATACTGGCAAAGATCTTGTTTACACGTCTGTCTGCTTTGGCGGGCAGGATGCTGTCTCCCTCTCAGCACTGCACAATTCCTGGCCGGGGCACTTTTAGTGCCGTCCTGAGCGTCCGGGAGGCTGTGGAAAGGTGCAGGGCTGATGGCAGCGAGCGGTATCTGCTTGCATTGGATCAGGCTAAGGCGTTTGATCGGGTGAACCACGAGTACCTTTGGCTGCTTCTGAGGAGATACGGTCTGCCTGATCAATTCGTTGATTGGCTGCAGGTATTGTATAGGGGAGCTGAGAGCTTCCCTCTTGTCAACGGTTGGGTGGGCCGGGCCTTTGCCGTGGACTCTGGCGTCCGGCAGGGGTGCCCGCTGAGCCCCCTCCTGTACATCTTTGCGGTCGACCCCTTCGTAAGGAGGCTAGACTGCGGGCGTCTGGGGGGGGTTCCGGTGGGACCTGTCGGGGGTCCGGTTTCGGCGGTGAGGGTTGTGGCCTATGCGGACGACGTCTCGGTGGTGGTATCTGGTCGTGAGGAGGCCCATTATGTGGAGTCCCAGATCGGGTGCTACTCTGAGGCGTCAGGCTCGCTGGTCAATTGGGACAAGAGTGAAGTTTTCTGGTTGGGGAAGGAGGGGGAGCAGTTCCCCCTTCCGGACGTGTTCCCCACGCCCGTACCAGAGATTCGAGTTCTTGGCATTCATTTCGGCCCGGGTGATTATCCCAAGCTAAACTGGGAGCGCAGGCTGGTGAGTGCCACTCGGAAGGTGAAGGCCTGGAAAGGTTGGAAACTTTCCCTGAGGGAAAGGGTAAGCTTGGTCAAGACGTACTTATTGCCTGAGTTTCTCTTTGTAAGCTATGTGTGTCTTTTGCCAGCATCTCTCTATGCTCGGGTCTATGGTCTGTTCTTCCTGCTGTTGTGGGGAAGCAGACTGAACCTGATCAAGAGGGAGGTCACATACCGCCAGCGACGGCAAGGTGGGTTGGACATGGTCAACCCGGTGGTGTTCTTTGTCACCATCTTTGTTAAATACAATTTGCAGTCCATATTTGTGGACGAGCCTTCCTGGTGGGAGTGTTCATGCAAGGACTGGCTCTTGCTGTTCTTGAGGCAGTGGGGGGAGGGGGGGAGGCCCGGCGATCTGAGGAGATCGCATGGGTATCTCCCTTCCTATGTCCCCCTGGCATTAAAGGTACTGAGGCAGTGGCGGATAACTGCCCTGGAGGTGGGCTCTTTGGGTCGGCGGGAGCTGTACCTGAGGGTCATGGCCTCGGACATTTTGAAGCCCCTGTCTTTGAGGGACTGCCCTGAGAGGGTCCTCACGGAGGGGCTAGCCCTCTTGAATTCTTCTAGAATTCCAAGTAAGTTTTGGGATCTCGCATGGAGGTCGTTCCATGGACGACTCTATGTCCGTGCGAATCTCAAATACAGGAACCTGGGGGACAGGGACTGCCCCCGTCAGGAATGTGGTGGGACATTGGAGACCATGGACCATTTTCTGGTCCAATGTCCCTTCAACATGGAGGTTCTTACGAAGGTAGGGGGTGCCATTGGCTACCCCCGCCTTCCGGCCCTGACCTATGCTGAGCGAGTGTATGGTGATTTTGGGGTCCGCAGGGGATTTGAGTTATCGTCACTTTATTTAGTCAGCCTAGTTGTGCTTTATTACACTTGGCACGCTCGGTGTTTGGTGTCCACTAGGGACAAAATCCTGCCTGTGCATGAGGTGGTGGGCGGTATCTTTCGGGAGTTGGTGAAGGTGCGGGATCTGGAAAGGAGCAGGGTCGGGCCTGAGAGGTGTGCCCATTTATGGAGGGGGTTCCTCTTCCAGCCCCCTTAGGTCACGGCTCTGCCCCTCTCCATGGGTAGGGGCATCTATCCTTTTTCACCCCCTTAGATTTTGTTTATGGTATTTTTTTTGAAATAAGGCTACAGACATGTCTGACTATCATGTTCTTGCTCATACGTGGGTTGTAGGTATTTGTTGTTGTGATGGTGGGGTGTGTTGTGGGTTGGCGATGATCTGGACAGTAGTGGTTTCTATGGACTTTAATATCTCCCTACTGTACCAGTGAGCCGTTTTAAGTGTTTTTTTTTTTTTTTTTTTTTGGCAATGATCTGGGCAAGCTTTTCTGATGGACTATAAAGACTTTCTCTTGTACCAGTGAGCCTGTTGTAAATACCTGTTCTGGTGCTATTTTTTTTTTTTTTTTTTTTTTCTTTATAGTTATTTCTTGGTGGGTGGAGGTCGGTGATTTGATGGTTTGTGTTTTGTTGTTTGTTTTTGTGTTATTTGGTTTATTTAGTTATTTTGTTTATTTTATATATTTGTTAACCTTTTGGTCGTAGTTTTATAAATAAAAAATTACCCCTCCTCGGTCTCAGTGCAGCTCCTCCCACTGGCAGTAGTTCCGGCTCCTCCCACAGAGCTCATTCTGCTTCCTGCTGGAGAGGAGAGAAGACCTGTCTTCCAGAGCTCCTGTGTTCCAGCCTACCAGGACCAGCCTCCAGCCCCCAGCCCCCTGCCCCGGAAGAGGGGTGGGATGGCCTCCCTCAGCCCCGGAGGTGGACCGGCTTCCGGCCTCCGGAGGAGTCAACAGCACCTGCCCTCCAGCCAGACCACCGCCACCACCATCAGCAGGGAGGACCGTCTCTTCCTGGAGACCCAGGAGGGTCTCTCAGACTGGACAGCCCCTCAGCCAGGTGAGAATGAGGCAAGAACCAGGAGGAGGCGGGATAAAATCAAATCCCTGCTGGTGAGGATATCTCAGGCCTGCGTGGAAAAGATGACTACTCTCGCAGGCCTGAGGGAAAAGAGGGACAGGTGCTCCAGTAATAAGAGATCTGAATTCAAGGGGGCCATCACCACCCTAGGACTAGAAGTAAAAGAAATATGGGAATACCTGGGGGGCTTTTGCCAACGTGGGGCTGGAGAGATGAACTTCCTAGAGGAGCTCCGGAGGACCCTCCAGCAGGCCAACCGGGAAGGGAGCCAGGCAGCGAGGAGGAGCGGGCGGTCTAAGAAGGGGTCCCAACCCCCCAAACAGCCAGGAGAGTCAGGGGAGCCTGGGTGCAGTGGGGGGGGGGGCGAGTGCCGGTGGTGCAGGGCCCAGTATGGCCATAAAACCTGGGGAGGGTTCCCGGGAGCCGATCCCTCGGTCCGTGGAAGGGACTGGGGGGTTGGCGAAGTCCGGGGAGTCCAGTGATCCAGGAGGTCGCCGGGCCCAGGTGCCGCCGGTGGTACCCCCCCGCCATCTTCAGGTCAGCATACCCAGGCTCCCCCAGGATGGTCGCACTGCCACAGCTGAAGCCCGCCATGTGTCGGCTTCCATGACCCCTCAGCTTGCAGTGGAGCGGGAGGATCTGGCCATGGAAAGGCCAGGGACTGCTCCTGCGGCTGCTATGTCATCGGGAGAGAGGCAGACACATGGTGGAGGCATTGTGCTGCGGTCATCTGGAGGTAAACAGCTTGTGTGCAGTGTGGCCAAGATGGCGCCGGCTGTTGGGGGTGGAGTAGACCGGGACCCGGAAGTGACCGCCCAAGAACCGGAAGTGCCCCAGCCGGAACCGGAAGTGCCCCAGCCGGAACCGGAAGTGCCCCAGCCGGAACCGGAAGTGACCAGACCGGAACCGGAAGTGACCGGACCGAAACCGGAAGTGCCCGTCCCGCGACCGGAAGTGCCCCCCCGCGAGTTTGCGGTGGTCGGTGGGGGCTCAGGGGACCTGGGGGATGAGAGGCCGGGGGTGCAGGGGTGCCCAGCCCCGGACGCTGCAGCAGGCACCTCCAGGCACCCCCGGCAGGAGATGGACAGAGACGGTGAGGACGGTAAATTGGACGGTAAGCTGCCACCCCCCCAGGTCCCCATGGACACTGCCACAGGCCCCGAGGGGCTCCCTGCAGCACAGGCGGGGTGGGGGGAAAGTCAGGTGGGACCCCTCCCAGTGGACTGTATAGCATATGATTATATCCGGCAGTTGGAGGGGTCCCAGGGGGGCTCCCCCCCAGTACAGGTGGAGTCCCAAGGGGCTGGTGTGGTCGCGGAGGGGTCTGGGTGGGGGAGTTTGGTGGGGGTGGTACCCCCCTCTGCTGTGGTCCCGGGGGGGGGGGAGCCTGTAGTCAGGCCAAAGGTGGTGGGTCAGGGTGGTCAGGGTATGTCAGCGGGGGTGGGTGCAACACCACCGGCAGGGATGGGGGCCCCCCCGTCCCCCCCCACTTCTGGGGGTGCTGAGGGGGGTGCCCCACTTCCGGAGAACATCTTTCGGGGGTCTCCGGAGGCCAACTTATTGTCTGCCCTAAAGGGGGGTCGCTCTTTCGCCCAGGTGTTGGGCTCTCGTGCCCCTCTGGACCACCTGTACAGCCGGTTTGGCGCCCAGAATTTCCGCGCCCCCCCTGCTGACCAGGAGAGGACGCAGGGGTCGGCGTGGACGAGGGGTACAGGTGGTCCAGAGAGGAGGCGTAGGAATGTTGTCCAGCTTCGGTACGAGGGTCCGGACCCCTGCCCCGCTCGAGGTGAGGTGGTGGGCCTGGTACTCTCCTTGGGTTTTGGGGTGGATGACCTTTTTGCTGTCATCCATCCCACCAACACACGGGAGTTTGATATAAGTTTTGTCACTCCCGTGTGTATGGAACGCTTTATCACCGGCTTTGGGTTGGTGAGGGGCGTTGACCCTTGGAAGAGGTACAGGCTCATTCCCATCTCCAGGCAGGAGGAGGTTAAGAACATCACCATCCTGGTGAGGAATGAGTCGCTCCCTCCGGAGGACATTGCCACCTGGCTCGGGAGGTACGGGCAGTTGCAGACCCCCCTGAGGAAGAACCTTGATGAGCGCGGGGTCTGGACCGGGGCTTGGTTGACCAGGATCCGGCTCAAGAGGGAGGGCAACAGTGTTGCCCACCTCCCTGGCAGCGCCTTTCTAGGCAGAGACCGGATCCTGGCGTTCTACCCGGGACAGCCCCGTCGTTGCTTCAAGTGCGGCAGCCCGACCCACATGAGCTCGGACTGCACGGTGGTCAGATGTGGCCGGTGCCACGAGTTTGGCCACCAGTCCGAGTCATGTGGGAAGATATGCTGCAACTTGTGTGGTGAGATGGGGCACCCATTTAGCAGGTGTCCCAAAGCATATCGGGGTTCTTCCTCAGGGGGGGGACCTCCCGGGCCGGGAGCGGCCGAAGCCCCCCCGGCGAGTGATGGCCGGGGGGGTGGGGATCCTGGAGCCCCTAGTACTACTCCGGAGGGACCAACAGGCCCATTGCCTCAAAGAAGGCGGGGCAGGCGTGGGCGTGGGGCTCCCCCCCCGGGGGACACGGGCTCGGTTGGCCAGGAGGCTCCCGATCCTCCGGAGGGCGGAGCCGGTGGGGAGGAGTCGGGGAGGCCTGGGGGTCCCGGGCCTGAGGGTCCGGGGCCAGGGCCTTCCTCTCCTAATGTTGCAGGGCCGATCCCCATCCCCCTTCCCTCTCCCCCTCCTCACCATTGCCCCTCCCCTCCACCTGGCCCTCCATCTGTTTCCCCATGCCCTCCTCCCTCATCTTCCCCTCCTCGTACCCCCCCCCCTCGTCCCCCCCCTCCCAAGTCCCGTCCCCCCCCTTCCCCTTCTTCTTCCCGTCCAGCTAAGTCTGGTCCCCCCCCTGTCCTCTCCCCTGTCTCTGGCCCCCCTCCTGCCTCTTCCATTCCCCCCCCTTCTGGACCCAGAGTCTCCTCTGGCCCTGTGGCCATGGAGATGGAAGCTGCTCGAGCCTCATCCAAGAGGGAAATCTCGAGCAGCGGGTCCGAGGAGGGGGGTGGTGTAGTCATCTCGGAGAGGTGGCAGGAGTGGGAGCAGGTGAGACGCAAAAAGAAGAAGGGGAAGGCTGCCAGATCTGGGGGCGGGAAGTCCCCAGTGAAGGGTGGGGTTCCCCCAGGGGCACGAAGTGGGGTGTCCCTGGGGAACCCGTTTGGTATCTTCTCCTCCTCCTCGGGCTCAGAGGAGGAGGAAGTGTAGATATGTAAATATGTTTTTGTGTTTGTAGTATGAAGGAGAACATGACCACTTTCAATCATTCTGATGGCGGTACCCTCTCCAATACGGCTTGCGACCATTAATGTCGCAAGTATTCGTTCTGCGGGAGCTCGTTTTATGGCCTTCGATTTTCTCAGCCGTGTTGAAGCTGACATTTTGTTTTTGCAGGAGACCTGGCTGGCATCTGTGGCAGAGATGCATCTAGCAAAGAGGGAGTGGAGATGTGGGCCCTCCCTCTGGTCTCTTGCGGCCGAGCCCTGCAGTGGGGTTGCGGTCCTTTTTAAGACTGGTCCGGTGGCTTGCCGGCGAGTGATTGAAGTGGAGATCGGTAGATGTCTGGTGGTGGACGCTGTCGTGAGGGGGCAATTCCTCCGGCTCATAAATTTTTATGGGCCTCAAACTAGGAGGGAGAGGAGGAGCCTCCTTACGGCGGTTAAGCCTTATCTTTTTACGTCCCAGCAGGTGATTTTTGGTGGCGATTTCAATATGATCACTAGGCCCAAAGACCGGGCAGGTGCCGCCAACCCTCTGGGATATGATAGTATTTTTTTAAATAACGTAGTGAGGGAGGCCAGGTTGGTGGATGTGCACGTTCGTCACCTCCCCAACCTCACTGGTTTCACATTTTCCCGAGGTAGTAGTAAGAGTAGATTAGATAGGTTTTTTTTAAAGGAGGACTCTGTCTGCTCGGCTCCTGAGCTGCAGTCGGTAGAGTTCTCCGATCACTGTATGGTATCTGTGGCCCTGAATGTCGCTGACACTCCTCAGAAAGGGAGGGGTTTGTGGCGCCTGAATGGGTCGCTACTGGAGGATCCTGAGGTTAGGGAAGCCTATGAGGTTTTCTTCCTGGGCCAGACCTCGCTCCTTGAGGGCAACTGCTCCCGCCTTGAGTGGTGGGAAGTAGTTAAAAAGAGGTCTGGCGACTTTTTCCGGGAAATCTCTGGGTACAGGGCAGCTTCCAAGTACCAGGCTTACCAGAGACTACGCAGGCAGCTTGACCGCCTGGTGTCCTCTGGGGGCTCTCAGGAACAGATATCCGGTCTGAAGGCGCAGATGAAGGAGTGTCAGTACGACCGTCTCGCCTCCCTGGTTTTTGAGAGGGATTATGGGAAGTTTATCTCTCCGGATCCCTACAGGAGCTGTGGTGAGGTGGCGAGGTCGAAGGTCGTACATGGCCTGAAGGATGCCTCAGGATCTCTGGTCCGGTCCAGATCGGGGATCCTGGGTGTCGTCAGAGACCACTTTTCGGACCTCCTGAAGAAGCGGCCTCTAGACATGGAGAAAGTCAGGGAATTCCTTGATGAGACCCCGCTGGAAGTGGGGTCTGACCTTCCTGACTCTCTGACAGAAGAGATCTCGGTAGCTGAAGTTGAGCAGGCTATTAGCTCTTTAGCTTCTAAAAAGTCACCTGGGCCCGATGGGCTCACGGCCGAGTTCTACAAAACCTTTAAGAGCCTCTTGGCTCCTCATCTGAGGGACGTGTTTAGTGAATGTTTGGCCTATGGCCTGCTGCCTCCCTCAATGAGAAGGTCAGCTCTGATCCTACTGTCAAAGGGTAAAGATCCGTCTGTGGTGGAGAATTGGCGTCCGATCGCCCTTCTTACCACAGATAGGAAGATACTGGCAAAGATCTTGTTTACACGTCTGTCTGCTTTGGCGGGCAGGATGCTGTCTCCCTCTCAGCACTGCACAATTCCTGGCCGGGGCACTTTTAGTGCCGTCCTGAGCGTCCGGGAGGCTGTGGAAAGGTGCAGGGCTGATGGCAGCGAGCGGTATCTGCTTGCATTGGATCAGGCTAAGGCGTTTGATCGGGTGAACCACGAGTACCTTTGGCTGCTTCTGAGGAGATACGGTCTGCCTGATCAATTCGTTGATTGGCTGCAGGTATTGTATAGGGGAGCTGAGAGCTTCCCTCTTGTCAACGGTTGGGTGGGCCGGGCCTTTGCCGTGGACTCTGGCGTCCGGCAGGGGTGCCCGCTGAGCCCCCTCCTGTACATCTTTGCGGTCGACCCCTTCGTAAGGAGGCTAGACTGCGGGCGTCTGGGGGGGGTTCCGGTGGGACCTGTCGGGGGTCCGGTTTCGGCGGTGAGGGTTGTGGCCTATGCGGACGACGTCTCGGTGGTGGTATCTGGTCGTGAGGAGGCCCATTATGTGGAGTCCCAGATCGGGTGCTACTCTGAGGCGTCAGGCTCGCTGGTCAATTGGGACAAGAGTGAAGTTTTCTGGTTGGGGAAGGAGGGGGAGCAGTTCCCCCTTCCGGACGTGTTCCCCACGCCCGTACCAGAGATTCGAGTTCTTGGCATTCATTTCGGCCCGGGTGATTATCCCAAGCTAAACTGGGAGCGCAGGCTGGTGAGTGCCACTCGGAAGGTGAAGGCCTGGAAAGGTTGGAAACTTTCCCTGAGGGAAAGGGTAAGCTTGGTCAAGACGTACTTATTGCCTGAGTTTCTCTTTGTAAGCTATGTGTGTCTTTTGCCAGCATCTCTCTATGCTCGGGTCTATGGTCTGTTCTTCCTGCTGTTGTGGGGAAGCAGACTGAACCTGATCAAGAGGGAGGTCACATACCGCCAGCGACGGCAAGGTGGGTTGGACATGGTCAACCCGGTGGTGTTCTTTGTCACCATCTTTGTTAAATACAATTTGCAGTCCATATTTGTGGACGAGCCTTCCTGGTGGGAGTGTTCATGCAAGGACTGGCTCTTGCTGTTCTTGAGGCAGTGGGGGGAGGGGGGGAGGCCCGGCGATCTGAGGAGATCGCATGGGTATCTCCCTTCCTATGTCCCCCTGGCATTAAAGGTACTGAGGCAGTGGCGGATAACTGCCCTGGAGGTGGGCTCTTTGGGTCGGCGGGAGCTGTACTTGAGGGTCATGGCCTCGGACATTTTGAAGCCCCTGTCTTTGAGGGACTGCCCTGAGAGGGTCCTCACGGAGGGGCTAGCCCTCTTGAATTCTTCTAGAATTCCAAGTAAGTTTTGGGATCTCGCATGGAGGTCGTTCCATGGACGACTCTATGTCCGTGCGAATCTCAAATACAGGAACCTGGGGGACAGGGACTGCCCCCGTCAGGAATGTGGTGGGACATTGGAGACCATGGACCATTTTCTGGTCCAATGTCCCTTCAACATGGAGGTTCTTACGAAGGTAGGGGGTGCCATTGGCTACCCCCGCCTTCCGGCCCTGACCTATGCTGAGCGAGTGTATGGTGATTTTGGGGTCCGCAGGGGATTTGAGTTATCGTCACTTTATTTAGTCAGCCTAGTTGTGCTTTATTACACTTGGCACGCTCGGTGTTTGGTGTCCACTAGGGACAAAATCCTGCCTGTGCATGAGGTGGTGGGCGGTATCTTTCGGGAGTTGGTGAAGGTGCGGGATCTGGAAAGGAGCAGGGTCGGGCCTGAGAGGTGTGCCCATTTATGGAGGGGGTTCCTCTTCCAGCCCCCTTAGGTCACGGCTCTGCCCCTCTCCATGGGTAGGGGCATCTATCCTTTTTCACCCCCTTAGATTTTGTTTATGGTATTTTTTTGAAATAAGGCTACAGACATGTCTGACTATCATGTTCTTGCTCATACGTGGGTTGTAGGTATTTGTTGTTGTGATGGTGGGGTGTGTTGTGGGTTGGCGATGATCTGGACAGTAGTGGTTTCTATGGACTTTAATATCTCCCTACTGTACCAGTGAGCCGTTTTAAGTGTTTTTTTTTTTGTTTGTTTTTTGGCAATGATCTGGGCAAGCTTTTCCTGATGGACTATAAAGACTTTCTCTTGTACCAGTGAGCCTGTTGTAAATACCTGTTCTGGTGCTATTTTTTTTTTTTTTTTTTTCTTTATAGTTATTTCTTGGTGGGTGGAGGTCGGTGATTTGATGGTTTGTGTTTTGTTGTTTGTTTTTGTGTTATTTGGTTTATTTCGTTATTTTGTTTATTTTATATATTTGTTAACCTTTTGGTCGTAGTTTTATAAATAAAAAATTACCCCTCCTCGGTCTTCGCCTTCCGCCGGGGGGGTACACCTACCCCCCCCCCGGTCTTCGCCGCCGCCTTCCGCCGGGGAGAGAGACACCCACCGATGCTCTCCGCCATGTTCGGCCAGGCCCCCTACCCCAAATCAAGCTCTTTTACATCCGGGGGGGGCCGGCGGAAATGGCGGAGAACAACGGGGGCGTCGCCACTCCTCGGTCTTCTAGCCGTCTTCTGCCGGGGGGGGGAAACACCCACCCATGCTCTCCGCCATGCTCGACTGTGCCCCCACCCCAAAATGAAGCTCTTTTACATCCGGGGGGGGCCGGCCGAACACAGCGGAGAACAACGGGGGTGTCGCCCCACCTCGGGCTCCTCCGCTTCTGCCTGGCTCCTCCCAGGGCTTCTTTCGCCGTCTTCCGCCGGAGGGCGCCACTCTCCGGGCTTCTCGACGTTGTCTTCCGCCGCGGGGGCCAGGCCTTCTTCTTTGCCGCCCCCTTCGAATTTTTCGGCCTGGACGGGGGTCGCACATCCCATCCAGGACTTGGACGTGGCGGGCTTCTCGTCGCCGTCTTCTGCCGCTGCCCCCTTCACCACGAAGCTCCGTGCTTGTTTGATGAGGGCAGCGGGCTTCCGTCGTCTTCTCCGGGGCGAGGGTCGTACATCCCACCCCGGATTTCGTCGCCGTCTTCTGCCGCTGCCCCCTTCACCACGAAGCTCCGTGCTTGTTTGATGAGGGCAGCGGGCTTCCGTCGCAGTCTTCCGCCGCGGGGTGACACTCGCGGGCTTCTTCTTCCATTCGATGTTGACACGGCGAGGTCCGGCGCTGAAATGCCTTCTGAGCGGCGGGCAAGGACTTATATTGGCATTGGGCGTGGGCGTGGTTATGCCAACATGTGACCTCAACCCATGTGACAGTGATGTCACGTCACATCACTGTCACATGGGTTAAGGTCACATGTTGGCATAACCACGCCCACGCCCAATGCCAATATAAGTCCTTGCCCGCCGCTCAGAAGGCATTTCAGCGCCGGACCTCGCCGTGTCAACATCGAATGGAAGAAGAAGCCCGCGAGTGTCACCCCGCGGCGGAAGACTGCGACGGAAGCCCGCTGCCCTCATCAAACAAGCACGGAGCTTCGTGGTGAAGGGGGCAGCGGCAGAAGACGGCGACGAAATCCGGGGTGGGATGTACGACCCTCGCCCCGGAGAAGACGACGGAAGCCCGCTGCCCTCATCAAACAAGCACGGAGCTTCGTGGTGAAGGGGGCAGCGGCAGAAGACGGCGACGAGAAGCCCGCCACGTCCAAGTCCTGGATGGGATGTGCGACCCCCGTCCAGGCCGAAAAAATCGAGGGGGGCGGCAAAGAAGAAGGCCTGGCCCCCGCGGCGGAAGACAACGTCGAGAAGCCCGGAGAGTGGCGCCCTCCGGCGGAAGACGGCGAAAGAAGCCCTGGCCCCTAGTAGGAGCCAGGCAGAACCCGGCGACGAAATCCGGGGTGGGATGTACGACCCTCGCCCCGGAGAAGACGACGGAAGCCCGCTGCCCTCATCAAACAAGCACGGAGCTTCGTGGTGAAGGGGGCAGCGGCAGAAGAGAGCGACGAGAAGCCCGCCACGTCCAAGTCCTGGATGGGATGTACGACCCCCGTCCAGGCAGAAGAATTTGAAGGGGGCGGCGGAAGACCCTCAAAAGTGAAAACGTTCACCAGGTGAATGGGTAGGGGTACGATGTACCCCATACTCATTCACATAGGGTGGGGGCCCGAAATCTGGGGGCCACCTTATTAAAGGGGGCTCCCAGATTCTGATTGGCTCCCGCCCGCATACCCCGACAACCAATGGCTAGGGTTGTCGGGAAGAGGCTCTTGTCCCGATCGACATGGGGACAAGAGTGCTTTGGGGTGGGGGGGCAGCGCCCCCCTCCCCCAAAGCACACACTCCCCCATGTCGAGGGCATGTGGTCTGGTACGGCTCAGGAGGGGGGGGGGCGCTCGCTCGTCCCCACCCCCATTCCTGTCCGGCCAGACTGCATGCCTGGGATGAGGGCTTGGTACGGATCTGGGGGGGAACCCCACGCCGATTTTGGCGTGGGTTAACCCCTCACGTTCCGGACCAAGCCGGAGAGCCTATTGTGCCCCTGGGGGGGAAGCCGCGCCGGTTTCACATTTGAAATTTGGCGCGGAGTTCCCCTTCAGTGTCAGCGCAGCCCGAGAACAGCTCGGAGCTTGCCGTGCGCCGCTCCAGGCAGTGCAAACACTGCTACGCCGCCTGGTATTTACCAAGGATTTCCCGGCGTACTGAAGAGGCGCGCGGTGAGCTCCGATTTTTCCCTCTGCGCATGCCCAGTATGCAAGTGAACCTTCCGAGGTTCTAGCGTACTTTGCAAGGGCACGGGGATCGGGTCCCAAAAGTCACTTTCCCTTTCAAATCGGCCCGCCACACAAGTTTAAACACATGTCACTACACTTCCCCTGCATCACCCCCCTCCCTCCCCTCATAAACTCCCGCCCGAATCCCCGATGTTTACATTACTAAATGCCGCACGCCAGCTCTGTACTGGCGTGCTGTGCGCCCTCTTCTGGGCGCATTAGGCACTTTAGTAAATGAGGAAACACGCTGCACTGGCAGCGTGTTTCTTTTGTAAATGTCAAAAACAGGTTTACTCCTGCTTGTGCACCATGAGTCTTGGCGCACAGGCTTGGTAAATCAGCCCATCTGCTACGCCGCCTGGTATTTACCAAGGATTTCCCGGCGTACTGAAGAGGCGCGCGGTGAGCTCCGATTTTTCCCTCTGCGCATGCCCAGTATGCAAGTGAACCTTCCGAGGTTCTAGCGTACTTTGCAAGGGCACGGGGATCGGGTCCCAAAAGTCACTTTCCCTTTCAAATCGGCCCGCCACACAAGTTTAAACACATGTCACTACACTTCCCCTGCATCACCCCCCTCCCTCCCCTCATAAACTCCCGCCCGAATCCCCGATGTTTACATTACTAAATGCCGCACGCCAGCTCTGTACTGGCGTGCTGTGCGCCCTCTTCTGGGCGCATTAGGCACTTTAGTAAATGAGGAAACACGCTGCACTGGCAGCGTGTTTCTTTTGTAAATGTCAAAAACAGGTTTACTCCTGCTTGTGCACCATGAGTCTTGGCGCACAGGCTTGGTAAATCAGCCCATATGTTGCTAGGCCACTTTCCCTGCTCACAGAAGGCTCCTGCTGCTCTCAAATTGTCCCAAGAACAGGAAGAAAGAGCAGTGGTGCTGCATGCAGGACAGTGCTGGATTGAGAGAGGAGCCAGGTAAGTGTTTGGCGATTGGGGTGGAACAAGGAGAAGGGAGTTTTTTAGCTTCATGCACAGAATGGGAAATGTGTAGCGCTTGAAGTGACTGTCTCTAATGACAGTCAAGAGCACAAAAAAATGTTGAATACATTTTGTGAAAAGTAAAACAAATAATAAGAGACCCTGGAGTGTCCAGGGACAAACACTGTGTGACTAGTGCGTGATAGACAGTGTGCTAATGGTCTATTGATTAATAAGGATATATAGTATAATCAACTGCTATTGACATTTTTCACATATAAAAACACACATAAACTAAAGAAATAGTGATAGTTCATTTCTTTGGAAAGACATGAATATGCTACTGGCCCGTGAATGCCAGGTGCAATATTATCCCATGGAGAATGGACCGAAAAAATTAAAACAGATCCTCGTGTAACAAAATAACAGTCAAAAAAATACAAGAGAGAGATGCGCCAAACTAAGTGCAGTATGTCGTTTTTAATCAGTAGTAAATTGGTACAATAAAGTAACTACTCACAAACATGGAGTAATATAGGCATTGGTGTGGCTATGAGGCCGGGGTCATCATAAGAGGTTCCTCCGGAAAAGGTTTCTTCGTCCCAGGCTTGTGAGCCGCAAGTGTGGTAAAGTGGACACAGGAAACCAGGAAGAGCCGTCTGATGTGGCGTGCGTTCCACCGTGGAGCGCGGCGTATCGTCGTCGCCCCGGAAGTGACGCGAGGGACCCGGCCAGCCAATCGGATTACGCGTTTCACAGCGTCAGCTGTTTCGTCAGATCCATGGCGTCCGTATGGAACGGACGTGAGTTATACGAGCAGGATAAACGTGATTGGTTGGAAATGGCACACTAAACAAAAACAAACAAATTGACAACAAATAACAGCTACAGGCCATGGAGAGACATTACTATTAGTAAAAAGATTCGATCGCAATTAACAAATAACAGAAAAGAGATGGCAATCCGGAGACATTTGAAAGGGAATAAATAAACAAATATATAAATCCTGACAGTACTGGAAATAGAAAAAATGTAAAATCTCCGTCTGTCATAACACTAAAAATTATTTAAAACTAGATATGTTGGAATATTTAAAAATATATTGAAAATACTATTAAAAATGTAAAAAATGTAAACTATTATGGCCATTCATAAAAACAACTGTGTATATATTACAAACATGTGTATATATTAAAAATGATATAATACACCAGGAATCAAATATACAAACACATATAAAATATATGTGCATATATATAAGGACTAATTATACACACAGAATTGTTTAGTTTAGAGCATGAGTGTGCATACATGCACACACATACCCACAACTATGTGTATATATAGAGAGAGAGAGACCTAGATACTATACAGAAATTAGAATAACAACTAATGCTAATAATAATAATAATAAAAACTAATAAACAGCCAGTGTTTGACAACACAGCAACACATGTATATATATATATATATATATATGTGTACATAAATATCTATCAAACGGTCATTACAAAAGGACAAGATAGGTCAGGACTAGGATTTTTGGATAACTAAATTAAATTATATTGTATTATATTATATTATATTATTGGTCTCAATTTCTTCATTCAATCCATGGGGTGACATCGTATTTAAAGAATAGATCCAGTAGGTTTCTTGTTTGCATAACCGTTGAAACCTTTCCACAGCAGTAGGAGTCTCCGGTATGGCTTCAATTACCCATACCTGCAATAGGGACGTATCCTGATGATGATGTGTAACAAAATGACGTGCTACACTATACTTTGGGTTGGCTGCTTGTACAGCCCGTCTGTGTTCGCCAAATCTTGTGCGAAGGGCTCTAATAGTTCGGCCAATGTATAACAGGCCACAGGGACAGGAAATGCAATAAATAACGTACGTAGTGGAGCAATTATAGAAAGCATTCAGATTATATGTCATTTTGTTGGCTACAAAGTTCTTTTTACCGTGAGGGACATTAACACAGGCTAGGCATTTTGTTTTTTTGCACTGGAACATACCCACCAATGGAATGAGGGTGAGTTGTTTAAGCATTTTTCCCTTAAAATTATTTGATGGTTTAATTTTGCTTGGAGCAATTTTGCTTTTAATATTTGGAGCCCTTCGGTAAGCAAATTTTGGTGACTTAGTTAAAGAAGAGGCAAGGTGAGGGTCCTGAATCAATATAGGCCAATGTTTTTCAAAAATCTTCTCCATTTTCTTATGTTTAATGTGGTATTGGGTAATAAACCGAGTAGTGGGGACTGAGTCACCCTTTTTGGACTGCGGAAGCTGATCTTGTACATATAAATCATGGGCTTCTTGAACAATGTTAGAAGGATAAACCGGAGCTGTGGTGGCTCAACGTGATTGGCACTGCGCTGACAAGCCGTTCACCTCTGCAGCCAAGGGTTCGGATCCCGGTCTCGGCTACATGTGAATTGAGTTTGGTGGTCTCAGCCCGGCTCCCGGTGGGTGTGCTATGCAAGGTACGCCTGTGCTTAGTACGCCCACCCCCCCCCCCCCACAAAAACCACCACACTTGCACGCACACAAAATTGGTTTAATACGCACGCACTTTGGCCATGCGGTCTCCTAAAAGAGAGGCGAAGGACCTACGGGGCTGGCTTGGTGGGTTGGGCCCCCTCACTCCCTCATAGGGGGAGTCCCTCTGCCCCGATGGGGTCCTGTTGG
This sequence comes from Rana kukunoris, assembly GCA_029574335.1. Lineage (NCBI taxonomy): Eukaryota > Metazoa > Chordata > Amphibia > Anura > Ranidae > Rana > Rana kukunoris. Next base: position 171,283,765 of record CM056051.1, on the reverse strand, counting down.
GCCCCAGTTGGGCTCCCAAGTGGAGCAGGTAGGGCGGGGTGAGTGGGAGGCCCCCCCTCACACCCGCCATTGCCACCGGGGGCATGGAGAAGGATGGCGATTGCCTCCGGGGGGAGGGTCTGCCTACTCCCAACTCCTGCAGTCCGGCTCCTCTCTCTCGAGTTCACGCACAAAATACACTTTAAAAAAAAAAAAAAAAAAAAAAAAAAGAAGGATAGCCTTTGGCAATGAACTTATTTTTAAGATCAGTACCTTGGGCTTTGTAGTCATCAATTTTTGTACAATTTCGTCGAAGTCGATGGAATTGGCTCTTTGGGACATTATTAATCCACCTAGGATGGTGACAGCTGGAATAATGCAAGTATGAATTGACCGCTGTTGGTTTAGTAAAATTTCTTGCACTAATAGTGCCATTACTATGGAATAATTCCAAATCTAGAAAGCTTAAGGACTCCGGATCCTGGAAAAAACACTCGTTTCCATAACAATCTCTCTCCACAGGAACAGAAAGCATTACAGACCTTTAGCAATAACCCTGCCATAATCATCAGATCTGCAGATAAGGGAGGGGGGATAGTCATACAAGATAAGCTGGAATATATGACCGAGACTAGACGTTTACTCTCCGATAAAGAGACGTACGAAAAACTTAGAAATGATCCATTACCAAAATTTGTTCTAGAGTCCAATGACCTTGTCAAACAAGCCCTTGCTGATGGTATTTTAACCAAATTAGAAGCTGCTTTTTTCCTAAAACCCTTCTTTCAGGTTCCCTATTTATACTATTTACCTAAAATCCATAAAAATATAAACAATCCGCCTGGTCGCCCTATTGTAGCCTCTATGGATAGTATCACCACAAGCTACTCACTATATATTGATCATTTTCTACAACCCTTGGCCCAAGCATTACCGTCTTATATTCGAGATGGCACCCATTTAATCGAACTACTGTCCCCTTATTCTTGGGAGCATACTTACCACTGGTTATCTCTGGATGTATGCTCGCTTTATACATCAATTTCACATCAGATAGGACTAGAAGCAGTTTCCCATTTCCTTAAAGAAGATTCAAATCTTCATCATCAACAAATTGAATTCATCCTTCTGGCCACTCGTTTTTGTTTAGAACATAATTATTTTCAATTCGATAATGACTTTTATTTACAAAAGAAAGGCACAGCTATGGGCGCTAATTTTGCACCTAGCTATGCAAACCTCACCATGGGCCTTTGGGAAGCCACTTTCATTAATCAAAATAACCCTTTTTCAGCTAATCTGGTCTTTTATGGTCGTTATATCGATGACATCGTTATAATATGGGATGGGCCTCTTGACTCCATCATCAATTTTGTGACTTATTGTAATAATAACAACTTTGGGCTCAGTTTTACTTCCGTCCAGGATCCGGAGTCCTTAAGCTTTCTAGATTTGGAATTATTCCATAGTAATGGCACTATTAGTGCAAGAAATTTTACTAAACCAACAGCGGTCAATTCATACTTGCATTATTCCAGCTGTCACCATCCTAGGTGGATTAATAATGTCCCAAAGAGCCAATTCCATCGACTTCGACGAAATTGTACAAAAATTGATGACTACAAAGCCCAAGGTACTGATCTTAAAAATAAGTTCATTGCCAAAGGCTATCCTTCTAACATTGTTCAAGAAGCCCATGATTTATATGTACAAGATCAGCTTCCGCAGTCCAAAAAGGGTGACTCAGTCCCCACTACTCGGTTTATTACCCAATACCACATTAAACATAAGAAAATGGAGAAGATTTTTGAAAAACATTGGCCTATATTGATTCAGGACCCTCACCTTGCCTCTTCTTTAACTAAGTCACCAAAATTTGCTTACCGAAGGGCTCCAAATATTAAAAGCAAAATTGCTCCAAGCAAAATTAAACCATCAAATAATTTTAAGGGAAAAATGCTTAAACAACTCACCCTCATTCCATTGGTGGGTATGTTCCAGTGCAAAAAAACAAAATGCCTAGCCTGTGTTAATGTCCCTCACGGTAAAAAGAACTTTGTAGCCAACAAAATGACATATAATCTGAATGCTTTCTATAATTGCTCCACTACGTACGTTATTTATTGCATTTCCTGTCCCTGTGGCCTGTTATACATTGGCCGAACTATTAGAGCCCTTCGCACAAGATTTGGCGAACACAGACGGGCTGTACAAGCAGCCAACCCAAAGTATCATTTTGTTACACATCATCATCAGGATACGTCCCTATTGCAGGTATGGGTAATTGAAGCCATACCGGAGACTCCTACTGCTGTGGAAAGGTTTCAACGGTTATGCAAACAAGAAACCTACTGGATCTATTCTTTTAATACGATGTCACCCCATGGATTGAATGAAGAAATTGAGACCAATAATATAATATAATATAATACAATATAATTTAATTTAGTTATCCAAAAATCCTAGTCCTGACCTATCTTGTCCTTTTGTAATGACCGTTTGATAGATATTTATGTACACATATATATATATATATACATGTGTTGCTGTGTTGTCAAACACTGGCTGTTTATTAGTTTTTATTATTATTATTATTAGCATTAGTTGTTATTCTAATTTCTGTATAGTATCTAGGTCTCTCTCTCTCTATATATACACATAGTTGTGGGTATGTGTGTGCATGTATGCACACTCATGCTCTAAACTAAACAATTCTGTGTGTATAATTAGTCCTTATATATATGCACATATATTTTATATGTGTTTGTATATTTGATTCCTGGTGTATTATATCGATTTTATTATATACACATGTTTGTAATATATACACAGTTGTTTTTATGAATGGCCATAATAGTTTACATTTTTTACATTTTTAATAGTATTTTCAATATATTTTTAAATATTCCAACATATCTAGTTTTAAATAATTTTTAGTGTTATGACAGACGGAGATTTTACATTTTTTCTATTTCCAGTACTGTCAGGATTTATATATTTGTTTATTTATTCCCTTTCAAATGTCTCCGGATTGCCATCTCTTTTCTGTTATTTGTTAATTGCGATCGAATCTTTTTACTAATAGTAATGTCTCTCCATGGCTTGTAGCTGTTATTTGTTGTCAATTTGTTTGTTTTTGTTTAGTGTGCCATTTCCAACCAATCACGTTTATCCTGCTCGTATAACTCACGTCCGTTCCATACGGACGCCATGGATCTGACGAAACAGCTGACGCTGTGAAACGCGTAATCCGATTGGCTGGCCGGGTCCCTCGCGTCACTTCCGGGGCGACGACGATACGCCGCGCTCCACGGTGGAACGCACGCCACATCAGACGGCTCTTCCTGGTTTCCTGTGTCCACTATACCACACTTGCGGCTCACAAGCCTGGGACGAAGAAACCTTTTCCGGAGGAACCTCTTATGATGACCCCGGCCTCATAGCCACACCAATGCCTATATTACTCCATGTTTGTGAGTAGTTACTTTATTGTACCAATTTACTACTGATTAAAAACGACATACTGCACTTAGTTTGGCGCATCTCTCTCTTGTAGTTTTTTGGCTCTTCTAGAGGCTTGCTTCTGCTTCAGGTGCTGCCGCTAAGTTCCCACATCTATCTAACTGCTGAAACTGGACTGTCCGGAGTATTTTGTTACCATATGGACTTATACTGATTGATGTTTATTTCAACTTTTATTTTTAGACTAGGTTGCTTGCTCAAACTGATTGTGCGCCACAAATTTATTTTTTCTATATACATTCTCATTGAAGCTTTTTGTGTGCTGCCGATTCGTTTTTTGCTATTCTTGCCCCTCTTAAGAAAAATTTCCTGATTAGGACTCTTGTGATTTGGTTGTCTCTCTGTTTTTATGTGATTTTTTAGTTTTTAGTTTGCATCGCTTGTTTTGTTTTGTTCTGTTTTATTTTGGTGCACCTCCCCTCTTTTTGTAACCATGGATATTATAGAATTAATCGAGAGACATAAATTTGACATTTTAGATGATCTTGTCACTCTATTTCCTGTTAATTTTTTCTGCACTACGGTGCATTCTAGAACATGGCCTAATAATAAATTTAAAGACATTAGCACTAGAATGAAACGGCTAGAAGATCTTACCATCTCAGCCAATCAACAGTGGTGGGACTGTTTCTTCCTAAAACAATACTTTTCATCTAAAATCTCACCCAGAGGCCTTCGTGTCCTCAAGACTTGTTCCTTTCTGGACAAAGATGCTTGTAAAGAATGGGAAGATGTTGCTGATTTTTGCACCCAGAAATGGATCCAAATTCTTATCAAGCATAGACACGAACGATACCTTTTGTTTAAACAGAAAATTATAGATAATATTATTTCCCTTCACTCCATCCAGGACCATCTTCCGATGGAGTGGTTGAGAACCTTTAAAATTAACACCAAAAAAAGCGAAGATTCCCTTATTCAAAACAAATTAGGTAAATTTAGGAGAGACCTTGACGACTATACATTCAATAGAGTCTTTAATTGGAAAAATAAGGCATCAGACTCTACCCCGGTACCATTAATGTCATTAAATGTTAAACCTAAACCGCATTGGTTCACTCACAAAATTTCTAAACTTCCCTCCAATAGACATCCTACCCCTACTACCAGAACCATTGCCAATGCTGATGGCAATACATCTCTCGGTAAATTTGCTGAGGTGATGCCTGCAGCCATTCCATCTGCAGACATTCCATCAGAGCACAAAAATGATCAGACCATTGTTAGAAGTATAGAACCTCCCACCAACTTGTCCGATTCTTCTTCTTCTTTTTTACTGTCATCCCCTCTGCCGAAATCTGTACCCTCCCAGATAAAAAGAAAACACATAGAAGAGGTACCAGAGGAGGCAGAGGGAAACATAGATCTGCACCCTCTACGCCCGGACAAAGTGCGCAAACTATAAAAATATACAATCTATCTTCGGTCACTTTAAATGCACAAGAAACTTCTTTACTGGCCAAAGGACTTAACTTTGCACCTACTTCCTTTCCTAATTCATTCACGATGTTTAAGGACCTAAATAAGTTTATTCGTAATCTTACCCTGAAAAGACATTTTAACATAAAAGCTTCAGATACTTCTGTCGATAGTCTATCATCTGGTGACATAGTACCTCTTTTTGACACCTCTGCTGATCTCCAGGCCATTAATGATCTTTGCGACCTTTGGAATGACGACACAGGTGAGGGTGACCTAACAGTCTGGTCCCAATACATTCATTCGCCTTGCCCAGTAGTCCATACCCAATTTAGACCAAAATCAATCTTTTATCCCACCCAATCTAAGGGCCCCTATATTTCTACTTTCTATCAGGTAGTCATTAAGGAACTTACGGATCTATGTAAGCCACAAACCTCAAAAACCACTCATTTCCATAACAATCTCTCTCCACAGGAACAGAAAGCATTACAGACCTTTAGCAATAACCCTGCCATAATCATCAGATCTGCAGATAAGGGAGGGGGGATAGTCATACAAGATAAGCTGGAATATATGACCGAGACTAGACGTTTACTCTCCGATAAAGAGACGTACGAAAAACTTAGAAGTGATCCATTACCAAAATTTGTTCTGGAGTCCAATGACCTTGTCAAACAAGCCCTTGCTGATGGTATTTTAACCAAATTAGAAGCTGCTTTTTTCCTAAAACCCTTCTTTCAGGTTCCCTATTTATACCATTTACCTAAAATCCATAAAAATATAAACAATCCGCCTGGTCGCCCTATTGTAGCCTCTATGGATAGTATCACCACAAGCTACTCACTATATATTGATCATTTTCTACAACCCTTGGCCCAAGCATTACCGTCTTATATTCGAGATGGCACCCATTTAATCGAACTACTGTCCCCTTATTCTTGGGAGCATACTTACCACTGGTTATCTCTGGATGTATGCTCGCTTTATACATCAATTCCACATCAGATAGGACTAGAAGCAGTTTCCCATTTCCTTAAAGAAGATTCAAATCTTCATCATCAACAAATTGAATTCATCCTTCTGGCCACTCGTTTTTGTTTAGAACATAATTATTTTCAATTCGATAATGACTTTTATTTACAAAAGAAAGGCACAGCTATGGGCGCTAATTTTGCACCTAGCTATGCAAACCTCACCATGGGCCTTTGGGAAGCCACTTTCATTAATCAAAATAACCCTTTTTCAGCTAATCTGGTCTTTTATGGTCGTTATATCGATGACATCGTTATAATATGGGATGGGCCTCTTGACTCCATCATCAATTTTGTGACTTATTGTAATAATAACAACTTTGGGCTCAGTTTTACTTCCGTCCAGGATCCGGAGTCCTTAAGCTTTCTAGATTTGGAATTATTCCATAGTAATGGCACTATTAGTGCAAGAAATTTTACTAAACCAACAGCGGTCAATTCATACTTGCATTATTCCAGCTGTCACCATCCTAGGTGGATTAATAATGTCCCAAAGAGCCAATTCCATCGACTTCGACGAAATTGTACAAAAATTGATGACTACAAAGCCCAAGGTACTGATCTTAAAAATAAGTTCATTGCCAAAGGCTATCCTTCTAACATTGTTCAAGAAGCCCATGATTTATATGTACAAGATCAGCTTCCGCAGTCCAAAAAGGGTGACTCAGTCCCCACTACTCGGTTTATTACCCAATACCACATTAAACATAAGAAAATGGAGAAGATTTTTGAAAAACATTGGCCTATATTGATTCAGGACCCTCACCTTGCCTCTTCTTTAACTAAGTCACCAAAATTTGCTTACCGAAGGGCTCCAAATATTAAAAGCAAAATTGCTCCAAGCAAAATTAAACCATCAAATAATTTTAAGGGAAAAATGCTTAAACAACTCACCCTCATTCCATTGGTGGGTATGTTCCAGTGCAAAAAAACAAAATGCCTAGCCTGTGTTAATGTCCCTCACGGTAAAAAGAACTTTGTAGCCAACAAAATGACATATAATCTGAATGCTTTCTATAATTGCTCCACTACGTACGTTATTTATTGCATTTCCTGTCCCTGTGGCCTGTTATACATTGGCCGAACTATTAGAGCCCTTCGCACAAGATTTGGCGAACACAGACGGGCTGTACAAGCAGCCAACCCAAAGTATAGTGTAGCACGTCATTTTGTTACACATCATCATCAGGATACGTCCCTATTGCAGGTATGGGTAATTGAAGCCATACCGGAGACTCCTACTGCTGTGGAAAGGTTTCAACGGTTATGCAAACAAGAAACCTACTGGATCTATTCTTTAAATACGATGTCACCCCATGGATTGAATGAAGAAATTGAGACCAATAATATAATATAATATAATACAATATAATTTAATTTAGTTATCCAAAAATCCTAGTCCTGACCTATCTTGTCCTTTTGTAATGACCGTTTGATAGATATTTATGTACACATATATATATATATATATATATACATGTGTTGCTGTGTTGTCAAACACTGGCTGTTTATTAGTTTTTATTATTATTATTATTAGCATTAGTTGTTATTCTAATTTCTGTATAGTATCTAGGTCTCTCTCTCTATATATATACACATAGTTGTGGGTATGTGTGTGCATGTATGCACACTCATGCTCTAAACTAAACAATTCTGTGTGTATAATTAGTCCTTATATATATGCACATATATTTTATATGTGTTTGTATATTTGATTCCTGGTGTATTATATCATTTTTAATATATACACATGTTTGTAATATATACACAGTTGTTTTTATGAATGGCCATAATAGTTTACATTTTTTACATTTTTAATAGTATTTTCAATATATTTTTAAATATTCCAACATATCTAGTTTTAAATAATTTTTAGTGTTATGACAGACGGAGATTTTACATTTTTTCTATTTCCAGTACTGTCAGGATTTATATATTTGTTTATTTATTCCCTTTCAAATGTCTCCGGATTGCCATCTCTTTTCTGTGATCGAATCTTTTTACTAATAGTAATGTCTCTCCATGGCCTGTAGCTGTTATTTGTTGTCAATTTGTTTGTTTTTGTTTAGTGTGCCATTTCCACCCAATCACGTTTATCCTGCTCGTATAACTCACGTCCGTTCCATACGGACGCCATGGATCTGACGAAACAGCTGACGCTGTGAAACGCGTAATCCGATTGGCTGGCCGGGTCCCTCGCGTCACTTCCGGGGCGACGACGATACGCCGCGCTCCACGGTGGAACGCACGCCACATCAGACGGCTCTTCCTGGTTTCCTGTGTCCACTATACCACACTTGCGGCTCACAAGCCTGGGACGAAGAAACCTTTTCCGGAGGAACCTCTTATGATGACCCCGGCCTCATAGCCACACCAATGCCTATATTACTCCATGTTTGTGAGTAGTTACTTTATTGTACCAATTTACTACTGATTAAAAACGACATACTGCACTTAGTTTGGCGCATCTCTCTCTTGTATTTTTTTGGCTCTTCTAGAGGCTTGCTTCTGCTTCAGGTGCTGCCGCTAAGTTCCCACATCTATCTAACTGCTGAAACTGGACTGTCCGGAGTATTTTGTTACCATATGGACTTATACTGATTGATGTTTATTTCAACTTTTATTTTTAGACTAGGTTGCTTGCTCAAACTGATTGTGCGCCACAAATTTATTTTTTCTACCAACAAAATAACAGTCAATCTGATGATTGGTGAATAGATTAAATAATAAGTAACTTCTCCACTGTGTTGTTCCCACCACCGAAAGCAATGCAGGCTTACCGGAACCAATTGACTTTAGGTGGCATATGCCACTGAAAGTCAGGATAGGCTTGTAATGGCTGATGTCAAAATAGGCTCCTTGACAGGGCGATACTTTGGCTGGTCATCAAAACCTCTGTGGGATGGATGGATGAAGACCAACTGGGAGTGCGATCCCCAAATGGATGTTCTCACAATGAATGGATGTTATAAGAGATAAGAGAAAGAAGTGGCCACATAGCGTAATCCCGTTATGTAGAAAAGCGTATTTGGGAAAGCGAGCATCGCACAAAGCGACCGGAGTGGCGGCTATGACTAATCGAAAATGGCACATGCGCGCCCACGTCGACCGCACTGTGGAACGCACATGCGTTTCAGCTAATGTGCGTTCCAGCTGAATGGAGCAGGATCTAACCCTATAGGTCTATAATTAAGATCAATCTAGCCAACCAGGCCTCAATAACAGAACAAGGTTGTATTCCGGCTAAAAAAGGAAATAAAAAAAGGACTGACAGACCGTAACGGTTACATCTCTATGCTTGGGAGGACTCCACTGCTGCCCTACTTGTATACAAGCGTTTTATATTCAGCTAAAAATGTAAGTTTGACAGCTACAAATAAATATTTTATTTTTCTACATAACGAAATTACGCTATGTGGCCACTTCTTTCTCTTACCTCTTATAACATCCATTCATTTTGAGAACATCCATTTGGGGATCGCACTCCCAGTTGGTCTTCATCCATCCATCCCACAGAGGTTTTGATGACCAGCCAAAGTATCGCCCTGTCAAGGAGCCTATTTTGACATCAGCCATTACAAGCCTATCCTAACTTTCAGTGGCGTATGCCACCTGAAGTCAATTGGTTCCGGTAAGCCTGCATTGCTTTCGGTGGTGGGAACAACACAGTGGAGAAGTTACTTATTATTTCATCTATTCACCAATCATCAGATTGACTGTTATTTTGTTACACGAGGATCTGTTTTCATTTTTTCGGTCCATTCTCCATGGGATAATATTGCACCTGGCATTCACGGGCCAGTAGCATATTCATGTCTTTCCAAAGAAATGAACTATCACTATTTCTTTAGTTTATGTGTGTTTTTATATGTGAAAAATTTCAATAGCAGTTGATTATACTATATATCGTTATTAATCAATAGACCATTAGCACACTGTCTATCACACACTAGTCACACAGTGTTTGTCCCTGGACACTCCAGGGTCTCTTATTATTTGTTTTACTTTTCACAAAATGTATTCAACATTTTTTTGTGCTCTTGACTGTCATTAGAGACAGTTAATTCAAGCACTACACATTTCCCACCTATTTAATTCTTTTGCTTTTCTCATACTCCTGGTATAAATATTTTAATGAGGCAGGCATTCATTTCTTGGATTTCTTGGATTTTCTCATTACAAGAAAGAAGAACAGGTTACTTGTTCTAGATAAAGAAATTAAGGTACTTAAAGAAAAACTTGTGTTACATAAAAACTCTTTGGAATACAACTCTTTGTCTTGCCATCTCCAGAGTCATTTGGAGAAGGAAGACAAGGATCAAAGATTAAAAAAACACAAAAAATATTCTAGGGATGTGGGCGACTACAAATCAAACAACGTATTTGGGTGGCAGAAAACACTCACGCCCACTACCCAAATGGACACTGCTCCAGCTGCAGGTCCTAGTTCTGCAGCACCACCTGCCCCCCCAGGAGGGCCTACCAACTTGGCATCTCATTTTGGTGTTAAACCCTTACCATCCACAGGTGTCCTCCCCACCCAGGTATTACCTCCGTTACCGCAAAGATTTCAATATTCCAGTCCCCACACGCCTAATTACCCCCCAAGAGGGAGAGGTAATAATAGAGGTAGACGTCGGGGACAGGGACAACGTAGAGGCAATTCCCATAATTCTGGACAACGTTCATCGTATGATCAGGGTGGACATGCGGGAAGGGCATCTCCAATTCCTTATAGGGAACAGTATGAGGGTCATTATACCCATCAGTCATACTATAGCTCACCCGCCGTACCTGTTCATAATAGGTTTTCTCCTCTCAGAGAACACAGGGAACATGGGCAACACCAGTCACGTGGTGGCTATGAACAATCTTCGGACCATCATGGCTATCAGGACCCTAATGCTCATGGTGAACAGGGTTTTTATGGAGGCCATCCCTGGTACTCCAAAGGTCCAAACCAAAGAGAGGATGCCGAGCAGGACGGCGTATACAGAAGAGAAAAGAGAAGGAGGGTATAAGAGGTCAGGGAGTATTTAACTTGAGTTCCAAAACATTGACCGTTGCAGAACAGTCTGTGCTGGACAAAGGTCTCAAGTTTGCTCCCTCCAAACCACTAAATAAATTTGGCACATTCATTGATGTGCAAAAATGTATACGTAAGATTAACATTCAGCGATTCATGGTATCCAACACCTATCAGACTGACGGCTGGGCGGCAACTTCAGGGACGGGTTCATTCTGGATTATCGAATCCGTCCCTCTTTAATCCTCCTGCAGCTGTTGCCCCTGCCGTCAAGATTTTTAAGGAGTTGGTCCTTAAAGATTTGTCCCAACTAAAAGAAAAACGATTTTCCACACAGCCCTTGTCTAGCCAAGGCGTACGATCCTTGTGTGATAACAAGGATTTGATCATTCGCCCGGCTGACAAGGGCGGGGGGATCGTGGTTCTAGATAAAACGCAATATGAACAAGAAATGCATTGTATTCTTGGTGAACCTGGCACATACCAGGAGATTCCCAACAATCCAACTGTAATATATAAGAAACAGTTACAAACCCTTGTAAACAAGGGATTCGACCTTAAAATTCTCAACAAGAAAGAAAAACTATATTTGATTCCTAAAGTACCCAGAATTCCAACAATTTATTATTTGCCAAAAATACATAAAAATCCTATCCAACCACCTGGAAGACCCATCGTGAGTGGCATCAATTCGGTCACTTCACGCATAGTTCGCTATATTGATTTTTATCTTCAGCCCCTGGTCAAACAGACTCCTTCATATATTAAGGACACGGGCGACACCATTCGCCTTTTGGAGGGTGTAGTAGTACAGGAAGGGTGCATCATGGTCACAGCAGACGTGGCTTCTTTGTACACCTGCATTCCCCACCATTTAGGCATAGAAGCCGTACAGCACTTTTTGAATAGAGAGCAGTCCCTCTCTTCATTTCAAAGTGACTATGTGAACGAACTATTAGAGTTTGCCACTAAACACAGTTATTTTTGGTTTGACCAATGTTATTTTTTACAACTAAGAGGCGTCGCCATGGGGGCCAAGTTCGCACCCAGTTTAGCCAACCTTTTTATGGCCAAATGGGAGGAGGATGTCGTCTATGCCCACACAGTTCCATTCTTGGGCCTGTGGGCCAGGTACATAGACGACATCCTCCTCTTATGGAATGGCAGTCCTGAGTCTTTAAAGATATTTTTTGACTCTTTGAACAACAATGACAGGGGCATTTCTTTGACATACGAGTTTAGCCCTACTAAGATCCATTTTTTGGATCTAGAAATAACTATAGTGAATGGTACATTTAATTTCCAGACCTACTTTAAACCGACAGACCGTAACGGTTACATCCCTAAGGAGTGCTGCCACCATCCATCGTGGCTTCGTTCGGTCCCGCGTAGTCAATTTCTTAGAATACGCCGAAATTGTACAGACGATCACACTTATCTCGCACAGGCCGATGTTTTAAAATCGGGGTTTGTAGATAAGGGATACTTGGTTAGTGATATAGATCTGGAATTTACAAAGAGTCCTTTAATTGGATAGGAAGTCATTGATATCCGTCAGACCTAAACGTCCCACGGATGACAGTTTCAAATTTGCTATGCTGACTACTTACTCTACTCAGTACAAACAAATTAAGACCATTTTCAATAAACATTGGAACATCCTCAGAGGAGACAAGGTATTGGGTCCACTATTGCCTGAACAGGCCAAGATAGTGTTTAAGGGAGTTCCTTCACTACAGAGCAAGATTGCTCCAAATATAATCAACCATGCTGTAAAGAGTTCCTTCTTTCATGATTTAGTTGGTTTTTATCCTTGCAGGAAATGCAAAGTGTGCCAACCTAATGCTCTAATTACACGAAAAATTTCAGAATTTTCATCTTCAGTCACTAAGAAGCAATATAAAATCAAAACGTTCTGTACTTGTGTGACTAAATACATCGTATATCTACTCACGTGCCCTTGTGGCATGCAATATGTTGGTCGCACTATTCGTTCTTTTTCCATCAGGGTCAGTGAACATATCGCACTAATAATAGGTGGGGACACAAAACATCCCGTACCACGACACTATAGGCAACATCATCACAGGAACCCCAAGGGTACCCAGTTTGTCGTTATCGACAAATATACCCCTCCCTGGAGAGGTGGAGCTATGACCCGTGGGGTATCCCGTCTCGAAACTTTCTGGATATATGAACTCCAGACCTACATCCCATTAGGAATGAATGTTGAATGGGATATTAATTCCTTCATCAATATGTCATAATTTTACACTTTATATTCTGGGTCTTTATTCATTTTTGTATTATTTTTCTTTATATTCACATTGCAATACATAATGTCCATATTTTGCAATATATCATGTGATTATTTTCACAGTTATGTATATTCACATGTACGTGGAGATCTGATTCACAAGACACATGAAGCGGTGGTTTCCAATTGGCAATAGAAGCACACCACTATCATTAAGATTAGCAAATATAATTTAATTGCTTTTTATATATATACTGCCATCGTTTATTATTTTTTAGTATGTTGCGGCTCCATCACCTTGAAGTTGCTGCATGCCTATGTGAATAATTCAATCGTGCATATTGTTCTATGAAATAGTATGCATTTTTTGGCAGTCATAATATTTGCATCCACCTTATTCTATCATTGATCTAGCATTGTATGCCTATATGCTCTTTTTTATATTTCCCCCAGAGGATTAAACAGTCCTTTTTTTATTTATTTTTTTAGCCAGAATGCAACCTTGTTCTGTTATTGAGGCCTGGTTGGCTAGATTGATCTTAATTATAGACCTATAGGGTTAGATCCTGCTCCATTCAGCTGGAACGCACATTTGCTGGAACGCATGTGCGTTTCACAGTGCGGTCGACGTAGGCGTGCATGTGCCGTTTTCGATAAGTCATAGCCGCCACTCCGGCCGCTTTGTGCGAAGCTCGCTTTCCCCGCTGGAACGCATATGCGTTCCACAGCGCTGTCGCCGCATGTGCGCAAGCGCTGACTCCATCCTATCTCGGGGCACAGCCAGACACACCCATAGAGAGGCGCGGCCAACACACACGCGCCCTAGCTGCTATTGGCCCATTAGCTACTGGCTGTAAGAACCAGTCATAAGGAACGCCTCTTTCTGTCCCACAGTTATCGTTCCTTATTTTACACTTTCATACTTTTTAGATATATATTTTAAAGGTGTCATTACAGTTCTACATTCAGGAATCATGCCCTATAACATTTAGATCTAACAATGTTTTTTCATTTTCATATAATGTGTTGCTCACTTCCTGCCTATGCTAATGAGGCTAATTCACATTGAGGCTTGGACTGCAAGCCGCGGCGCCATCTTGGATAGACGGAAGTGCCGTTTTTCATTGCTGCAGGTGCATGGTGAGTGAGATCTACACTGATTGGGCTGTAATTCACTGATTTTATATAAATTGGAGTGGGCTACAGTGGAGAGATACCCCAGACAAAGTGCTCTATTCACGAAACGCGTTGGGTGGATTCCACTGCTGCCCTACTTGTATACAAGCGTTTTATATTCAGCTAAAAATGTAAGTTTGACAGCTGCAAATAAATATTTTATTTTTCTACATAACGGGATTACGCTATGTGGCCACTTCTTTCTCTTATCTCTTATAACATCCATTCATTGTGAGAACATCCATTTGGGGATCGCACTCCCAGTTGGTCTTCATCCATCCATCCCACAGAGGTTTTGATGACCAGCCAAAGTATCGCCCTGTCAAGGAGCCTATTTTGACATCAGCCATTACAAGCCTATCCTGACTTTCAGTGGCGTATGCCACCTGAAGTCAATTGGTTCCGGTAAGCCTGCATTGCTTTTGGTGGTGGGAACAACACAGTGGAGAAGTTACTTATTATTTCATCTATTCACCAATCATCAGATTGACTGTTATTTTGTTACACGAGGATCTGTTTTAATTTTTTCGGTCCATTCTCCATGGGATAATATTGCACCTGGCATTCACGGGCCAGTAGCATATTCATGTCTTTCCAAAGAAATGAACTATCACTATTTCTTTAGTTTATGTGTGTTTTTATATGTGAAAAATTTCAATAGCAGTTGATTATACTATATATCGTTATTAATCAATAGACCATTAGCACACTGTCTATCACGCACTAGTCACACAGTGTTTGTCCCTGGACACTCCAGGGTCTCTTATTATTTGTTTTACTTTTCACAAAATGTATTCAACATTTTTTTGTGCTCTTGAATGTCATTAGAGACAGTCACTTCAAGCGCTACACATTTCCCACCTATTTAATTCTTTTGCTTTTCTCATACGAGCCGTGTTAGCAGCTACCACTTAACCAATATTGGCAGCGTGGGGTATTCATCTTCCTTTTTTCATGCACAGAATGCATTAAAACATTTTTCTTTACCTTTGCATCACTTTAATGCACTAAAAGCACCTGGTTTGTGCATTACTATTATAACTGGTTTGTAAATATTTGTAAAACTCCTACGTTAAAGAAGCTATGATATAAGTGAAACTGTATTAAAGGATGGTGCTGGTAAACCTTCTACAAATAGTATTTAAATGGTTTGCTTGTTTTTTTAATCACTTTTAGGGGAAAAAAATGAATACAAGTTACATTTACATTATTTAGGGTGTAACATGCTCCTATCCACCTATCACACACTGCCAGAGCTCCCTCCGGTGTGACAGGGGGATGTCACAATGCAGCTGGGCAAGGCTTCACCGATATGGCTGCGTAAATCATTCACAATTTCCTGTAATTAAATAGACAAGTACCGTCAGCCATTGTGGCTAACGATTTGTAGTTCTCGAAGAAATGCAAGGGTGCAGGAGAGCATCCACAAAGTTCATTGGTTCTTCCTGCTATTCGGCAACTGTCTGCCAATGTCAGAGGTATGAACAGACAGTGTACTCAGAATCTGCGTAATCCAGTCATTGCATCTGAAATCTGCTGATTGTGGGTGCAATGCTTTACAGGATACAATGTAATAAATGCACATTTTTTAAGATGTGCATTTATTTATTTCTTTATTTATTTATTTTACAAAAGATGAATTAAGCCTTTGAAATCAATGAACAAATGATGGTTAAAAATTGTTTTCAATGTTTCCTATATGCAGGCCTTTTTGACTGCAGTGAAGTTACTCATCATGCTATTGTGTGCAATTAAATATTTTATTGCAAAACAATGTCGAGATGTCAGTTTGATGTAAATGTTTGATGTAAATGTCCTTCTGCAGGAAAACATTGATGCAGGACCTCACAATAGCCCCATTATAAAAAAATAACTCTACCTTGTTGTTTTTTCTTGATACATTTGCACTGTGATTACTAATTAATATATACAGCACACCTCAAATAACTTACAATTGAAAATATAGATTAAATCTGTTCAACATTTAAGAAAAAATATTATATTGAGTTTACAGGCAACAAAAAATAATAACACCAACAAATATATACATTTGCTTTTTCGTATAAATGGTATCATGTATTATTTTATTTCATACATTCTTTTATTTTAAGATTATTAGGTTTTATAATGCATGGAAAACACATATAAGCATATTCAGTAAGGAACAATAACATTTGAATGAATGAAATAACATTAAAATAAAAATGTTCACAGTATTGACGATGAGAAGAGATTACACCATGTTATAATAAACAAAACGTATCATGAAATAACACAATAGATGATGAAACATATTTTAAAATCATAAAATAGGAAAAGAATTGAGGGGGTAGGAAAAAAATAAGGGGGTGGGTGGTGGGAGGGACGTGAAAGCCCCTGATCCAACCAGTCCTTCCCGTGGGACCATATATTGTGAACTTATTTGGTTGTACTTTTGAGGAAATTGGAAAGAATTTTATTATTTCAATATACCGTATGGTTGTTTGGTGAAGAGGATTTCCAAAGAGCTGGGATGCAGGATCAGGTACCATTTACTAAATGAATCAGGGCCAATTTTTTTATGTTTTAATGGGGTTGGGTTATCTTTATGATGTAGGGGGAAGAAACTCAGGGCTTTAGGAATAAAATGATTGGTATTAACCTGGGTCCAAAAGTCATTAAGACAGGGACAAGACAAGAACATATGTAATAGCGCTGCATGTGGGTTCTAGCATTGCCAAGAGGAATCTGAAACAAATGGGTAAATTGATCTTGATAATTTAGTAGTACGATACCAATGAGAGAGTCATTTATAATCAGATTCCTGATATGGATTACTTATAGACTAGCAAACCAAAAATGTAAGTATTTAGATCTAGCTTGAGGTGTAAATTTAATGTCCAGATCTTTTTCCCATTTATCTATTAATCTTGGAGTTTGTTGTAAAGAATAAAAATTTTAAAATATATAGGAGAATGAAAGATCACGAGGAAAAGGGCCTGTTGCTTAGCATACTTCTCCAAATGTTGTAAAGAAACATCCAAATAAATCTGCATTTGGCAAGGAGCGTAGAAAGTTTGAAATTTGAAAGATCTGTTATGGTTCAATCAAAGAGATAGAGGGGTCAGATGGCATTTGATTGGCCAACAATCATGTCGAATTTTGAATAAATTGAAACACAAGCTATTTATCCATAGTTATCAGTTTATAGAGTTTTATCTTGTATACCTGGAGTGAATTTAGGATGATCTAGAATCGGTAGAAGTGAAGTTGGGAAAAGGGAAGATCCAATAACTATTAAAAATCATGGTTACAGTGTTTCCATGGAGTTGTAATAGTAGGACGATTTCAAAGTCCTGATCGTTGAAGAATTTGGCTCCCTGGGAGAGTAGGGAGGGGAATGGGAGAAAAAGATTGTTCTGTGGATACTCTTGTTTAATATCAGAATGTCAACATCAGTCTATGGCTCTTGAAAGGTTAGTGTCTAAATAGTAATGTTTAATGTCAGGCATCAACTGTCCTTCTACAGTTTTTGGTCTGCAGAGAGTTGAATGCTTAATCCTGACAGATTTAAAAGCCCAAATTTGTTAAATATAGATTGTAATGTTTTGAAAAATACAGGCATTTTTGTTGAAATTGTTTGAAAGAGGTAAAGAATCCCGGGGAGTACATTCCCGTTTGAAACATTACATCTGACCATACATGAAACTTTGAAAAGTGAAATTCAGAAAGTAATGAGGAGAAATTAGTACAAGGTAGATTTACTACTTTGCCAAATCTGCTGGCTGAATTTAAATGCTACGGAGACTTAGCAGACTTTCATGTTAATTATCAAACATCTGAAGCACTAAATCTCACTAGCCCAACAAATACACTCTACAGTATTCTACAGATAAATTTTCATTTCAAATGGGCCTTATCCCACATTAAATATCTGGGTATTTTATGGGCAGTAAAATACCCAGATATTTAATGTGGAATGAGGCCCATTTGAAATGAAAATTTGTCTGTAGAATACTGTAGAGTGTATGTGTTGGGCTAGTGAGATTTAGTGCTTCAGATGTTTGGTATTTAACATGAAAGTCTGCTAAGTCTCCGTAGCATTTAAATTCAGCCAGCAGATTTGGCAAAGTAGTAATGGGTTTATGAATTAAGAAAAGTAGGTCATCTGCATCTGCCTATATTTGATGCTTACAATTCCCACAAAAAAATCCACCAATATCTAGGTTTGCACAAGCAGTTCTCAGGAAGAGTTCTAATGTTAACAAAGCAATACGTGGAGACAGTGGTCCCCCCCATCATTTGTATTATAATGTAAAATCATGTTTATTATGTTACTGTGTTTGATAATTCTCCACATTTATTTGAAGTCTTTTCACCTTTTGAATACAATTATAAAAAGCAATAAGACAGAACATTGTTATGGCTTCCCTGATGTAAAATAAAGCTTGATAATGATTACTTCTGTTTCACTAATTAAATACATATTTATTCTAACGAAAGCCCCATTTATTTAGTTAATTTAGTGCACTGAGAATATATACATTCATTATTTATAAATTATAATTGGACAGCTTGACATTTTCATTGTTTGATATAGGGATGAGTGATTTTACACACTTATTTGTACTGTGTGAATTTAACAAAATAAATGCATGTGCTTTGTCTGTTCAACTACAGGTACAGTATGTGACATATCATCAACCTGACAATGTTTATTGAAGATTTATATACATTCTATTATCATATGAGGTAATTTCAAAGTGGGGTTTCTCCATTCAAAACAGGACATACATGTGAACAGATAGAAATCAAAAAAGTTATAATTGTTTACCTTACACAGACTGATTATCACTGAATTATATTAATATAATATTATTTGCCTAATGACATGTTGTGAATGAGCAACTCTATGGGACTGTAGTCATAACCTTTTAAGAACTAATATAATATTTTAATAGATAAATAAATAAATAATACTACAAAATATACCTGTGGTATGAAATGGCGTGGTCTTTATTTATAGGTGTAACTAAATTGATTATATCAAACAATTCTTAAATCAAAATTAAATAATCAATTTAAGTATATTAAATCAATTTTATTAACATATAACCATATATATATATCTTATAATAATACAATTAGCTTAGCCATTTAAGCTCAAGCTAAAACAATCATGAAATATACCATCCCCTTACAAGAAGGGATTAAAACCTCATAAAAAAGGCCACGACAGGGAGGGAGGGTGGGATGTGCTTCTCCAAATCTTCTCCAATCTTCTGCCCACTGCTGACGCATCCTTTACCGTTTTATAGGGTTAGAAGACCGTTGTTTGGGGCAACTGTCAACAAAAGCTCAACCAATCATAGGTATTTTTTTTTTTTAAATTAATTAAACTTTAATTTTATTTTCTGGTATGACACAGTCCCATAGGTGGTGGGGGCGGGGACATTTGATGCCCCGCCCTCCGCCTTCAATCTTTGCAATATCTTTAATTTTCATAAAAAATCTTACCAAATAGTGGCTGGAAATACAGAATCAAGGGCTATAAGCCTTATTTCGAAGTTTAGCAGTAACCAGTCAGATTGGCTGACAATGGTAACACATAGGCACCTTGAAGGAAATGCGGTAGGAAGGAAATCCTTTTTTTCCCCATGTTTAACCACTTATAGACCATAAGATTTTTCCCCTTAATGACCAGGCCATTTTTTGCGATATAGCACTGACAATTGTGAGGTAGTACGATGCTGTACCCAAACAAAATTAACGTCCTTTTTTTCCTAAAAAAGTAAAAATTACTGGAGAGAAAAAGCGTACCGCGATGTCCATTTATCTTCAATTGCATATTTACATAATTACATAGTAGGTGAGGTTGAAAAAAGATACCATCAGGTCCAACCTATGCGTGTGATTATATGTCAGTATTACCCTGTATGTTTCGGTCATTCAGGTGCTTATCTAATAGTTTCTTGAAAGTATGGATGCCCCCCCACTGAGACCACTGCCTTTGGAAGGGAATTCCACATCCTTGCCACTCTTACAGTAAAGAACCCTCTACATAGTTCAAGGTTAAACCACTTTTCTTCTAATTTTAGTGAGTGGCCACGTGTCTTGTTAAAGTCCCTTCCACAAAAAAGTTTTATCCCTATTGTGGGGTCACCAGTATGGTATTTGTAAATTGAAATCATATCCCCTCTCCAGCATCTCTTCTCCAGAGAGAATAAGTTTAGTGCTTGCAAACTCTCCTCATAACTAATATCCTCCAGAGCCTTTATTAGCTTTATTGCCCTTCTTTGTATCGCTCCATTTCCAGTACATCGTTCCTGAGGACTGGTGCCCAGAACTGGACAGCATTCTCTAGGTGCGGCAAGATCAGAATATTGTAGAGTGGGAGAATTATCCTTTTATCTCTGGAGTTAATACCCTTTTTAATGCATGCCAATATTCTGTTTACTTTGTTAGCAGAAGCTTGGCATTGCATTGCGGAGCTTATCATCTACTATGTCCTTTTTCATCCTAGATTCCCTCAGAGGTTCTTCCCCCAGTGTAAAGATTGCATTCATATTTTTGCCACCCAAATGCATTATTTTAAATTTTTCTACATTGAACCTCATTTGCCATGTAGTTTCCCACCCCGTTGATTTGTTCAGATCTTTTTGCAAGGTTTCCACATCCTGCGAAAAGTTATTGCCCAGCTTAGCTTAGTATCATCTGTAAATACAGAGATTGAACTGTTTACCCCATCCTCCAGGTTGTTTATGAACAAATGAAAGAGGACTGGTCCCAGCACAGAACCCTGGGGGACCCCACTAACTTCCCTGTCCTGACCATTATAAATACTCCTCATTTATAACCACCCTCGGAACTCACCCTTGTAGCCAGTATGGTTACATGCCAACGGACCTTATTTTGTACAATAAACATTCATGGGGGACTGTGTCAAATGCTTGTGCAAAATCCAGATACGCCACGTCTACGGGTCTTCCTTTAGATGGCAACCCACCTCCTCATAGAAAGTTAATAGATTGGTTTGGCAAGAACGATTCTTCATGAATCCATGCTGATTACTGCTAATGATTTGTTCTTAATACTAAAAACGTGTATATAGTCCCTTATCATCCCCTCAAAGAGCTTGCATACTATTAATGTTAGGCTAACTGGTCTGTAATTCCCAGGGATGTATTTTGGGCCAATTTTAAATATTGGTGCTACATTGGCTTTTCTCCAATCAGCTGGTACCATTCCAGTCAGTAGACTGTCAGTAAAACATAGGAACAATTGTCTGGCAATTACTTGACATTGGGTGCAAGCCATCTGGTCCCTGTGATTTATTAATGTTAAGTTTCCCAAGTCTAATTTTAATTCTGTCCTATTTTAACCATGGAGGTGCTTCCTGTGATGTGCCATGAGGATAAAAACTACAGTTTTGGTTACTAAAACACCCCAATTCTTTCATGAAGACAGAGGAGAAGAATGAATTCAACTCTTTTGCCATCTCCCCATCCTTTGTAACCTTGTAAACAGATGTCTGTCCCCATTCTTTATGAGGCCAATATGGTCTGTCCTCCCTTTTCTACTGTTTACATACTTAAAGAATTTCTTGGGATTTTTTTTTGCTCTCCTCCACTATGGGTCTTTCATGTTCTATCTTAGCTGCCCTAATTGCACCTTTACATGTCTTGTTGCGTTCTTTATAAAGTCTGAATGCTGATAATGATCCCTCAACCATGTATTTTTTGAAGGCATTCCCCTTTGCATTTATATGCATTTTTACATTGGAGTTAAGCCATCCAGGACTTTTGTTCATCCTTTTAAATTCATTACCCAATGGGATGCATTGGTTAATGCCCTTATTTAATATGCTCTTAAAGCAAACCCATCTCTTCTCCGTGTTCTTTGTTCCTAAGCCCTGATGACCCAAGAAAAAAAACTCTGTCTTAATGGTGTCACACCGACTGCAGCGTTTTCACGATGACAGCTGTTATATAGCTGAGGGTGGGGCCACCTGGTGACGTAAATGGGTGGCCCCGCCTTTAGCTATATAACAGCTGTCATCGTGAAAAGGCTGCAGTCGGCGAGTCTTTGGCGCTGGGATTGAAGATGGATTGGCATCGCGGGACACTTTTTTTGGATGAAAAATTGTCCAAAACTGTCTCCTGTCATTTTTACATTTTTGACACTTTTTTTGGTGAATGTGTAGGGGTACAATGTACCAGGATGGACCAGGATCTGGGGCCCCCCTTGTTAAAGGGGCTTCCAGATTCTGATAAGCCCCCTGCCCATAGACCCCCACAACCACTGGGCAAGGGTTGTGGGGAAGAGGCCCTTGTCCCCATCAACACGGGAAAGAGGTGTCTTGGGGGACCCCATAGCACCCTCTCCATGTTGAGGACATGTGGCCTGGTGTGCTCTCTTGTCCCCCCTCTTTTTCCTGCGGCCTGCCAGGTTGTGTGCTCAGATAGATGTCTGGTAGGGATTTTGGGGGGACTCCTACGCCATTTTTAATTTTGGCGCAGGGTTCCCCTTAATATTCTTACCAGGCCCTAAGGGCCTAGTATGGATTTTGGGGGACCCCATACCATTTTTGTTTCATTTTGACACATAGTTCCCCTTAATATATATACCAGATCTGGACTCGTGCCATTTTTTTTAATGATTTTTATGTTTGTAATCAAAGTCTAAGGAATGCGATAACCCTAAAAACCCTAATTACTAATGCCTGAGGTGTGCCATTGGCCTGCTAGTCGGTAAGCCTGAAATAGGACATACCCTGAATTTGAGAATAAGAAAAAGTACAATAAGTATGAAAGCTGGGGGAACGGGTGGGTGGGCACCCAGAACCAGACGCCGACCCAGTACTGACAGGAAGGGAGTCTTAAGTACCCTCAGACTCCTCCCACAAACTCAGGTTGGCCTGCGGCCAGCCTTCTAACTTGTAATCAGAGTCTTTGAGTAAGGAATGCGATAACCCTAATAACTAAGGCCTGAGGTGTGCCATTGGCCTGCTGGTCGGTAAGCCTGAAAGAGGGCAAAAGACACATATTTAGATGATGAGGAGAAGATACGCGTCCATAGAGTAAGCAGCGTGTGCCCGGATGGCAATGAGTGTAAAACCGATAAGTACCCATTATGACAAGATCAGCCACAGACTCATGACCTGTGACAGAAGGAAGCTCCTGCTGAACGTGCGCAGCAGCCCAGAACTCAACTAATGCCCCGAGACAGATCGGTTTGAACCTGCTGCCCGAGACAACCCAGACGTGACCCTGAAGTGCTTGTGATAAGAGGACATGTGGGGGCAATTGGAGCCAGGCTGGCCCGAGGAGCCCCTGCAATAAAGGCCGAGCAGAATGAAAACCCCTGGCTTACCCCTACTTGGTATGGGAAAGAGAGAGGGTGAGTTGCAACAAAACAATGACAGACTGGTAGGGGCCCGAAGTGCTGGATACCTGATGGATATGTTGACGGAGCAGATGGAAAAGGCCCATGTGCTAAGGCAATAAACATTGTGGAACCATGCCAGACACACAGAACGTGTTCCAAACTGATGGACTTGGATGGCAGGTTGCAGGCAGAAGCACGCCCCGATGATGATGCACAAAAGGACTTACCTTGACAATGGCAGGACTGACGAAATTGCGCAGGGACAATTGACTCAGTATGGAAGCTGACGCCCCTGACAAGGAACCCCCATGGCTAAGCCCTAACCAGACGGCCTGCTAGGCCGGACCCAAAGGGATGATGACATGGCCAGCAGAAATGGAAGAAGAGCAGGAGCCAACACCCTGCCACTGAATTCATGAGTTTCAATTACCTCCATCCTGACTTACACCATACCAGGCTGCAGAGAGCATGCTTTGCCCACCTGACACTGCATACCAGAGTATGCCTAGTGCCTGCGGCATGCTGGTAAGCAAAAGTACCTGGGACCACTTGGAAACAAACCAAAGCGAACCGCCGGCCCCTGAGCCAAACTCAGCTGAGCACTGGAGTATGGACTGACGGGGTGCTACCCTGCACTGAAGCCCCTCACGTGGTAGAAGGAATGCACGTGAACCGGTCATAACAGAGATGTGCCGCAAGCCCAAGTTAAGGAAACACAACCTTGACAGAACAGAAAACAGACATGAAACACAACAAGGCCCCTATGTGCTTACCTATGTATGAGAATATGAGCAGAACCTCAAGACCACTGTGCGTGAATGAACCCAATGACAGCCCCCCCCCAGAGTGACCGGCATGTGAGCCCGAGTAACCTGCGGCGCAGAGACAGGCAATTTAACTGAATACTCAGGGCTGGTGTACCCACGGACTGTGGTGGGTAATCTTATAGGTGTAATGAATGAACGTGCAACGAATGACGTATGTAAACAGGCGAGAAGATTGAGGTCAACAATCATTAAAAAACAAAACCTCAGCCCGTATGAATCTGTAGACGTGACAAATCCTAAGATGTGAGCACTAACTAATCAACCCAGGAGCAACGTAGACAAAGTACAAGACATGGTTAGAAATGTCATTTTGCTGTGGTACTGTTATAAACATGGGAAAGATGCGATACTTTACAGTCAGACTAAAAAGACCCCCCACGCATGATATTTAAAGGAATATTTAATTTTTATTGTTTCACTTTAAGCATTATTAAAATCCCTGCTCCTGAAAAATTGTCCATTTAAAAAAAAAAATGCATTGATACATGTCTCCTGGGGCAAGACTCAGGTCCCCAAACACTTTTTATGGCAAAAACTTGCATATAAGCCTTTAAATTATCACTTTTTCACATTTGTGTCACGTTCGTGTCCCATAGACTTTAACGGTGTTCATACACATTTTTTTGCTGTTCGCATGTTCTGCTGCGAACCGAACTGGGGGGTATTCAGCTCATCCCTAGTCTAGAAGATACCCTGAATCTATGAAGTAGCACATCTGTGCAAAGAAAACTGCAACTTGGTATTGCATACTGTCATTAAGTCTACGATCTACCAGGACACCCAGGCCCTTCTCTTGCCTAAATGGGCAAAGTGACAATGGGGTAACTTCCTAAAAGGATTTTGCATGGAATATTTTTATCATGTGACACATTTAACCCAGCTATCTCATGCAACATGAAACATGTCAATTCACTACAGGTTTATGTGTTTTTTTTTTTTTTACCACAAATACTAAGAAACTCTTGCTAAATACCACAAAAACCCATTTAAAAGTCAATTCATCTTCCCTGGGTCCTGGTCGCAGCAGGTTCCCATTGGGGCGACCAGGCCGAGGGTAGCCTCTACCTGACACAGGCGAGCATTGTTTACGTTTACTTTTGTTTGTACCATTAAAATGCCTATGAGTTACCCATTTATGCACACTGGTTTATATAGTATGGAAATATACATGTTCATGTATTACACTTTGTAGTTCGGGCAGCCCTTTGCCGGGCGTTTGGTCCGATTTTTTTCTTGTTTTCTGTTATACTTGTCTGAAAATTATAATAAAAACGTATTGGGCCAGATTCAGAGAGCCATTACGCCGGCGTTACAGGAGATGCGCGGCGTAAATCTAAATCTGCGCATGCGCATCGATGCGCCGCATCCCCAAAACGATATGCGCATGAAATCTAATTTTTTCGACCCGCGTAATTTCGATAGACCGGCGCATCCGTGCACGCAAAACTGCGCTAGACACACCATTGATTTTCTATTCAAATATGCAAATGAGGGAGTTACGGGGATCCACAAAAGTAAGTTGGTGCAGCGCAGGCTACGCGCTGTGCGCAACAGCTGCACGTCCTGTCTAAAATGAGTCCATATAAAAGGTGGTATAAAATGAGACAATCTATCTACATGTCAGCTAAAGCAACACTGTTAGTGAGGAGCTGAGCAGTCACACTTGCTGGACAACAAACTGTATGCAAACATGCCAGGGGCATCCTAGCTCATAGCTATACTACTGACTTTAGAGGAGCAAAGAAGGAGGAGGGCACGGAGGAGGGCATGGAGGAGGGCACAGAGGAGAGCACAGAGGAGGGCACGGGAGAGGATATACCGCACACGCATAGACATCTTTGGCATGAGTGATTCTGAGGTGTATCGCATCTTCAGATTCACCCCTCATGCCATCATGGAATTAACCACAACCCTGCAGGAGGACATCACCAGCCCAACACACTGCTGACATTCAGTTCAGCCACTGGTCAAGGTCCTGGCAACACTCCATTTCCTTGCCAGTGGCTCTTTTCAAAGAACAAGTGGAGTGGTGGCTGGGATGTCACAATCCTCCATGAGCATATGTGTGCACCATGTTATCCCTGCAATCCTCAGATGCATGGCCAACCAAATCATCAAACCAACCACTGAGGACCTGCGGCTGAAGGCAATGACAGATTTCTACAGAATTGCCAGATTCCCACGCACCGTGGGGGCCATTGATTGCACACATGTGGCACTCCAGCCCCCCCATGAGAAGAGCACATATGGGTCTGAAGGGCCTGGTCCCTTCTGAGATTGGCGGGCAGAACCTCGGCCACCCCCTGGTCTTCTGGGATGACTTCCTGCCTCCAGATGATGCTTGTGGCTGGGGAGAAGGGGAGCCCCTTGGGAGGGGAGCCCTGTGGGGGGAGGAGTGGGAGGGGCTACCCCTTATGGAGGGCTGGCTGCTGCCAGCCAGAGGGGAAGACTCCTCCAAAAATAATAAGCCACTGCCTGACATGACCTCCTCCTTCAACTCAAACTCCTCCTCCTCAAGCTCCTCCGAGGACTCCGGCCTTGTCTGGGGGTCCTCATCAGGCTGGTGTTCCGGGGATGGTGCGGTCAGGCCAGATGGCCCAGCACCCTCCTGCACATCTGTGGTTGACACAAAACATTCACAGGTTGGAGGATCCACACACTTGCCACATATTCCCTTCCCCCCCACACATGCTACACACCAGATAGGAAAAAAAAACCTTACCTGTCATTACGGCCTCCTCAATGGAGTCATAGCCAGGCAGGCCCTCCACTTGCTGCCTATTAAAGGTCTGGGCCACCACACGCTCCTCCGCTGTCAGCCTAACAGGGAATGGTGGGCCCCCTCCAGTGCCCCTGACATGTGCGGCCATCTGCCCCAGCTTCTTACGAACCAGACGCCGGAGATCATTGATCTTCTTGATGATCTCCTCGCATGTCCGGGTCTCCCCCCCCCAATGAATTTACCTGGTCGGTAATGTTCTGCAATATCTCCTTCTTCCTGGCCGGGGGGGTGTTGGCACTATCCGGGCCGTGCAGGAAACGCCCATATTGGGTAAGGGCCCAGGCAATAATTTGTTTCTCCCCCAAAGTAACATTGGTCTTGTGCTTTCTTTCAGTCTATTTAAGCTCTCTGTGTAGCTCACTAAGTTGCCCGGGTCCACTTCCAATTTCACTGATTGCGCCGTTCCCGAGTTGTGAGCATGCGCACAGAGATGCTGACCATGGTCTGCTTCATGTGCGCATGGGCGATCTGGCCGGCCCTTCATTTGCATGGGGTCACGGCTCATTTCAATGTAACACGCCCACGTCCTTCCCAATTTGAATTACTCCGCCTTAAGCCTCGGGAATTACGTTGCACCGGCGCAAATTTCTGCGCAAATACTACGAGGATACGGTGATTGCACCTTTACATTGCGCCGGTCTAACGTAAAGGAGGTGCGCTACACCGGTCAATATATGCGCCAATGTACGTGAATCTGGCCCATTGAACCTAAAAGTCAATTCATAAAAAAGTGAATAAAAGCAATTGTTAAAAATAGGGTGGTCTAGCCACACGTTATTTAACAAATGCAGGCTAGTTGTTAGGGAGCCAGCACCTGCCATGTGATTAACAACCCATACCTAATTTGCTGTCAGTGGAGATTCCCAACTCACAGCAGAATGTAAAAATGGTGTGACGTCTCTTGTGGAAAAAAAATTTAAAACCTTGTCTGAGCATGCAGCTTGGCAGATCAGAAAAGGGTGGGATGAGCATGTGGCCTGCTTCTTGAACCACATCAGGTCACATGCTCTCAGCATGGAGGGGTGCTCTGGAGAGGACTACACCAAGGCACCTTGCCCCCCCCCCCAAAGCACCCCCCATGTGGCCTGGTATGGTTCAGGAGGGGGGCCAAATGCTTGCCCCCTTTCATCTGCTGCCAGGTGGTGTACTCAGATAAGGACAGACAGCTGGGATGAGTCATCGTCGTTAGGATGCCAATGGATGCTGGCTCTTTAACAACCAGCAGCTCTAAACTGAACAGTAACATTTAGAAGTGTTAGGAATACCACTGTTAAATGTTTCAGTTCCCTCTGCAGCTTGTCTGCAGTAAGATAACATACAAAAACACATGTTAAATACCACACTTAAAAAAATATTAATATGTGGTATTTAACATTTGTTTGTTGTTTTGTGAATTGCATGTTTATGAGTTATTATTTCTCAAATAATTTGAATAACTCTAAGTAAATTAACAACCATTATCAATTTAAAAAAAACGATAGTATGTTTTTCACAGATTAGAATTTACTAAGAAATAATAGTATCCATCAAAAATATTACTCTGCATAAAAGGTATAAATTAAATGAGTTTTAAAAATACATTATAAGATGTGTTCTTCCCTGGCTAAAAAAGAAGTGTAAATCCCCTATAGCAATGACTTGCTAAGATTTGCTAAGATGCTTAAGGTGTTTTTCTTTACAGTCAGGACTGATTCGGCTCTGGATCTAGAGAGTTCCTTTACAGTGCATGCCAGTCAGGATTTAAATCACTAGTCCTAAAGTGACAACACTTGCCATACTGTACCTATGGAGAATCAACAATGTCATCCTATGCTGTTCTCCTGATTTAGACTGCAATTCATTTATCCTCTTGTCATCTATTCAACATGGGGATATGTGTTTTGTAGTTCACAGAAAAGAACTGCTAAATCTGATAAGTTTGTTTAGAATTTCAGTTCATTCCACAGAAACCTATAAGTGCAATGGATTTCTATTAGGATCAACAGGAAGTTTTTAAAAATGTTTTTACCATTTCTGGTCTGCAAACAACAAATATCCTGATTCTTTGTGGCTTCACTCATTTTTCCACTATATCAATTGAAGGAGCCATGGTTGCTACATAGACTTGACTTTAAACCTTTCTCCCTTTTATCATCTTTTTTACATGGTGGGTTGATAGGACTAGTAGTTTATACAATAAAGTTAAGGATGTTAGTGCTTTTTTTTGCTTTTTCAGATCACAGAAAGTGACAAAGAGCATTGACTTCTTGGCAAGATTTTAAAAAAAATCTGTACTTGCTGAAAATGTTCTTAGCCCAAAAAAGGAAACCTAAATTATCCACCACATAAAAGGACAGGCAAGCTGCAATATATTACATTTTTGTTCTTGGATTTAGATATCCTTTAAAGAACACCTTCAGACAAAACTGGAAGGATAGAACCTTTGTCAGGTTTTTATTGCTGCCTATATCCTTGTTTCTCTGATGGGGACAGGGAAATAAAGAAAATCACATTTACGTATTAAAGTAATGTCAATAGAGTTGGGTGTATAGTTCGAGTAAAAGTTAAGCCCGCACATCGCCTGTTTGCCCATTTGGGGCCTGCACAGTGCATTTTAGGGCCCTAATTGGATGAAGCAATGCACCTGACCGCTGGTCAGGTGCAAGGCTTTGCCCAATCATGGCGCAGAGCACAGTCAGAGCAATGATTGGACAAAGACATGATGACTTTGCCCAATCATGGCTCAGTGCTCATAGTCCCACCCCACACTATAAAAGGTTCCTTCCCACAGAAACCTTTTGCAGTGTGTTTTTGGAGTGGAGATAGATAGAGCAGGGCTCTGTTTGATACTAGCGAGTTAGAGTATTATTGTGACTCTGAGTGTAGAGTGTCAGTATAGTGTTAGTGTAGTCTGAGTATAGTGTGAGTGTAGCCTGTCAATGCAGTGTTAGTGTAGTGTGAATAAAGTGTAGTATGTCAGTATAGTGTAAGTATAGTATAAGTATAGTGTGTCAGTATAGTGTGAGTATACTGTTAGTGTAGTGCAGTGTTTAACACAGCATTACATAACATTTAGTGCTGTATACATTTGTTTGTTTTTGTCCTGTGCCTGCTCTCATTTTTAAAATTTTTAAAATTTTTAAAATTTTCAGCTAAAATCTTTTTGACTGTGATGCTGTTTTTTTTTAGTTTTTACATATGTGTCAGCGGCAGTCCTCAATTTAAAGTGCACCAAACACCACCAAATGAGCAAGATACGCCGATTCAGCGGTTGGCAAGTGGTTAAAGGAATATTTCACTTTTTTTGTTTCACTTTAAGCATTATTAAAATCACTGCTCCCGAAAAAACTGACGTTTTTAAAACTTTTTGTTGCATTGATAAATGTCCCCTGGGACAGAACCCACGTTTTATGACAATAACTTACATATTAACCTTTAAAATTTTCACTTTTGATTTTCACGTTCGTGTCCCATAGACTTTAATGGTGTTCGCTTGTTCGAACAAATTTTATGCCTGTTCGCATCTTCTGCTGCAAACTGGACAGGGAGGCATTCGGCTCATCCATAGTGGTGATGATGCAAGATCCGTCAGCTCCACCCCCTCCTCCTTCTCCATGCCCTCCTCTGCTGAATTGTCCTATGAATTACCAGTAGTGCCTAAGTGTTCAAGGGGCTATTCAATGAGTCAGGCTAAAAGATGCCATGCAGTGGTCTGTTTAGGGGACAGGAGCCACACCGGAGCAGAGATTATTTCAGCTGTGCAGGGGCAGGCTCAGAGTTTGATTACACCATGAATGCTTGAGCCAGGAATGGTGGTGTGCGATAATGCTACTAACCTTCTGTTCGCCCTTTGAAGTAAAAAGTTGACACGTGCACTAGCTGGCACATGTCCTCAATCCATGATTGAATTAAGTCATGATGAGTGTTGAAATCACTGCTTCAGGGATTGCAATGCACTGTTCAGCGCCGTAATGCATTGTGGTAAGTTTGGGGGCCGAACAAACGGTCGAATAACCGGTTTGTTTGGATGTTCACTAAATGGCGAACAACGCAAGTTCGGCCTGAACTTAAGCTTGGCCTGACCCGTTTGCCCACCCCTACTCCTCTGTAACCTTGAGGACTCGTTGAATCCAGGAGAATGATAATTTTTGTTTGGCAACCCTCCTTGACCACTGTTACAAGGGGAAAGGTAGTTTTGAGGCTTCTGTTGGTCAAAGGAGGAGCAGTGGACAAGGGGGCCGCCTAAGTGATGCATTTAAAAAACATTTTTAGCTCTCCGCGTCCAGGACTGTCAGCTTTCACATTCTATCCCATGCCACGTCTGCATCATATGGTGGAAGAATATCTAGGGGCCAAACAGACATGGAGAGCTTTCCAGTAAACGATCCACTGGGTTACTGGGTCATGAGAATAGACCACTGGCCAGAACTTACCCAGTATGCAATTGAGCTGCTGGGTTGCCCTGCATGCAGCGTGCTTTCTGAATGGGCATTCAGCATTCAGTGACATATAAAAGAGTGTGTCTGTCCAATGAATCCGTTGACCGGCTGACATTTTTCAAAATTAATCAGTCTTGAATTAGTGGCTGCTAGCAAGCCTCTGATGCCGATGTTGCTGATTAAATGTATTTGGGATCTGGAATCTGTGCAAGACTGTCTACACTGCTTAGCTATGTGGGTGTTGATCTTTAACTTGAAGTTATTTTTTGGTATAGGTTTTATGAGCACAAGTAACACCCAAGGACCAATTTTTCCACATCTGTTGAACAGGTGCATATCATTTCAATATTTTATAGCAAGGCCAATTCTTACTTACATCAAAGTGTTTGACAGGTGCATATACTTGCATATACTATAATTGTTCCACCCACAATTTTTTTTTGTTTTAAAAGTCAGCAGCTACAAACACTGTAGCTGCTGACTTTTAATAAGGACACTTACCTGTCCTACTCGCCTGCCCTGAGTCCGATCCCTTGATGCTAGCAGCTCCCGGCGCCACTATCCTCAGTAAGGGAAACAGGCAGTAAAGCCATGCGTCTTCATGGCAAGTTTCCTACTGCGCGTGTGCGAGCCGCGCGGCTCTTTGTTAATGGCTGGCTGCTCTCTGGGATACACACAGTTCCCAGAAGGCAGTGCACCCCATTCACAGGAAGACACCACAGGAGGACGGAGGAAGAAGATCCACCGCAGACGATCAAGAGGCAGATTACAGACTTCAGCATAGCAACCGCTATTTTCTTGTAAGTATAAAAAAAAAATCATATTTGTTTTTCTATTTTTTTTTTTTTTTTTTTAAAGAAAATCAGGGTGGAACTCCACTTGTTGCTTTCATCAAGGGTACCTCTAGACATTTCCTGCTCTCTCAGGCAGTATGTTCTCAGAGCAATCCTCAGGGAATTTTTTTCGCCCTTTCACTGGTCAGTGGATCAGCAGCAGCTTCAGTGGCAAAATGAGTTTGCCACCAAACCCAAAACCATTCCTTAATGGCCTTACTGGTAAGCCAGTAATGGTGAAACTGAAGTGGGGTATGGAATTCAAGGGATATCTGGTCTCTGTGGATGAATACATGAACATGCAGCTCGCCTATACAGGGGAGTATATTGATGGGGCATAGTCTGGACACCTTGGAGAAGTTCTAATAATGTGTAATAATGTATTGTATATACAAGGAGTAGAAGAGGTGGAAGAAGATAGCGAGATAAGAGATTAAAGCAATTTCCAAATTTGTTTTGTAAATTCATTATAAACAGATTTTTTTTCAAGAGTAATTCTATAAAGTTACAGTGTAAAGGCATCACCAACACCCAAAGCCCAATTTTTCTGCACCCATTACCTCTATCCAAAGTCTGCAGAAGAGACACCAGGCTTTATCTTTAAAAAAATAGTTAATCTTGGCCTACGAATACTATAATGGCTTCTTCACATAAGGCTTGCTCACTGTGGTCCATCCAAAGTCTGCCAAAAATCTATAATCTTGTTCCAAGTGCACTAAAGTGTGACCTCATTATAAGGACTGGCTCTCCAAGCTGGTGTTTACAAAATAAAGAAAGCTTGCAGGGAAAATCTATTTAAATGTATTTTTTTTCTAGTTTTGCTGAGGCAGGTTCTATACACAGTATAAATGCCCAATTTTACAGGCAGATATTTAAAGGAAATTTAAATTGTTATTGTTTGACTTTAAGCATCAATAAAATCACTGCTCCATTATAAAAAATAAAAAAAAGTTTGCACTGATATATTTCCCCCAGGGAAGTACATAGGCCCCCTTTTATGGGCAATAGCTTGCATATAAGCCTTCAAAATGGGCACTTTTGATTTTTCAAGTTCAGGTCCCATAGACTTAAAAGTTTGCCATTCATATCTGAAATGTTGCGATGTTCAAGAGTTCTAGATCAAACCAAAAAGGAAGGTGTTTGGCACAATTCGAGCACTTCCTTTTCCTGTCCTTATGCACCTGAGCCCAGTTTTTTTTTTATCCTGGTATCTGTGGTATCATATACAGTAAATGATGGGAAACAACCCCATTGAGAACAGGGACACCAATATAAAGATGGAAAAGATTACGACTTTAACTCACTTTAAATATTGGGTTATTTTTGCACTGAAAACATCTCATATTTGAATAGGTTCTGCAGAAAAACCTGTGCTGAAGGTTATTTGGCTATCACATGTTCATAAGTTTACTAAATAATAGGAATATACTTTCGCTATTATATGTAAAGAACATTTTTTTTGTTTCAATCTAATAATTGTATTAAGATAAACAGGTTGTTGTACATTTTACACTGTTTTAAAATGCTTGCCACTGTACATTCCTCTATAAATCATCTTAAAACGACACATTTCTAGGTAATGTGAATTTTATGGGCTAAAAAATGGCATCAATAGCTTTGATTTAGCTTCTAGAACATTAAGTTGCTATCTTATTCCCATTAGAATAAGTTACTTTCAACCTAGCTATCTTTAGCAATTTATGGACCAAAGCGCTTAAACGTGCAAATGGGTCTTAAAGGATACATGTAACAACCTTAAAACAAGGAAATGCACAGTGACACTATACAGCAGATAACCTTAAGTACCTCTGCAAAAGAAGCTAACAAATTATTCTTATAGCTAAGGGGCAGAGAAATGTACTCCCTGTTGACCCATTAATGCAATGCTCAGTGCTTCATTTATTTTGGGGTCATGCTAAGCCAACCCCCAAAGAATGAATTCCATTTTTGACTACTCAATAGATATGTTATTAGCTTCAAGGAAATACAATAAATCATTTCCCATTAAGAGAGGATCCAAATGGCGATTTCCAAACTGACTATTATGTCAAAACTCCCTCCTCTTCTTTTGAGATTAATTTGAGATTAATAACATATTATTTTAAATGTTTTTAGTTTAAGGGCCTGTATAGGACACTCTGGGAAGATCTCAAACATGCAGTTCATGCAAGACAGCTCAAGAATTTACAAGGACTGGAGGCTTTCCCCCAAAAGGAATGGGCAAAGATAAAGAGCCTCATCCACAAATACCACAAAAGATTTTGAGCTGTCAGGCCGTGTACACACGGCAGAGAACCTCGACGGGCAGAACACATCGTTCGGCCCGTCGAGGTTCCCTGCCGGCCGTCGAAATCGGCGACCTGCCCGTCGGGAATGGCAACCAGCCATTCTTCCAGGCGGGCCGTCGAGCAAATAGAGAGCATGCTCTCTATTTCTGCTCGACGGGCTTCCCGACGGGAAGCTCGCCTAGAGTGTACACACGGCCGAGGTCCTCGCTGGAATGCAGCTTCCAGCGAGGTTCTCGCTGGTTTCCAGCGAGAACCTCAGTCGTGTGTACACGGCCTCATTGATGTTAAAGCAGGTAATACACGGTATTAAGAACTGGGGTATGTAAACGTTTGATCAGGGTCATTTTGGAATTTTATGTTGTGATTATGATTTAAAAAGAGTAAACACAGTTGATTGGTAATAAATGGCTTCAGCCAAACACTAACCATGAATGAAAGAAAAGTTTTTGTGTTACCATTTATATTCTCTGAAAAATGGCCAAGAAATCATAAATTCTGCCATGGTATGTAAACTTATGAGCACAACGGTATGTAGCAGTATACATTTTGGCCAAAATATAGTGACGAAAAATTACTAATTTGCAAAATTTTATAACAGAAACAAAGAAAAATGCTTTTTCTTTTTTTTACAGAATTTTCATTTTTTTTTTTATTTATAGCGCAAAAAAGAAAAACCCAGTGGTGATTAAATACCACCAATAGAAAGGTCTATTTGTGTAAAAAAAGGACAAAATTCATATGGGTACCGTGTTGCATGACTGAGTAACTGTCATTCAAAATGTGAGAGCACTGGAAGCTGAAAATTGGTCTGGTTAGGAAGGGAGTTTAAGTGATCAGTAGTTAAGTGGTTAAAGTGATTTTTGTTTTAAGTGTAGCACCCTCTACCTTAGGTAGGTAGGTGCTAGTGTAGGTTTGTGTGTACATTTAGGTAAATTTAAGTTTGTTTTGATCTGGGGGCAGGGGAGTAGTTTAGTATAGCACTAGGTGACTGACATGTGCCTCAGCTCTTGGGTGCCTCCTCTGTTTCCAGGGAGAAGGTTCTGGAGAAGGGGCAGTGCAGAGAGCTGGAGTGACATGGGGTGCAATTTGATGAGCTCTGACCAATCCCCAACTAAGATTGGCAGGGGTCATGCCTCCCACATATACCCATGGTCAGTCTGCTGGAGGGGGAGTTGTCGGCTGAGTGAACTGGATGGTGAGAAAAAGAGTTTAACTGCTCCAAAGTTCCAGAGAACCAGATGGCTGAATCCAAACACTTGGGTGCCGGCGCTGCAATGATATGCAAGATTTGTAGAGAAAAACTAGGATGGCCACACTCCAAAAACAATGTTGTTCCTTTTTAATAAAACTGGTCACAAAACAAACATGTCACAGCAAAAAATCAGATGAAAAAGCTGACGTGTTTCACACTATCATACAGTGCTTATTCATAGCTGGTGTGCATAGCAAACAGAAAATTAATTTATACTCTATTCAAACAAAGAAAAAATGAAAACGCCCTCAAGGCTGATTGATTGATCAGGATTTCCTGTGGACAACATGTGTGGCTGAAAACATTTCCCAGACACCTGCAGCCATTAACCCTTTCATCTGCTGACCGTGAAAGGTCTCCAGTGTGTTAAGATATGTGTTGAGTGATGTGGTGAATGGATGGGTGAATGGATGAGAAAATGGTGTAAGGGTGGACGATTAAATTAATGTGTGAGTGGTGGTGATGGTGATGGAGCTGGAAGGAGGGTGTGTGTGATAAATGTGCAAGTGTGTGGCTAGAGGAGAAAGAGAGGAAAAAGGGGAAGGGGGGGTGTGCAGATGTGGGGGTGTTATGGCGGAAAGTGCATTATGGTACCGAGTGTGACCGGGTGAAGAAAATATATATATATGAGGTATTGTGAATAAAAACCTACATAAAATACTACATAAAAATAAACCAATAATGATATAAAAAATGTATGACATAAATTAAATTAAAAATTAAGTGTGTGAGTATGTCATAATATTTGTTTAATTGGTATCAATTAAACAACTATTATGACATACTCACACACTTAATTTTTAATTTAATTTAATTTATGTCATTAATTTTTGATATCATTATTGGTTTATTTTTCTGGGGGGTTTACCTCAGGCAAGGAGCTTGGGCGCTGGGAGGGAGCCTCTCCTTACACAGCCATGGAGACATGTCCTGGAACAGAAGCTGAAGGAGACAGTTGGTCAGCACATCCAGAGTAAAGTCATTCAGGAAGAATCCGGGGCAGGTATCGGTGAGTGGAAAGCACAGTTGAAAGCTCTAGAAGAGGCATGCCAGGGAAGTTGGATGTAGAGCCAGAGGGAAAGACTGTGGGAGTTTGTGTCAAGTTGCTGCAGCCAGGGTGGGCAGGATTTGCAAGTTGGACTTGCTGGGATCAGTAGTCCATCTACATTTATTCTTCTCAAGTAAATCAATTGCTACCACAAAGGGGTACTGCATGACCCAGCCTACAAAGGTCTATCAAGGAAAGACACTGGGCCTTTTTTTTAAATTAGGCTTAGTCATGTTCTTATGGTGAGATAGGAGTACAAAAGTTGGACAGTGAAGTAGTGTGCTGGAAGAAGTGTTTTCATGTAAAAGTCTGTCAAGTTTAGGGCCAGCCACCTTGTTCTGCTGAGAAGTGTGACACAGTTACTTTTATTCTAAAAAATACAATTTATCCTATGGCTTCCCATGTCCCATTTTCTCAACCAAGTTCAATCCCCTAATAAAAGCAACAAAAACAAGCAAGAGACTGTCCATTGACTGAGAAGTGTGTCCAATGAATGTCTGACAGCAGGGTGATACTGTGGATGCTGTAACACGTAGCAACACATTGCTACATAAACAATAAACATTTTATACTTATCTGCTTTGTCTAACATTTTTGCACAGAGTAGTCCTGATTCTCATCTTCTGGGGTCCCCCATCGATGATTCTGGCTCCTCCTGCCTTCAGAGTGCCCCAATAGCAAACTGCACAGTCTAATATAAAGTGCCCCAATAGCAAGCTGCACAGTGTAATATAGAGTGCCCCTATAGCAAGGTAAAATAAACTTCTGAATTTAGAACCACTTACTTCCTGCCCAGGACTACATGTCCCCTGAGGCATTGCTACTCACACATTCACAAGTTCTCAGGCACTTACTGACATGTATGGATGGTGTACTGAGCTGTATGTGTGCTGCCCTGTGTCTTCTGACATGTATAGATGGTGTACCGACCTGAATGTGTTACACTGGATTTCCTGATATGTAAACAAATAATGCATTCTGTATGCAGGTCAACTAATTGGTTGGTTGTCGATTAATCGATTAGTTGTTTTGGCCTTATCTGGAACATTTATTTTTCTTCACAAAAATCATTTCAAATCTACAATGTATTCACATTGCAATAGAAATATATACACAAACCATTGAAAATAATTTTATTTATTTTATACAAGGAATTTTTGATACCAAAATTGAAATATGATATATAAATAAATAACCAACATCATGCAGCATAGGACTGGCAAAGAAACAAATAGATTACATTTTATATTAAGCTCAACTGATTGAAAAAATAGCCTTCATGGAAAAGATCACATTCATGTTTTGTAGAGTTTCTCTCCTTTTGAGGAAAAAAAATCTATGTCCCCTGAAGCAGTTTTGTAGCTGGTGTCCATTTAAATTTCCTGGTTGAAGAGTTTCACTGTGATGTGTCACATAAGGGTGTATCTGTCACATCATGTTACTGAAGTAGAAATGAGAAAGGTTCACCCAGAACAGGATGGTTTTAGTGTTTTTAAAAGACAGTTTAAAACTCCTTAACGTCCTTATATGTGACCCCTGTAAGTGAGTTCACTTTTATGTATTGTTAGGTTTAAAACACATAAATGAGTAAATACCACTACTATGTGTGGAAGATTTTAGCAATGAAACTTGTATTGGAGAAAAGTTACAGAATGATTATAATTTTTTCTGGAAGAAAGTAGAAGAAACACTTTCTCATTTATTTAAAAGCCGTCTTGCAATAGATGAAGCTTATCTTCTTTTTAATGCCTTTAGCTATAGCTTAAAGGGACACTAAAGTCAGGGCTTTTGTTTAAAACAAATAACAAACATGTTATACTTACCTCCACTGTGCAGTTCGTTTTGCACAGAGTGGCCTGGAAAGCTGTCTTCTGGGGTCCCTCGGCGGCTGTCTGGGCTCCTCCTCGCAAAAGCTTTCCCTCTTCATGCGAGGGCGCTCGCATGGAGGAAAGCTTTTGCGAGCGCGCTCCCGTGATACAGCGGCGGTGTTGTATCACTCGGCTCCGCCCCCGGCGCGCCGCGTCATCCGCTCTGATTGACAGCAGCGCTAGCCAATGGCTGAGCTGCTATCAATCCGCCCAGCCTAGCCAATCAACGGCCAGGCTGGGAACCGAAGAGGACGACGTGGACGCGCCCGGGAGATTCGAACGGTCAGGTAAGTACAACGGGGGCTCGGGGGGGGGGGCGGTGCTGTGAGATGTTTTTTTACCTTAATGCATAGGATGCATTAAGGTAAAAAAACGTGTACCTTTACAACCCCTTTAATATATATGAAATTATTTCATTTCACTGTTTTTATCTTAATGTGGAAAACATTGGAATTTATATATTGTGAAATTATTAGTTATCTTTCTTTACCGCAGCAATCATGGTTAGTCGGTGCTACTCAGTTACTGTAAAAAGAAATACTACACTGTTTATAAGCTGTATGAGGAACTTTCTTAACCACTTCAGTCCCGGAAGGTTTTACACCCTTAATGACCAGAGCACTGCATCAGTTTAATTGACAATTGCACACTGTACTCAAACAAAATTTATGTAATTTCTTTCCCACAAATAGAGCTTTCTTTTGGTGGTGTTTGATCACCTCTGCAGTTTTTATTTTTGGCGCTATAAACTATAATGGTTTTTAGCGGAACTGCAACATTGCAGCGGACACATCTGCCCCCGATGACACTTTTTGGGGACCAGTAATATTATTACATCAGTGCTAAAAAAATGCACTGATCAATGTAAAAATTACACTGGCAGGCAAGGGGTTAACACTAGGGGCGATCAAGGGATTAAGTGTGTTCCCTCAGGGTAGTCTAACTGTAGGGGAGCTGGGCTTAATGAAACATGATGGAGATCACAGAGAGCAGAAGATCTCACTCATATCACTAAGCAGATCAGGGAAATTCCTTATTTACATAGGCAGTTCCCAATTCTGTCGCTCCTCGCTGTTATCGTGGGCCGCCAGCAGACATTGAGTCTGCAGGAACCATAGGCACGCTCCTGCAGTGCAAGGCGGGAGGGCATGCATGCCCGCTATCCTGCTTTTGTGCACTGACATACAGGTACAGGTACTAGTTTTTGCAGAGCCAACCTGCTGCAGAAAATCTGCTAGAGCGGGTCGGCAAGTGGTTAATCCTTTGCATGTATATTCTCTAATCAATTCTTTCTTTAACCACTTAAGGACCGCCTCCTGCACATATAAGTCGGCAGAATGGCACGGCTGGGCACAAGCACATACAGGTACGTCCTCTTTAAGTGCCCAGCCGTGGGTCGTTGCGCGCTCCCACGACCCCCCGGTCCGAAGCTCCGTGACCGCGGCCGCGGGACCCACGAACCCGATCGCCGCTGGAGTCCTGCAATCGGTCCCCGGAGCTGAAGAACAGGGAGAGATGTGTGTAAATGTGTCCGCCATAATGTCACAGTCACGAAAAAAAATCGCTGAACGCTTTTTGCCATTTTTTTACCAAAAATAGGTAGAAGAATACGTAGCGGCCTAAACTGACAATTTTTTTTATAGTTTTTTGGGGATATTTATTATAGCAAAAAGTAAAAAATATTGAATTTTTTTCAAAATTGTCGCTCTATTTTTGTTTATAGCTCAAAAAATAAAAACCGCAGAGGTGATCAAGTACCACCAAAAGAAAGCTCTATATGTGGGGAAAAAAGGATGCCAATTTTGTTTGGGAGCCACGTCGCACGACTGCACAATTGTCAGTTAAAGCGACGCAGTGCCGAATCACAAAAACTGGCCAGGTCCTTTAGCTGCCTAAAGGTCCGGGTCTTAAGTGGTTAAAGAAGAAATTGATAATTTATCTTGAATGAGGTAGGGTTGTAAAGTGAGCGCTTTTCAAAATACAGCTCTCTCTCATTGGAGCACAGCTGTACCATTAGCTCACTGCTTCAAGTCCCAACATCTATTACATTTAGAACTTGTTAATATTTTAACAGAATTAATCACTGCAGTAGAAGTTAATGGGGCCTATTATGGCAACTAATGCCATTGAAATAATGCACATGATCTTGAAACAGTGAGATAAAATTACATCTGCGCTCCCATAAATTTTTTTTTGAAGTGCTGTACCGCAAAGAGGACTGCACAGAGCTAGAACTCTGACAATGCCATGGCTGGCTGGCTCACAGTTACCGGTCTAATTCATACAGAAGGTGTTCTATCAGGTTGAGGTCAGGACTCTGTGCAAACCACTCAAGTTTTTCCACCCCAAACTCGCTTATCCAAGTCTTTATGGACCTTGTGAGCAGTTATGTGTCAGGAACCATGAATCCCAGGTGTCTTACTCTGAGCACACATTGAACAAGCATCTACGAAGGCAGCTACATCAGCACATAGACTAGGCCATTGTTGGGAAATGGCCCAAAACAGTTAATTCTTCCCTGGGTGGCCAGCAGCCTTGGGAGAATGGTAGGTCTGGAGCATGGCAGTATGGAGACTCTCAGAGCTAAAGCAGCGATCACAAGGTTTCTCAGGAGGAGAATGGATCTGAGCGGCAAGAATTTTGTCACCCAAATGAAAAGTGAGACTGGTGCGAACCATAGCTAGAATACGATTGGGAGGAATTACAGGAACTGACTCCATCTTGGAAGTGGAGATAAACTGTCGGGACAAACAATCAACCCTTACATTCTTAGTACCGGGTTTTAAATTAGACTTAGACTGTAATTGAAACTTGACAAGAAAAGAGCACATCGTGCCATTCTGGAAGAGAGGCGTTTAGCCTCAGACAAGAATGTGAGATTCTTATGGTCAGTCAGAGTAGGACTGGGCACAGTGGTACCTTCAAGAAGATGCCTCCATTCTTTAGGGGCTAAAATGATTGCTAACAACTCCCTGTCCCCAATCTCATAATTGAATTTCGCAGGAAATAATTTATTGGAAAAGTAGCCTGAAGGATGCATTGCACTCTCAAAAGTAGCACGTTGAGACAGCAGGGTACCAACTCCAGTCTTAGATGCATCAACCCCCAGGATTAAAGCTGCTGTAGGATCAGGATGTGCCAACACATAAGCAGAAGCAAATGCAGCCTGGAGACTCTCAAAGGCATTAATGGAGACCAATTCTGTGGGTACCATCCTTTCTGGTCATATCAGTCAGGGGTTTGACCAGAGACGAGAAGTTACAAATAAACTTCTGAAAACGCTGCAATGGTCGAAAACCAGCAGTGGAAATTACATAACCAAGTCATTTAACCTATTCACAATGAAACTCACACTTTTCCAATTTGCAATACAGGTTATTATCCCTCAACCTCTGCAGCACACAGCGGACATCAATGTGATGGCTATCTAGGGACTTGTGAGAGTTAGGGGTTAGGGGCTAGGGTTAGGGTTAGGGTTGGGGTAAGGGTTAGTGTTAGGGGTAGGGTTAGGGTTTCCCCTTTAAGAACAAGGATAGGTTTCAGGGAAAAGAATAGGGACCTCCCCTAAGGTCAGAATGGGGTTTCCCAGAGGTCAATAGTCAACCCCAACTTAGTCAGGGAATGAACAAGTCGGGGAAAGCACTAATGCAGCATACACACGATCGGATTTTCCGTCGGAAAAACCTTGGATGGCTTTTGCAACAGAATTATGCTCAAGCTTTGCTTGCTTACACACAGTCAAACTTTCGACCATCAAGAACGCAGTGACGTACAAGACTACGACGAGCTGAGAAAATTAAGTTCAATGCTTCCGAGCATGCATCGAATTGTTTCCGAGTACGCATCGGAATTTTGCACATTGGAATTGCTACAGACGAACAATTTTTTGTTGGCGGAAACTCTGACAGCAAAAGTCCGATTGAGCATACACACAGTCAGAATTTCAGTCCAAAGGCTCACATCGGACTTTTGTTGTCGGAATTTCCAACCATGTGTACGGGGCATTAGGTTTGAAGCATACGTGGTGTTGCTTCAGTGAGTGTGCCATTACCGCACGCACGCTCCCACGCACATCATAGCGGCTCGGGCCAATAACTGCGCCGGAGCCCACGATACCTAAATGTAACTGCAGGAGCGATAACGCTGGCCTGTGATGTGTACAAGCACCACAGCGGGTGATTCGATCTCAGGTAAGTATTACATAATGAGCTAGGTCTTCTTTTTTTTATATGTGGGTTTACAACCACATAATAATTGGGTTTTCTTTTTGGCTAGCTGGGAACCCCCTTTGTATTATTTTGTTTATTACCCTGCCCAGGACCACCTTTCTCCTTTTGCCAGTTTCAAATAGAGAAACAGTTACCATTTCTGCTATTATGGATTTGGTGCAAACACATTTTCGAAGT
Source organism: Rana kukunoris (assembly GCA_029574335.1). Lineage (NCBI taxonomy): Eukaryota > Metazoa > Chordata > Amphibia > Anura > Ranidae > Rana > Rana kukunoris. The sequence goes on along the minus strand of CM056051.1, from coordinate 171,240,264 downwards.
CTTTAGACTGCAGTTCTCCTTTATTTTAATGCTAGGTTTACCAAATCTCAGATCGATTTACCGGTAAGTTATAAAATAATAACTTATTATAGCTTGATTCCACATTTAGGAAGTGTAGTTTTTATACATTATAGCTTGATAAAGAGTTAGAAATATTGAATAAAAAACAACATAGCTTTAAAGTAATACTTCCTGTTTCACCATTTTTATTGATTGAACAATCAGTTTTTTCTGTGTTTAGCAATCATTTACATGTTTAAGCTCACTTTATATAAAGGGCCTATAAAGCCATTTTTAAATAGAGCTTACTCCAATGGAATAGCTACAGTGGCCTCTAACAAGGTATATTGATTAGAGAGAAGTGAGTTATTGATATCTAAAATAAAAAGAACAATGAAGCTAGTCAATATTCTAACAACCTTTTCTTCACAACATTTCTAACTCAATATATCTGCCATGCTTAGTGTTTAAAAAGCAAATTTTCTCAACATAGAAGTCTTGTGACTGTGAGACTCTTTGTTTGAGACTTAACATGAAAGTCTTAAATTTAAACAAAACAGTAATTTCTTTGTTTTAGAATTCCCTATATTTTTAAGGGTATTCGCATGGAGTGATGAGCCATTCTGTTTAAGTTCAATTACAGTGCCTGCCGCCGAGAATGTGTTTTCAGCACGCCAGCATCGCGCTGAATCTCGGCGACAGGCTGCCGACATCTCGCACTCGCTGGAATAGTAAAAGTACATTCCAGCGAGCGCGTCATAGAAGCGACGGGGATCCGACGCGGATTCCCGCCAATTCTACACGTGGGCGGAGTTTGTTATGAATCCTGAAGGAGAAATCCCCGCCGGATTTTTAAAGAAAAATCCGGCATGGGTTCCCCCCTCAGGAGCATAACGGGCCCTTAGGTCGGTTACGGGTTGTAAGGAGACCCCCTACGCCGAAAAAAACGGCGTGGGGGTGCCCCCACAATCCATAACAGACCCGTATCCAAAGCACGCCGGCCGGCCGGTCAGGAAGGGAGTGGGGGCGAGCGAGCGCCCCCCCCCTCCTGAGCCGTACCGGGCAGCATGCCCTCAACATGGGGGGGTCAGGTGCTCTGGGGTAGGGGGCGCACTGCGGCCCCCCACCCCAGAGCACCCTGTCCCCATGTTGATGAGGACAGGGCCCCTTCCCGACAACCCTGGCCGTTGGTTGTCGGGGTATGCGGGCGGGAGGCTTATCGGAATCTGGAAGCCCCCTTTAATAAGGGGGCCCCCAGATACCGGCCCCCCACCCTAAGTGAATGAGTATGGGGTACATTGTACCCCTACCCATTCACCTGCAAAACAAAAGTTTAAACACAAATAAACCACACAGTGTATTTAAATATTTTATTAGTTGGCCGCCGGGGGGGGGGTGTGTATGATCGCTTTTAGAAAAGCGCCCCCCTCCGGCGGGCTTCTGTGGGGGGGTGGGTGCCGCCGTCTGGTTCTTTTCCGCCGCCGGGGGGGGCGCTTTGATAAAAGCGCCCACCACCCGGCGGGCTTCTTTCGACGTCTTCGGCGGCTGGGGGGTCTTCTCCCACTCTCCGGGGTCTTCTCCCGCTCTCCGGGGGTCTTCTCCGCTCTCCGGGGGTCTTCTCCGCTCTCCGGGGGTCTTCTTCTTCTTCAGGACTCGCCGCCGCTATCTTCGTGTGTTAGCTCAATTACTAGCGGCGGCGGTCCCCTCTTCTGCGACGTCGGCGTCTTCTTCTTCTTCTTCTTCTGCTGTCCAGATGTTGACGCGACGCTTCCTCCCGCTGTTATGCCCGGCGCGCGGCTCGCAGCGAAATATATAGGCCTGTCTTGTGACGTCGCAGTCCCATCATGCTCCGGTAGGTAGCACGTGCTACCTACCGGAGCATGATGGGACTGCGACGTCACAAGACAGGCCTATATATTTTGCTGCGAGCCGCGCGCCGGGCATAACAGCGGGAGGAAGCGTTGCGTCAACATCTGGACAGCAGAAGAAGAAGAAGAAGAAGACTCCGACGTCGCAGAAGAGGGGACCGCCGCCGCTAGTAATTGAGCTAACACACGAAGATAGCGGCGGCGAGTCCTGAAGAAGAAGAAGACCCCCGGAGAGCGGAGAAGACCCCCGGAGAGCGGAGAAGACCCCCGGAGAGCGGGAGAAGACCCCGGAGAGTGGGAGAAGACCCCCCAGCCGCCGAAGACGTCGAAAGAAGCCCGCCGGGTGGTGGGCGCTTTTATCAAAGCGCCCCCCCCTGGCGGCGGAAAAGAACCAGACGGCGGCACCCACCCCCCCACAGAAGCCCGCCGGAGGGGGGCGCTTTTCTAAAAGCGATCATACACACCCCCCCCCCGGCGGCCAACTAATAAAATATTTAAATACACTGTGTGGTTTATTTGTGTTTAAACTTTTGTTTTGCAGGTGAATGGGTAGGGGTACAATGTACCCCATACTCATTCACTTAGGGTGGGGGGCCGGTATCTGGGGGCCCCCTTATTAAAGGGGGCTTCCAGATTCCGATAAGCCTCCCGCCCGCATACCCCGACAACCAACGGCCAGGGTTGTCGGGAAGGGGCCCTGTCCTCATCAACATGGGGACAGGGTGCTCTGGGGTGGGGGGCCGCAGTGCGCCCCCTACCCCAGAGCACCTGACCCCCCCATGTTGAGGGCATGCTGCCCGGTACGGCTCAGGAGGGGGGGGGCGCTCGCTCGCCCCCACTCCCTTCCTGACCGGCCGGCCGGCGTGCTTTGGATACGGGTCTGTTATGGATTGTGGGGGGACCCCCACGCCGTTTTTTCGGCGTAGGGGGTCTCCTTACAACCCGTAACCGACCTAAGGGCCCGTTATGCTCCTGAGGGGGGAACCCATGCCGGATTTTTCTTTAAAAATCCGGCGGGGATTTCTCCTTCAGGATTCATAACAAACTCCGCCCACGTGTAGAATTGGCGGGAATCCGCGTCGGATTCCCGTCGCTTCTATGACGGCTTTGTCTCCATCGCGGCAAGCCAGCTCGGCGCTGGCTCCCGCGATGGGGCTCGTAGGTGGTCAATCTCGCCGAGAAAGGGAGCGAGATTGACACAATATCCCAGTCACCTACTGTATAGGGCATGTTTAGCAAATTCCTCCAAAAATCCACAAAATTAATACCGCGTACACACGATCATTTTTTGTGATGAAAAAAAACGACGTTTCAAGTGATGAAACAAAACGACGTTTTTCAAACTTCATTTTCCAAAACGACATTGCATACACACCATCATTTTTCCAAAATGCTCTAGCAAAGCATGGTGACGTACACCACGTTCGACGGCACTCTGTTCTATTGAAGCTCCGTCTCATAACTTGCTTCTGAGCATGGGCGGCTTCAAAAACGTCGTTTTCAACATCGTTTTGCCCACACACCATCACTTTTTATGACACAAAAAACGACGTTTTGAAAAACGACACAAAAAATTCAAGCATGTTCGAATTTTTTTTGGGTCGTTTTTTTGAAGACATAAAACGACGTTTTTCCCACACACAGTGATTTTAAATGACGTTTTTGAAAACGTCGTTTTTTTTCATCACAAAAAATGATCGTGTGTACGCGGCATAAGAATTACCATCCGAACCTCAAAAATTCTCTCAAGACTAATAGGCCAAATATTATCAAACAAAGGGCACTGTGCGCTTGGCACTGTCATGGGAGACCTGCATCAATGCAAAATAAAGTGTTAAAGATCAAGTATAGAGTGCAAGATGGCCCCTTCCCAAAAAATTAACACGCCACACATTAAAAAAACAATCAAACTTTTTTTTTAATAATTTCCTTTTTGGCATGTTTGTTTGCTCCTTTTTTTCTTAAATGAGCAACAGGGAATATCATATACATCTAACACAAAAAGGCGGTTGGACATTTGGGGCCCTCTTTTTATAAAGGGTGTTTCCAGATTCCAATAACCCCTCCAATGAACCCTAGATCAACAGGGCCATGAATGTGGGGAAGACGCCCTTGCTTCCCTGTCCTAGCTTTAACAGGGAACCCCACCCCCCTGACCTTTATGAAAGGGTCCTGGATGGCCAGGAAAGAGGTGGCAGAGAGTGTGCATCCCTCTCCTGAACCATACCAGACCACATGCTTCCAACATGGAGGGACATTGTTCAAGGGGGCCCCCCTTCCAAAGTATCTTTTCCATGTTGATGAAGACAAGAGCCCTTTTCCATACATTCCTGGCCTTGTGGGTGTGGGGGACTTCAGGAAGATTTTTTTTAAATCTGGAATCCCTCTTTAACCACTTGCCGACCAGCCGCCATCATGTGGCCCACACAGCATCTTTGGTTGCTAGGATGCAGGCAGCAGCTTGTGTCCCTGCAACCAAACATGCTTATGGCCTGCACAGCAGTAAGCTGTCATTTAATGGCCCTAGTAATACTGCCACTAAATGAATGACTTCCATCTGCAGATGGAGGTTTGCTTTATCAAGCAGGCAAACACCATATTTCATTTGCATGTTTGTTGAACTACGAACACCAAAATTACACATTAATCCTGGATGGTCATGAGTATAGTCATCCCTATTAGCAAAGCAAATATTCAGTCATTATGGTTGCTTGCTCCTACTGAAAACTGTTAATGCTGTTAGCTCTTTTGAAAGGATTCAAATGTATCTTTATGATGTATAAAGCCATTTACAATGTAATAGCATGGAAGCAAAGACTTTTTTCTAAAGTATGTGACATAATTAGAAACATGACATTACATCATTTTTAGCATAGCTAAAGTCTCCAGGTGCTACAGATATGGAAGAGAAAAGCTGTAAATACTGCTGCAACTGCTGAACTTGCACATGTTACAGCTGTACTCTATTACATTTCCAATGTATTTGTTGCTTTACATTAGTCAAATACATTTTAAGAATATTGTACCTTTAAGGCACCAAACACTAACTTTCTAATATTTTAGAACATAGTCAGAGATGTTGAGAGACTCCCTTTCCTAGCTTTATAATTCCCAGTGATTTGTGATAATGTAAGCGCTTGATAAATAGGACAAATTTCTTTAGCCATTGGCCAGAAATTGCCTCTTTATTACTGTACTTTGTTTCTCTTCTACTGACCTCTTTCTTTAAACACTGCCCTGAAATGTTTGTTTTGGCTTTGTGTTGCATTACATGACTAGCATGATAAAGAGTTATAAATCTTGCTGGCAGTTTGGGAACTTAAGAGCAACAGATAAAAAAATATTATTTTGGAGAAGTGCAATGGCTGGGGAAAATAGAAGAAATAATAGAGCCTTACAGTTATGATAAAATTAAATAACATAACAAGTTCATAAAAATATATACTGGGCACCAATACACAAAAGAAGCAGCCACAGCACATTTAAAAGCTATTGGAAAGTAAAAAAAAAAAAAAAAAAAAAAAAAAAGCTAATGCCAACTCTAGAAAAAATGGGACAATGCACAATCGTTTTAATAGAATGTTTTTGAAACTTCTTTTTTTTCACAGTAATGCACAGCAATGTCCAAAAACTTAGTAGACAATCTGATCAAACATAATAATGTATTTCAAATTCACACCAAGTTAGATCAGTCTTCTAATTGTTGCAATAAGCCAAGAACACGGTAAGGGTATGGCTACCTAAGATTGTCAGTGTGGATAGTGTATGTCTATGCTTTGAATCCATCTATCTAAGTCAGAGATGGCAATTAAAACCTGGGAGAGGTTCCAACCCATCCCTACTCACGATCGGATTTTCTTATGACAAAGCGAAGGACTTTTGTCCGAAAGGGCATTGGCCGAGGAAATTGTATTGCATACAAACAGCAAACAATTGTCGGCTAACAAACACAAAACAACGTGTTTTTTCAGCTCTTTAGTGCCACCCTTTGGGCAACATCTTTTAATGTTGTGTTATGGTGAGCATTGCTTTTGAGCATGCGTGTTTGTATTTTGGAGTTTTGTCCGACAGACTTGTGTACACACGATCGGAAAATCCAAAAACACACAATTGTTGGCAGACAATTTTAAAGCATGCTATCCCACATTTGTCCATGAAAAATCCGACAACAATTGTCCGATGAAGCGTACAAACGGTCAGATTTTCCGACAACAGCCGTCATCGCACAATTCCCATTGGATAATCCGATCGTGTGAATGAGGCTTAAGTTTACAAATAAAAATGTGTCTATAAGCACACTTTGATAATAATGTCTTATGCATTTATAGAAACTATACACCAAGACTGGTTAATAAAACTCTAGATGATGACATTTGAAAAATAAAGTTAAGTTGAAAACTGGGAAAACATTAAATATTCAACATTTGTCCAACCTAAACCATTACTAAATGTAATTGCCAATAATTTTGTATTTGAAATAAGTGCTTTAATGTTTTTTCTTTACCTGTAAATGTTCTTTCTTTAGATGCCAGTCAAACAAAAATATTAAGAATCTGAAATGAAACTAATCATTCTGTCAGCCCTTTTCAGAATCACCATGGAGATAATGATGACAGATGAAATTCTCACAAGAAATGATAACCTCTGTATATTAATCCAACGGAAACTTGCTTTGCATTGTCATTTGACAGGACTGACTGGTGGCACTAGCAAATAAAAGTAATCACATTTTATGTGTTGAAGTCCCATTACAGTCTTTTCCTAAATTATATACAAATACAAAAGCATAGGTTATTTTGTTGCATTCATGCACTGCACCTTTCTTTTTTTAAATATATTTTTATTGAAAGTTTACAATAATACCAAGGTAAGGCAAACAGTGACAAGATCAAGTACAAAATGTTAATATACCTTAACCACAAAGACACTGAAGAGCAAGTCTAACCGTTGCATACCATGGGGCCTGTAGCAACCACTCCACCTCATCCCCGCGCCCCAGATGGGACCGTGCTGCGCGGGGGGTGTGTGGCACGAGCCACCTCCAATGTAGCGCCTGCTCGGTGAGAAGCACCTGAATCCAGGATAGGCGGGCTATCCCGCTGAAAGCATAGAACTTGACCGAAAGCTATCGAGGCAAAAGGGTCAAGGTAGTCCAAGGCCCAGGAGAGAGGAGAGAACTCCAAACCCCCCTGGGTCCGGGAAGTGGCACGCGAGAGACACACAACACAGATGATAACAATTTAAACCATAACTATAAAAAAAGGAAAAGAAAGAAACATAACTAAAGGACCCTTATGGTCCATAACATTCTTGACTGTTATATTAGAATAGCTAAAGGAGTTGAGACAGCAGAGAAAGAAGAGACAGGGGAAAAGGGAGCAGAGAAAAAGAAAGAGAAGGAGCGGAAGGGTCAGGAATTACACGGAGGGACACAAGTTCAGAGGATTTGGGCCCGAAAACTGCAATATTCTAACTGACGTCAGAGTCAAATCATAGAAGGACTCCAACATAAGAAGCCCATGGTTCCCAAATGAGTTTGAATCTATCAATAGTATCAAGGATAGTGTTGGAGATCTTCTCATTCGACATTATCCAGGAAATTTTCCTTTTGGCCATTAGGAAAGAGACTGTTGGGGACTTCCAGGCCTTAGTAATAGTCATCTTGGCTCCAAGTAAGATAAAAAAGATCAGAACCTGCGTGTACCTGGGTATTTCAGGTATTGGGTTATTAAGTAAAGCAATCGTGGGATCTCGGGTTACCCCCACCCCTGTGACTTTACGGATGAGGTTGAATGTTTTATACCAAAAGGACCGAATCCTAGGACATTCCCACATTATGTGGAGTAGGGAGCCCGTGTGTCCACAGCCCCTAAAACATAGAGGGGAGGATTGTGGATAGAATTTGGCAAGGCGAGTGGGAACCAAGTACCAGCGGGTCATGACCTTAAGGTTCGCTTCTACCAGCGAGGTATTCATAATGCCCTTATATGAGCGGGCTAAGTTAGAATGCCAATGTTCCAACGTCCACGTCTGGTAGAACCGGAATTTCTCGGAAGGGGGCATTTTAAGTTTGGAAGTGCAATAACCTAGAGAGAGGGGCCCATTGGAATTAAAGAAGTGTCCGATTCTGTAAAGGCCTTTGTCAAGCCACCATTTGAAGGCTAAAATGTCCAGCCCAGGGGGAAACCGAGGGTTGTGGAAGATGTGGGCCAGTGGGTGCCAGTGGGATATCAGGGGTTTCAGTTTGTGTAGAGAGTCACAGAGTGCCATAGAGTGGGATAATGTAGGAGCAAGAATCAGAGGTCTACTTTTGGGATGATTCCAGAGAAGGAAGTCTAGGGTAAACCCCGGGTTCGCCATCCTTTCCATGGAAACCCAATCCGGCTTGGGCCCTTTCAGGTAGATTATCGAGAACTGGCTAAGTTGGGCCGCTCGGTAATACCACCACAGATTGGGTAATCCGAGGCCGCCCCTCAATCTAGGCCTATAAAGGACTGTCTTAGCTAAACGGTGTCCTTTCTTATCCCAAATGAAACGGTTTATAGCAGATTGGAGAGAGTTAATGTATGATCTGGTGATTGGGATGGGAAGGGAGCGGAATAGATATAAAATTTTAGGTAGCAGAGTCATCTTGACTGCATTTATGCGGCCTAGCCAGGATAGTTTATAAAGGGACCATTGGCGAAGGTCCCCCATGAGCTTTCCAACCAGGGGGGGGGTAGTTAAGCTTGTGAAGGAGTTCAGTCCGCGAGGTGAGGTGAATGCCTAAGTAAGGAATGGAAACAGAATTCCAGGAAAAAGGGAAGTGGCATTTTAGACTGTCTATTTGGGCTTGAGGGGTAGTTATGTTTAGAGCCATTGACTTAGTCATGTTAACTTTGAGGCCGGATATGCTGCCAAAATCTTCGAGGAGTTGGGTCACGTTGGGGGTCGAGGTGAGTGGAGATGTAATGAAGGGGAGGACGTCGTCCACAAACAAGGCGCACTTGTGCGACGATTGTCCGCAGCAAACTCCTTGGATGTCTGGATGGTTCCTGATCGCGATAGCCAGAGTCTCGATGGCTACCGCAAACAGGAGAGGGGAAAGGGGGCAACCCTGTCTCGTGCCCTTCCTGATGGGGAATTGATCTGAAAAATGACCGTGGAACCTAACCTGTGCTATCGGTTGGGAGTATAGTGCCTCTAAAGTTTTGATGAAACCTGGACCAAATCCCCATTTCTGGAGCAAAGTGAAAAGATAGGGCCAAGCAACCGTGTCAAAAGCCTTTTGGAGATCGATGGAAAGCAAGTAACCTTCCTGGGGGGGGCCACCATCCCAGCCCGACCTCATGAGGGAGATGATATCGACTGCTCTCCGAATCTGGTCCGGTCCCTGTCTCCCCGGTATAAAACCCACCTGGTCTTCATGGATATATGAACCTATAAATGAAGCTAACCTGTTCGCTAATATTTTCGTCATTATCTTCAGGTCATTGTTGATCAAAGAGATCGGTCTGTAATTGCCTATATCGCTAGGGTCCTTACCCGGTTTAGGAATAACTGAAATGAAAGCTAAGTTCGCTGTGAGATCAAGAGAGGGGTTCTCACGCAGGAAATTAAAGAACCGGGCCAGATATGGAGATAGGATTCCAGAAAAGGTTTTGTAATAATGGTTTGAAAACCCATCCGGGCCTGGGGCCGAGTGCTTCTTAAGATCTTTAATAACTGCACAAATCTCGGTTTCCAGAAATGGTGAGTCTAAAGTGGAACGGTGGGAGTCAGAGAGTCTGGGAAGAGGGACATTGTGTAGAAAGGTGTCAAGACTGGAATGTGAGGGTTGGGTGTCAGATGAGTACAGGTTGGAGTAAAATGACTGGAAGGCCTTGAGTATCTTCTCAGGGTTCTGAGTCAGGGCGTCGTCCGAGGCCTTGATCTTGGGAATGGAGTGAATCCTTAATTTGGGGGTCAGTTTGGCTGCTAACTGTGGGCCAAACTTGTTTGCCCGCATATAGTGCTTACCATTCACCCATTGCAGATGCTTATCCGCCGAAGAGGTAAGAGCCAAATTGAGTGCTAACCTAGCCGAATCGAGCTTGGCCAGGGAGGCCTGAGAGGGGTTTCGTTTGTGGTCCTTGCTAAGGAGTTTAAAATCCCTCTCAAGGTTCACAATGTCCAACTTCCTTTCCCGCTGCAGTTGCGACAAAAGTTGAATAATTTTTCCCCTCAGCACCGCTTTATGTGCTCCCCAAAGGGAAACAGGGGAGATATCCTCTTTATCATTGTTCTCGAAGTATTCCCGCATCTCCCTCTCCAACATAGTGCAGTGCACCAGGTTGGAGAGGAGAGATGAGTTTAGGCGCCACGGACGACGCCCAGGGGGGGATATCGAGTTAGAAAGCTTAAGGAGAACTAAGGAATGGTCAGACCAAGGGACTTTGTGAATGGAGGCGTGAGAAGCTACGTGAATGTCAGAAGAGGGCATAAGGATATGGTCAATTCTGGCGTAGGTCTTATGGGGAGCAGAGTAGTGCGTATAGTCTTTTTCGGAAGGGTTAAGTTCCCGCCACGTATCAATGAGGCCCAGAGTGTGGAGAAGGCGAGCAATGTGGAGGCTCTGTTTAGGTGGTCTTTTAAGGCGGGGGCTTCCTGACCTCGATTTATCTAGGACATTGTCAAATGTGATATTAGAATCACCGCCCAATATTACCCTGCCCTCAAAAAGAGGTGCGAGAGTATTAAGCATAGTGGAAAAAAATTTAGATTGTCCCTGGTTAGGGGCATAATAAGAGACTATGGTGTGAACTGTCCCTTCTATTGATCCTTTAACCAAAATATAGCGCCCTTCCTTGTCGGCGACAGTCATGTAATGTACATAGTGGGTCTTTTTAGAGAATAATATAGCTACCCCTCTCTTTTTAGTGTCAGCGTTTGCCAGGAAAAAGGTGGAGAAAAGGAGGATTGTAGCTACCAGGAAAATGAGTTTCCTGGAGTAAGATTATATCCAGGCCCCTCGAGTAATAACTCTGGAACGCCTTGCGTCTTTTTGTTGGGGAATTTAAGCCTTGGGTGTTATGCGAAGCCACCTTAAGGGCAGCCTGACGGGGAGATGTATCAGCCATGGACACGTGAGGGTGGGCACGAGCAAACTGAAGACAGGCCTACCTTGAACCTCGAGAGACTGGGAACGAGCATAGGAGAACCTGAGAGAGAACGAAGATATGTTTTCATATTTATACTACACCACCACTGGCTAGTAATTTGTATTGTAAGTGAGGCCACAATCAAACAGTACATTACAATTTTAAAAAGTATTCTCTAATCTGTAAGGTTTGAAGTTGTTTCTCCAAGTCCTATGTTGCTCATCTCCTGCATCTAGAAACCTCAACCTAGCAGATACTGCTTGCAAAAACTTCAGTTTATCAAGGTAGTTTATAAAAAACATTTAGTTTGGGTCCTTTTAACAACTTAACTCTATTATGCTCTATTCTTCTGACAGGACGTCATATGACGTCCTGTCATTTAAAGCCGCTAGGGGGCTTGGGAACTGGGAACACCATGCGCGTGCCTGGCGGCCGTGATGTCCACCGGGCACTCGCAATTGCCCAGTAACTAAGCAGGGACGTGGAGCTCTGTGTGTAAACACAGAGCTCCACGTTGCTGTCAGGGAGAGAGGAGACCGATCTGTGTCCCTTGTACATAGGGACACAATCGGTCACCTCCCCCAGTCACCCCCTCCCCCTACAGTTAGAACACTACTTAGGACACACATTTAACCCCTTCCCCGCCCCTTAGTGATTAACTCCTTCCCTGCCAGTCACATTTATACAGTAATCAATGCATATTTATAGCATTGTTCACTATATAAATGTGAATGGTCCCAAAAATGTGTCAAAAGTATCCGATGTGTCCGCTATAATGTCGCAATAACGAAAAAATGCAGATTGCCGCCATTCCTAGTAAAAAATAAATTAAAAATAAATCATAATTATGTCCCCTATTTTGTAGGCAATACAACTGTTGCGCAAACCAGTCACTATGTGGTTATTGCGATTATTTTTTTAACCAAAAATATGTAGAATAATATGTATCGGCCTAAACTGAGATAAATGTATTTATTCATTTTTTTAAATGGGATATTTATTATAGCAAAAAGCAAAAAATATTGTGTTTTTTTTTTAAATGTACGCTCTTTTTTTGTTTATAGCCCAAAACATAAAAAGCACACGGGTGATCAAATACCACCAAAAGAAAGCTCTATTTGTGGGGAAAAAAGGACGCCAATTTTGTTTGGGAGCCGCGTTGCACAACCGCGCAATTGTCAGTTAAAGCGACGCAGTGCCGGAAGCTAAAATTTTGTCTGGGCAGGAAGGGGGTGTAGGTGCACAGTAAGCAAGTGGTTAAAGAATAGATTTTTTATTAATTTGGCCAGATCTTGTCTGCTTCTGGCAGGCAAATGAATCCACAGAATCTCACTTTTCTTTTACCAATGCTGGAGCCCCCTTAGAAACAGGAACATGATCTAAGAATGATGTCCCGTACATATGCTCCATCTGACTTTTTCCCACAGGAAAACTGCCAGAAAATAAAAGAAAGCAGGATCTCTTTTTTCCCGTTTTTTTTCCACTAGGAAAAATCCTAGTGGGAAAAACGTTTGTCTGTATGCTTTTCCGACGGGAAAAAAAACGCATGCTCGGAAACAATTCATCGCATGCTCAGAAGCACAGAACTTAATTTTGTCGGCTCGTCGTAGTATTTTACGTCACTGCGTTCTTGGCAGTCAAAAGTTCATTCGACTTTTGTGTGACCATATGTATGCAAGGCAGGCTTGAGAGGAATTTGGTCTGGAAAACCATTGTTTTTTTCGAAGGGAAAACTGCTTGTGTGTACGTGGCATGATGCTTTCAAATTTTAGGTCACCATTCCCCTGACCGGCCGCTTCAGAGCAACCATATGGGCTGCTATGTTGGTAGTAACGCCATTGCCCAGTATCTTCCTTTTGACCGTCTTGGTTATAATTTTATGTTCTTTTTGAAAAAAGAGAGAAATAAATGAAACAGCTATCATGCAGTAAAATACATTAAAATTGAGAGTCTCTCATTCCTCTTCCCTGCTTGTTACAGTTGTGACAACTGGTCTGCCTATAACTTTTTAGGCTACTCTGATGCTATCTTCCTCCAAACCACGTATAAAAGTTTGTGTTTTATTCTGTAGAGGGTTACACAGAAGTGTTATAAGGGTTAATTCAGTGAGGGTTCTGAGTTTAGCACAGGTGCCAAGTTTACAGTTTATGAATTCTTAGGCAACATTTTTACATATTTTTAAAACATTTATTACATGACAAAGGATTCTGAGAGAACTATGGGTTTTGTAAGGTAAGAGCACAGCAAAGTGTTGTTCTTTCAGAAAAACTTGTCTCTGACTTAGACCTTTAATGGAGCTGCATGTATAGAAGGAGAATAATGATGAGAGGATACAGTAAGTCATTGCTCTGACTTGCTTATGTAAATTGAAGTTAAAGCTATTTAGCATGCAGAAAGCTGTTTTGTCAGCAGGACTGGAAAAAATTAATGATCCAACCACTCAATGTAAGTATACAATATATTCATATATTATATTTCATATTTAAAAGAGTTTTTTACTTCTCTTGATCAAAATAAAAAAATAAAACACAAACACACAAAACAGCCATGCCTTCCCTTTAACCACTTGCCTACAGGGCACTTTCACCCCCTTCCTGCCTAAGCCATTTTTCAGCTTTCAGGGCTGTCAATTTTTTTTACTACTAATGGCGGCAATCAGCATTTTTTTTTGTGACTGTGACGTTATGGTGGACACTTCAGACAATTTTGACACATTTTTGGGACCATTGTCATTTTCACAGCAAACAATGCATTAAAAATGCATTGTTTACTGTGAAAATGACAATTGCAGTTTGGAAGTTAACCACAAGGGGGCGCTGAATGGGTTAAGTGTGACCTCATCTGTGTTTCTAACTGTAAGGGGGTGTGGCTGTAGGTGTGATGTCATTGATTGTGGTTCCCTATTTTAAGGAACACACGATCGATGACGACGCCACAGTGAAGAACAGGGAAGCTGTGTTTACACACAGCTCTCTCCGTTCTTCAGCTCCGGGGGCCTATTGTGGGACTCCAGCGACGATCGGGACCGCGGGTCCCATGGCCGCGGTCACGGAGCTACGGACCAGGTCGCGGGTGCGCCCCGGGGGCATGTGCATGTGAGCTACGGCTGGGCACTTAAATAGGACGTACTTGTACATGCTTGTGCCCAGCCGTGCCATTCTGCCGACGTATATGTGCAGGAGGCGGTCCTTAAGTGGTTAAACAAATTTTTCTGTAGTTTAGGCCGATATGTATTCTTCTACATATTTTTGGTAACAAAATCACAATAAGCGTATATTGATTGGTTTGCGCAAAAGTTATGGCAGCTACAAAATAGGGGATAGATTTATAGCATGTTTATTTATGTATTTTTTACTTGTAATGGTGGAAATCAGCGATGTTTATCGTGACTGCGATTTTGTGACGGACACATCGTACACTTTTGACAAATTTTTGGGACCATTCACATTTATACAGCGATCCCTGCTTTAAAAATGCATTGATTACTGTATAAATGTGACTGGCAGGGAAGGGATTCACACTAGGGGGCGATCAAGGGGTTAATGTGTTCCCTGGGAGTGATTCTTACTGTGGGAGGAGGGGACTTACTGGCGGAGGTGATCGATGGTGTGTCCCTATGTACAAGGGACACACCATCTGTCTCCTCTCCCTGACAGGACGTGGATCTGTGTGTTTACACACACAGATCCACGGTCCTGCTCAGTTACTGGGCAATCACGGGTGCCCCGCATCGGGTCCCCAGTGACGCGGTGGGTGCACACCCCCAATGGCTTTTGGAAGGCGCAAAGTCATATGACGTCCACTCAGAACAATAGGGTCTTCCTCCCGCCATCATTTGATGGCAGGTGGAGGACAAGAGGTTAAATGTAATATTGAAGGCCCCCAGATATACAGGTTGCGCTGATACATTTGGATAGTTCAAATGGCTCAACATATGACAAGCTTTATTATGAACAAAGCTCTAAATGTAATTCCAAGTGTTGCTTAATCACATTCATGCTCTTCGTAAAATCAGTGGAACTGCATTTGCAAAGTGCAACTGCCTTTAGTAAATCAACCCCATTGCATCTGCCACAAAAGAGTATAACAATGTCCTCTTTTTAATTGCCCTCTCACCTGTAAAAGCATTTTTCCCTTTTTTTTCTGAAAAGGGTGTGGTCAAAAGAGTGAACAAATGTCAGCAGGACACCAAGGGTTCCTGACAAAGGGGCCTTGCGTGGCTCTAAAACGTTGTTGCAAGTTTACTATGTGACCATGAAAATAAAGCTTTGGACCCTTTTGAGGAATCCTTGGTGTGACATTTCTTTACTCTGATTATCTATGGTTTCCAACCTGTGGTCATTACAGCACGAAGCATTACTGAACAGCCATTTTCAAGAATGTGTGCATGGGGAATATTGTGTTTGGGTGTAGTCAAAAGTCACCATAAAACCCTTTATCTGGAAGTTTGGTTTAAATACAGAGCTCTGTGACAGTATCATTTTTGCCCTTACAAAAGGTTTTGTTATTTTCAGGCGTATTTTATAAGAATGTCATTTTTTTTAAAGAAAATCCACTAATTCATAATCACTGGCCCTGTAATATCTGGTCTCACACTATAACTAACCACTATTGGACAGTTTGATTCAGATGCAGAACTCTATGAAAGTTTTGTTTTTGTCCTTTTAAAAAGTCTTACAATAGGTTTTGTTCCTTCTTGGCATATTTTTTAAGAATGATTCTTTCTTTTCTTTTTTTTTAAAGAAAATCTATTAATTTTGATTTCAATGTCTCATTTGTTACTGTATTCTATGAATTAATAGAAATATCCAACCTGAAAAAAATGTATCAATCAATACTTATATACAAAAATGTCAAAAATGATTTTATTATTATGCAATCATTACACCAAATCACATATGTAAAATACATTAACAAACTAATATATTCTGCACAGATGATATTTCAGTAATATATAGTGGACTAGGCCTTTATAGATTGTTCACCAGAAATGTCTCAGTTTCATAAGATGCATTCTGTATACATCCACTTGAATACACATTAATCCTTTTAAAGAGAAATAAAAAGATGAATAATCTGATGCTTAAAGCGAATGTTCGTTGAATTTTTTTTTATTAAAAGCCAGCAGCTACAAATACTGCAGCTGCTGACTTTTAATATCAGCACACTTACCTGTCCTGGAGTCCAGAACCATCCGCAGCAGAGGAAGAGCGATCGCTCGACACTCTGCTGTCCCCCCGCCATCCTCGGTGAGGTAACCAGGAAGTGAAGTCCTCCGGCTTCACTGCCCGGTTCCCTACGGCACATGCGCAGATACCTGTCTTCCCCCTGAAAGGTGTCAAATGTGACACCGGAAGGGGGGTGGGTTCCGATCAGCAGGAGTTCCACTTTAGGGTGGAGCTCCGCTTAAGCTGGGTGCAAGTGTGCAGTTTATTTGCCTTTAGTAAATCCAACCCAATGTGTTTTAAGACAAGACAGAAAGCATTCTTACATCACAAAAGTGGGCAGGTATAAGACATCATAAACAAAATGACCAATAGGGATCACAAAACGATTTCAGACTCTCTATTACTAAATTTAGCATAGGTTGATATCTATCTTCCATTTTTTTGTTGTTTTCCTATATTTATGTAAAAAATTGTGTTTTATCTTGAAAATTTAGGGCCCTTTCACACGTATGGACAAACGGTCCATTTTTTACAAGTCCGTTTACGGACTTGTAATGCATCCCTATGGGATCGTGTACGTTAGCGTGTAAGCAGCTGTCAGTGATAGGGTATTTCAGTGCTGCAAGAGTAAGTGGTAAAGCATTGTATGTATTTCACGCTGTAGCTAGTTGTTATGTTTATTATGTTACCGCTATTTACCTCTATAGTGTCTCCAACACCATTTTGCAGGAGCCCTGCGTCCTGATAGGCCGCACTAGATCTCGAGAGATTTGGGAGGTCATTTTTGGGTGGTTTCCTTATATAAAAAAACTCAGGCTCGTTTTTGGGGAGAACACGTGTGGATGCAGAGAGGGACAGAGACCCTGCTTGTGAGGGAGAGGTAGAAGAAGTCAGGGAGAGTGTTCCGGCCTGTAGGGATAGTTCAGGGCTCCTACGGAGTTGTGCAGTGGTAACCTTGGTCGGATGAAAGACTCCAGCCTCTTCCAATCTGCATTGGGTGCCGGGGTATATAGCGTACCATTGAGTGAGGAGTGCCTGTGTTACCCAGAAAGCCACATCGCTTAGAACAATAGCTGCTGTGTTGCATATGTGTGCCTCTGTGCCTGGAGAAGAACCGTTTGCTGTTTGATTATAAAGACTGTTGTTACTACCGCCTTTCGGTAATAAACGTTACTTTGTTCAAAGAACTTACTTGGCTTCCTCTGTGAAACGCAACACCCTTTCCCCGCTTATAAGCGGATGATGCATCCACTAACGTCCGCAAAGATCCGCGTCCGCAAAGATCCGTTTTTTCGGACGGAAAAAAAACCTATTTTTCTTCCGTCTGGTGGATCGGATCGGATGAATACGGACAGACAGTCCGTATTCATCCGATTCCCCATAGGGGAGAGCGAAGGAAAGACAGGGCGGTCTCTGCACAGTGTGCGGGGACCGCCCTGTCCGCCGACAGCTCAGCTGGGATTTACAGATAATCCGACGGACACACACGGAGCGGATCAAAAACGGTCCGCTCCGTGTGAAAGGACCCTTAAAGAAGTTACAGGTATGTTTATTATATCACAAGCGACGTTTAAAAATAATAGCGGTCAAATGTTTATAATGCGGGGGAAGTAGAACTGTGTTGTAAGCAAGCTGAGTATGTGTTATTTGTAAATTTATGTTAAAGGTAAAATGGTTCTTTGAATGTCTTTTTAACAAAATGGTGGGTAAAAGGTCTCCTATAATATTAAGATGTAAGTCCATAATTTTAAGGAAATAGAATGAACATACAATAAGCAAATACAAGCATGCAATAAATGACTTTCATATTACTTTTTATAGCAAATCTTGTTGGGCTTGGAGAGAAGTAAAATTACATAATCTTCCTAATAGTAGAAAGTGTAGGGACATTTTAATATTCAACTAATAGTTATTTACCATAAAATAATAATAATAATAATGCATACATGAGTGCATATGCACTCACCCCAAACTCACCCCAAACTTTTTTTTTTACTTTTTATTTACTTTTTCAGAAGAGGTTATAAGAGAAATTACAGCGAAAGGAAAAATAAACTTTTTGAGATGCAATATAAAAATCTATAGTAGCGGTTAAACATAACAAATACAGGTGTATCGGAGGAGAACAATAGATGGTAAATAGATCTACATTATAAGGGAGGGACGGAAAGGAGGGAAGTTAGGAAACACAAAACATTAAAAGAAAAAAAGGCTTATACACACCACTAGTATTCTTTTTCGTTCCAGTGTGGAACGCAAATAAACCCTGACAATTCAGGTCAGAGCCACTGTACTAATAATGCAATGTTAGTACAACGATCTCCTCTGGTGTGTTATTGTGTTCTGACAAGGGGACAGCCCCCCCTCGCCAAAACACTCCATTCAGCGTTCTCAGCTATTGGCAGAGAGCTCTGTATGGGAGTCGGCAGACCTTTTTTGGTCATGAGCCTTCGAGCAGCTGACCAAATGGTCAGCGTCTGTCGGAACGGCTGCCATAAACACAAGCTGAACATTGGCTGGTTTCTATTGAACTGGTCTCTGCCAGCTGACATTGGGCCCATATGTACTAGGCTTAAGGATACACAATAAAAATAGCATTCCCACATCTTTATATTGGAATTATATAATGCCTCCAGTTCTGACACCTAGGAAATTATTGTGCCCAAATTTAACAAGTACAAGATAATGGACATACTTTAAATTTCGAGATGAATAGGTGTTCTAACAGGTATATTAACAGCCCCTACTTTTTAGAAGGATTCATATACGCTCAACTGTGTAAAATGTAAAAATGTAAAAGCCAGTCTCTCTATTGTTTTTAAAACATATTCCATTCACCATTTCTAAATTGCATTTGTGTGTTTAAAGGGGTAATTCCCCCAAAAACCTTTTTTTAACATTGATTGAGTCTTGTTATGTCAAGGGGAATCGGGTGGTTTTTTATTAGAAACAAAGCAGTACTTACCGTTTTACAGATGCATCGTCTCCGTTGCTTCCGGGTATGATCGTCTGGTCTGGGCGTGCCTATTTGATTGACAGGCTTCCGACGGTCGCATACATCGCATCACGAGTAGCCGAAAGAAGCCGAGCGACAGTGCGGCTCTATACTGCGCCTGCGCACCGTCGTTCGGCTACTTTCGGAAAATCGTGACGCGATGTATCCGACCTCGGAAGCCTGTCAATCAAATAGGAACGCCTAGACCCGGAGACCATACCCGTAAGCGTCAGAGACGATGCATCTCTAAAACGGTAAGTACGGCTTCATTTCTAAAAAAAACCCACCCGATTCCCCTTGACATAACGAGCCTCAATCAATGTTAAAAAAAAGTTTTTGGGGGAACTACCCCTTTAAGCTAATTAGCAACACTTCTTTTTATGGCTGATCTTTTTGTTTGTAAAAGAAAGAAAAAGAGGGGGGATGGGGGAATCTGCGCTTAGTGAAAAAGATAATGTTAATAAAGCAATTAAGAAAGGTCCTTGGAAGGACGTCCTGCTGCTAAACACTACAACTTAGATATAAAGTGTGAAGAAAAATGTGCAAAAATAGTGTAGCGCTGGACAACATATACCCCATAAATTAATACATAAGGCAATAGGTATAAACAATTTTAGAACTATGAGTGATATAAATCATTGGAAAATTGCTATGTGCAAAAAGCAGTGAATACAAAAATTATTATAGCATTGTGCAAAACAATATATACTGAACAACAGGTATCCAATACCTATATATATCAACAAATAGTGTGAATAAACTAAGTAGACAATGTAAGTGACTAATTCAGCACATGAAGTGCAAAACAAACAGTCCACAGAAAAAACAGGTCATTTCCAGCCCCTTCCAATACAGATGATGCAAGCAGAAAAAAGTCCAATTAGGAGATCCACAGGTGAGGAAGAAGGGAAAATCAGACATCAGTGGCCCAACACCAGTGAAAATAAAGGCTTACCAGAAAGCCTGTGACTATCCCTTTTCAGGAGTAGTCTAAACAGGCATAGCAGGAGATTGTAATCCTCAGAGACAAAACGGTATCTTCTCCATAGATTAAATGGTGGAATCCACAGCTCCTCTTGGGGTTAAGCAGTACTGCCAAATGGAACTCGCATACAGTGCTTGCCGCCGAGAATGTGTTTTTAGCACGACAGCATCGCGCTGATTCTCGGCGACAGGCTGCCGACATCTCGCACTCGCTGGAATAGTAAAAGCACATTCCAGCGAGTGCGTCATAGAAGCGACGGGGATTCCCGCCAATTCTACACGTGGGCGGAGTTTGTTATGAATCCTGAGAAGGAAGTCCCCGCCGGATTTTAAATAAAAATCCGGCATGGGTTCCCCCCTCAGGGGCATAACGGGCCCTTAGGTCTGTTATGGGTTGTAAGGAGACCCCCCTACGCCGAAAAAACGGCGTGGGGGTCCCCCCACAATCCATACCAGACACGTATCCAAAGCACGCCGGCAGGCCGGTCAGGAAGGGAGTGGGGGCGAGCGAGTGCCCCCCCCCTCCTGAGCCGTACCGGGCAGCATGCCCTCAACATGGGGGGGTCAGGTGCTCTGGGGCAGGGGGGCGCACTGCGGCCCCCCCACCCCAGAGCACCCTGTCCCCATGTTGATGAGGACAGGGCCCCTTTCCGACAACCCTGGCCGTTGGATTGTGGGGGGACCCCCACGCCGTTTTTTCCACATAGGGGGGGTCTCCTTACAACCCATAACAGACCTAAGGGCC
The DNA here is from genome assembly GCA_029574335.1 of Rana kukunoris. NCBI lineage: Eukaryota > Metazoa > Chordata > Amphibia > Anura > Ranidae > Rana > Rana kukunoris. The sequence goes on along the minus strand of CM056051.1, from coordinate 171,219,385 downwards.
CGTTATGCTCCTGAGGGGAGAACCCATGCCGGATTTTTATTTAAAATCCGGCGGGGACTTCCTTCTCAGGATTCATAACAAACTCCGCCCACGTGTAGAATTGGCGGGAATCCGCGTTGGATCCCCGTCGCTTCTATGACGGCTTTGTCTCCATCGCGGCAAGCCAGCTCGGCGCTGGCTCCCGCGATGGGGCTCGCAAGTGCTCAATCTCGCCGAGAAAGGGAGCGAGATTGACACAATATCCCAGTCACCTACTGTAGATGTATGTGAGCGTGTGTTATCAAACACCATGTGGGGAGAAAAAGAGGGACAATCCCATAGTGTAAACATATAAAAACAAAGGGATTTATTTTAAAGATAATAAGTTGAACAGCATAAGAATACTCTCATTCATAGAGAGTGATACAAAGTCCTTGCAAGATTAAAACAAGCTCCATGTTAGTATCAGACCGCCTGAGGCCGCAACTATAGTTTTTCTGGTGTCAATCCGGCAGTTTGTTAACCTAAGCTTTTTTTTTTTTACAAAATGAAAGGGGTTGGGTGTCTGAAAGAAAGTGAGGAAACAATCTTTAGTCCTTTTCTCTTACTTCTATTTTCTGTTAGAATGCTTGTTGGATGCTTGCAGTGTATGGAGTGAGGGTGATCACCCCAAAAGGATAACAGCAGACAATCAAAACATGTTTTCCTAAAAGAGAATAGCTTTCAGATTTTTATTTCTCTGTGTCTTCATTTAGGAAATGCTCCCTAATTTCTTCTGCAGATGATGGGCATCAGGCAGATCAGGGAGTCAAAGGAACTTTGGACTTAAAAAGAATACAGCACTTACAACTCACAAGCATTACAGTATATCCCTTCCCCACTACTTTTTAAAGAGGTTGTAAAGGATTTTTTTTCCCTAAATAGCTTCATTTACCTTAGTGCAGTCCTCCTTCACTTACCTCATCCTTCGATTTTGCTTTTAAATGTCCTTATTTCTTCTGAGAAATCCTCACTTCCTGTTCTTCTGTTTGTAACTCAACACCATAATGCAAGGCTTTCTCCCTGGTGTGGAGAAAGCCTCTTGAGGGGGGAGGGGGCGAGAAGGCAAGTCAGGACACTCTCTACTTTGCAGATAGAGAAAGGAGCTGTGTGTTAGTGGGCATCCTGACACTCCTGCTCGCCCCCTCCCCCTCAAGAGGCTTTCTCCTCACCAGGAAGAAAGCCTTGCATTACGGTGAGTTACAGACAGAAGAACAGGCAGTGAGGATTTCTCAGAAGAAATAAGGACATTTAAAAGCAAAATCAAAGGATGGGGTAAGTGAAGGAGGACTACACTAAGGTAAAGGAAGCTATTTAGAGAAAAAGGGGTTGTAAAGGATTTTTTTCCTTTACAGGAATTGTAAAGGAAGTATATTCTAGAATATACTGCTTTAATATTGTTTTTAAGTAATATTTTGCAGTCATTCAGTAAAAGAAATCTGCTTTGCTGACTCAAGCATGTGACAACAAAAAACGGCAAGTGGCACTAATAGATTTAAAAGCAAAATAAGTGAGATTGTCTCTTGTATTCTTAAAACTTCATGCTGGGATTTTGACCTTTATTGGTTCAAAACTCAGGGAAAACTGCAGGCTAAGGTATTCCCAGTCTGTTATGCTGTGACAAGAAGTAAAGCTGATAGAAAGCAGTGACAGGGAAAAATAGATCTATTCTCTAGAATGATTATTTCACACATGAATTTCATTTTTCACATGCAGATATTGAAGATAAAATTATAGTTATTTTGGGTAGAGATAGGACTTATTTTTTTGTCATCTTAACAGCCCAATTAATCTTTGTTTTTAACTTTGATTTTCCCTTCTAACATCTTAGCTACTTCATGGGGATTATTGTGCTTTTTATAGTATGCATATAGCAATTTTTCGTACTTTCACAAAGGCATAACATTTTTTCTTACAAATATACAGTATCTTACAAAAGTGAGTACCCCCTTACTTTTTGTAAATATTTTTATTATATCTATTCATGTGACAACATTGAAGAAATTACACTTTGCTACAATGTAAAGTAGTGAGTGTACAGCTTGTATAACAGTGTACATTTGCTGTCCCATCAAAATAACTCAACACACAGACATTAATGTCTAAACCGCTGGCAACAAAAGTGAGTACACCCCTAAGTGAAAGTGTCTAAATTGGGTCCAAAGTGTCAATATTTTGTATGGCCACCAGTGTTGTAAGTAACGGCGTTTAAATAAACGCCGTTACGTAACGATTGCCCGGCAAGGGGTAACTAGTAATCTACCTGATTACTTTTACCCCAGCGAGAGCGCCGTTGCCGTTACATTTGCTCCGTTACCTCGTTACTTACACCTCAGGGCCGGCGGGATGGCATTGACGGACCGGTTGTGATTGGGTGGGTGAGTGTCGTGACTCAGTGACTGACTGTGTCATCATCAATCATCATCACATGCAAAAAAATTATGATTGGTCGCCGGTGGGCATGTGACTCTCAGTGTGGGTGGCGCTGGCCTGGCACTGCCAGCGCCACCCACACTGAGAGAGTCACATGCCTGCCGGCGACCAATCATTAATTTTTTTGACATCGATGCATGTGATGATGATGATGAGTTGACAGACAGTCACCCACCCAATCACAGTGGCAGAAGTGGCTTCACTTGGCGCATGCGACGCGCCCCCTGGAGTCTCCCGGGTCCCGCCCGCGGCCGTCTGCAGTCTGAGACGGTCAGACCCGCGTGAGGTGTGACACTCGCGTCGTGACTTCACTCGGCAACTGACTGAGCACAGTGAGCAGCAGAGCGTGTGAGCCCGCCGACGATCACACCCGACCCGAGTGACCCATCCCCCGCGGAGGCTCCGCTCCACCACGGACCTGAGTCCGGACCAAGGCCTCAGGCCTGAGGCCTAGCCAGAGTGGAACCGAACCAGGCAGCAAGTGAAGCACTGTGGCCCTGCCAGCAGACAGGAGGAGGTGAGGTGCACCGGGCAGCACCGTAATGCGCTCAGGTGGTCAGCACTCAGCAGTTGGTCACACGGTGTCGGTGTGACACACACATACACTGGTCCTTTTTTATACTTCATGAGCAGTTGTTCAAGTTGAAAAGACTGGGGAACTGTCTGTTGCTTAGACTCCAATTTTAACTGTAGTTAAATATAGGCTTAGTGACACTGACAGTCAGATAATAATTGGAGTAATTAGAGTACTAAGCTTACTTTACTTTACAATTAAAATCAGCAGTAGCCACTAGCCAGCCAGCAAGGCATTGTCAGACAGTCACTCTCAGCTCAGGCAGTAGCACAGTGTTCATATTTTGCCACGCCTTAGGCCTGGTGTGGCAAAATATGAACTTTGTGCTAGCCTACTGGCTGACACTGTGACTGCTGCTGCTGCTTGATTGTAATTGTAAAGCTTAAGGACTCCAATTATCTGTAAGCCTGCTATATATTTATAGACAGATAATTGGAGTATTTTAAGCTTTACAATTAGGCAATGTAATTTTTTTTTGAGGTAATATAATTCACCAATATTAACCTGTGTATCTTTCATGGATTATAGAGTTCCAGGCACAGGCAGTCACCTCACCACTCACCAGGCAACACTGTGGCCCTGCCCCTGCCCTGCGCAAGCCAGCAGACAGCAGCACGGACCGACCGACCGACTGTGGCCCCTGCGCAGCCAGCCACCAGCCAGGTCCCAGGTGAGGACGGAGCCGATTGGAACTGGGGGGGCGGCCTAGTCTAAGGCCGCCTTAGGCCTGGTGTGGCAAAATATGAACTTTGTGCTAGCCTACTGGCTGAGCTGACACTGTGGCTGCAGTGCTGCTTGATTGTAATTGTAAAGCTCAAGGACTCCAATTATCTGTCCATAAGCCTGTTATATATTTATAGACAGATAATTGGAGTATTTTAAGCTTTACAATTAGACAATGTAATTTTTTGAGGTGATATCATTCACCAATATTAACCTGTGTGTCTTTCATGAATTATAGGGTTCCAGGCAGTCACCTCACCAGACAACACTGTGGCCCTGCCCCTGCCCTGCGCAAGCCAGCAGACAGCAGCACCGACCGACCGACTGTGGTCCCTGCCCCCTGCGCAGCCACCAGCCACTCAGCCAGGTCCCAGGTGAGGAGCCGATTGGAACGGGGGGGGCGGCCTAGTCTAAGGCCGCATTAGGCCTGGCTTGTGGCGAAATATGAACTTTGTGCTACTGGCTGAGTCTGACTGATACTATACCAATAATATCATACAAACCAAACCTGGAAATCTAGAAAGGATTTTAAGGTGGACCAGTGGAGGACCAGTGGACCACATACAAAAAATAAAAAAATAAAAAAAAAGATATTGAGTACAGTGCTATGAGGCTCATGCCTTTCTTTTTCTAATGTTTGCTGCTAATTTTAATGCAAGCCTTTGTTAGAAGTTGCAGAATACTTCCATCGATAGGAAAAAATAGGATCCCAGCTGTAAAACAATGCTTAGAATATTGCGGTTTTGTCTTGTATTATATACTGCAACTTCTACCAAAGGCTTGCATTTAAATTAGCAGCAAACATTATTTAAAACAAGAGAGGCATGAGCCTCATAGTAGCACTAGCACTGTACTCAATATTTATTTTTTATTTTTTTGAATGTGGTCCACCTTTAAAATCCTTTCTAAATTTCTAGGTTTAAAAAAAAACATGCCCTGCAGTAGAAAAGTCACCCAAAGAAAAAAAGGCATATGAATGATAAACCTTAAATTCTATATCATAGTTGCCATGTATTTTAAAGAAGACACGCCCATTTTTTTTTTGCTTTTATTTAGGTGCACCCCAACCCCCCCAAAAAAAAAAATACAAGAGAGGAATCAAGGAGTCAGACTCAGATCACGGTCAGGTACCACCGTACCACACTGCCAGTACCCCCACCAGTGGAGTGCCACACCACCAGCCGTCAGCAACAATGGCGACGAGCTGGGGAAGATCAAAGTTAGCATTCTCAAACTGGAAGTACCGTGACTACTTCTCCTTGATTGAAATTAAAGGCAAGAATGTTTATGTAACATGCACGCTATGCTCAGGAAAAAAGACTTTGTCCACATCTTCTTCAAGCAACTCCAATCTTTTGAAGCACCTCACATCAACACATGCTAACGTGACACTTGTTGCTGCTGCTGCTAACCCAACCCCGAATTCAGCTAGCGGAGTAGCCGGACCGTCTCTCCTAAAACAAGCAACGCTCGATTTTTCTGGTCAACATCAGGTGACCAAGCCCGAGCTGAATACATTGATTGCAAGGTATGTTGTTGAAAACATGCTCCCCCTGTCCACTGTGGTGTCTGAGTCATTCAGAGCTATCCTTTCTAAAATACCACTACGAGGAGGAGGAAAGGGGGTTGCCCCATGCCGAAACACTTTTGCTAAATTCTTGGACAGTGAATACGAAAAAATGATGATTGAGCTCAAAAAAACATTTGAGGAATTACAGTACATTGCAACTACAGCAGACATCTGGACTTGCCACAATAAAAGTTACCTGGGTGTGACAGCACATTGGATCAATCCACATAACCTGGAAAGAGAGAAAGCAGCTCTTGCCTGCAGACGGTTTAAGGGGCATCATAGTCATGACGCCATAGCAGTTGAGCTTGACAATATACACTCAACATATGGGATAACACACAAAATCACAGCAACAGTGACTGATAATGGCTCAAATTTTGTAAAAGCATTTAAAAGGTACCAGCCACTTGAGGAAAGTGATTCTGAGGAAGACGAAGATGAGGTGACCTTTACAGACATTAATGATGCTCTACATGCAAGAGGTGATGATATTGATGGTGATGTGATCACTTTGCCCCCCCACAAGAGATGTGCATCACACACACTGAACCTGATTTCATGCACAGATGTAGACAAGTGGCTGCTGTCAAAATCTGCAACAAAGGCTGTTTATAGAAGTGCTACTGCCAAATGTACTGCCCTATGGAACAAGACTAGTCGATCAGCTTTGGCTACTGAAACAGTTGATGAGTTGGTGTCAAAAAAGCTGCTTGTACCTTGTACAACACGATGGAATTCCTTCTATGATGCCCTGGCTCGAATCTGTGAAATATCCATGGTAGACCTTAACACCATTTCCTCCAAATTAGGACTGCCAGCAATAACGGAAAGGGAACAACAGTTTTTAAAGGAGTACTGTATTGCGATGAAGCCCCTTACAGTTGCCTTGGATATACTTCAGGGAGAAGAGAATTGTTTTCATGGTACACTCCTACCAACAATTGAGACATTAATGTTAAAGACAGAAGCCCTTCAAAGTGGCCTGCAAATACTGAGGGACCTTCCTGACGCCATAGTCACAGTAAGAACTTAAATTTCATATTTTATTGTTTATTAAGTGAACATTGCTGTAGTACTCATAATACTAAATACAACTGCTACTAATTATGATTATTATTTCAGTCTATCAAAACCAGATTTGCTGATGTCCTGGGAAATGAAGAGGCTATACTTGCTGCCGTAACTCTTCCAAAATTCAAGCTTCGCTGGCTGCGGTCACAGGAGTTAAAGGATAAGGCTAAGGCAAGTTTGCTGGCAGAGTGCCGAAGAATTGTCCTTGAAGAACCACAACAAGGTAACAGCACATCTACACAACAACATCACACAGATTCAGCCAAAGAGAACGATTTCTTTTCCTTTGAAGAGGATGAGGAGGAAACAACCTCTTTAGCAGAAAACCAGGTGGCAGACTATATAAGATCTTCAGCACAAAATGTTGACTCTCTGTGTGGATTTTCTCTTATCAAGAAAATTTCGCTACGTTACAATGCTGCTACTCCATCTAGCGCACCTGTTGAGAGACTGTTCAGCCTGGGCAAGCTTGTCTTCTCTCCAAAGAGGAACAGACTGTCAGACCAAAAATTTGAAAAGCTTCTCCTATTACGTTACAACCACTGGTTTAGTTAGATGATGAGAGGAGTTCAGAGTTGGATAGTGTTCTGTTTATTGTGCACTGCAGTATTATACAGTTAATTGCACTAATTAATAAAGGCGAGAGTTTCCTTTGTCTCCTATAGTCCTATTAGTATAAGAAACTAAGGAAAATCTGGCCTTTAATTAATGCAATGATTTATCTATATCTGTATAATTGTTTGAAAAGAAACAAAGGAAAATCTGGCCATTAGTACAAATCTCTGTATCTCTGTAGCTGTATATTCAGCCTACTAGTGCACAATAAACAGAAGTTTTGTTAATGTACTGATTGAATAGTTAAGATTTGGATAGTGTTCTCCAACTCTTAACTATTCAGAATCAGTACAGTAACAAAACTTCCGTTTATTGTGCACTAGTAGGCTGAATATACAGCTACAGAGATTTGCACTAATGGCCAGGTTTTTCCTTTGTTTCTTTTAACACTATTATACAGATAATCGCACTAATTAAAGGCCAGATTTTTGTTTCTTTTTACCCTTGTTTACATTTGTGTGTCTTAATTTTGCACTTGAATTCTAGTTTAAATATTTTTTTATTTTTTATGTTTCTGTGCATACCATTCATATGATCTATGGCAGGCTGCGCCGCTGCAATCTATTGAATTGGGTTCAAATAAATACGAAATGTTCTGAAATACTGTATATAGTGTTTTTAATCTTCAATCAGTTAATATAAACATCTTTGATATTAAAGATGTTATAGAACGTAATTGTATTGTAGAATATAAAAAAAAAAATAATCAGTTACTTTTCCGAGTAACTAGTTACTTTGCCAATAAAGTAACTGAGTCACTAACTCACTTACTTTTTCGGGCAAGTAACTTGTAATTGTAACTAGTTACTTTTTTAAAGGAAGATGAACAACACTGATGGCCACCATTATTTTCCAGCACTGCCTTAACCCTCTTGGTCATGGAGTTCACCAGAGATTCACATGCTGCCACTGGAGTCCTCTTCCACTACTCTATGACAACATCACAGAGCTGGCAGATGTTAGAGACCTTGCACTCCTCCGCCTTCCATTTAAGCATACCCCACAGATGCTCAATAGGGTTTAGGTCTGGAGACATGCTTGGCCAGTCCATCACCTTTATTCTCAGCTTCATTAGCAAGGCAGTGATCATCTTGGAGATGTGTTTGGGGTCATTATCATGTTGGAATACTGCTCTGTGGCCCAGCCCAGTGCATGTTGGCATTCATGGTTCCCTATATCAACTGTAGCTCAACATTGCCGGCAGCACTCATGCAGCCCCAGACCATGATACTCCCACCACCATGCTTGACTGTAGGCAAGGCACACTTGTCTTTGGACTCCTCACCTGGTTGCTGCCACACACTCTTGACACCATCTGAACCAAATAAGTTTATCTTGGTATAATCAGACCACAGGACATGGTTCGAGTAATCCATGTCCTTAGTCTGCTTGTCTTTAGTGAACTTTAGTAAACTCCTTGCAGGCCTTTTTGTGCATCATCTTTAGAGGAGGCTTTCTTCTGGGATGACAGCCATGCAGATCAATTTTATGCAGTGTGTGGCGTATGGTCTGACCACTGACAGGCTGATCCCCCACCCCTTCAACTTCTGCAGCAATTCTGGCAGCACTCATATGTCTATTTCCCAAAGACAACCTCTGTATATGATGATGAACACATGCACTAAACTTCTTTGGTCGACCATGGCGAGGCCTGTTCTGAGTGGAACCTGTCCAGTTAAACCTCTGTATGGTCTTGGCCACCATGCTGCAGCTCAGTTTCAGGGTCTTGGCAATCTTCTTATAGCCTAGGCCATCTTTATATAGAGCAACAATTATTTTCTCAGAGAGTTCTTTGCCATGAGGTGCCATGTTGAACACCTGATCCCCATTCACAGCTAAGACCCTGTAACACTAACGAGTCACATGACACTGGGGTTGGCTAATTGGGCTAATTGGGCCCAATTTGGAAATTTTCACTTAGGGGTGTAGTCACTTTTGTTGCCAGTGGTTTAGACATTAATGGCTGTGTGTTGAGTTATTTTGAAGGGACAGCAAATTTACACTGTTATACATTGTGGCAAAGTGTCATTTCTTCAGTGTTGTCACATAAAATTGTGTAATAAAATACTTACAAAAATGTGAGGGATTTAAAGGAAATATATATCATTTGTACTTTGCATCTCAATATGCAGCTATCATTATTTTTATATTTTATATTATTTTTATGTTATTAAGACATTGCTTCCCTTTAGCTCTTTCAACTGGGCAATTGTGTGTCCTGTATTTGTACATATTTCTTCGAGAGGTGTATTTTCTTGCTCTCATGATTGGTTCACTGATTTTTGTTCTTTCATTAAGGACATTTTTATTGAAGGGGAAAAAAGGTCCTTACCATTTTATTCATAATTTGTTCTACAGAATAAGTTAGTAACAACGTATACAAATTAAGCACAGAACAAAACAGAGCAGGAGACTAATGCCCCGTACACACGATCACTTCTTGTGATGAAAAAAAAATGTAATTTTTCTACGAAAAAAAATGTTGCCTACACACCATAATTTTTGGAAAATGATGAACAAAACGACGGCACTATTTGTCTATTTGCCTTGAGGCTGCTTTTAGCTGGTTACTTGTTAGTAAAAGATGATTCCTGTTTTTTTGTCTGTTACAACGTGATGAATGTGCTTACTCCATTATGAATGGTAGTTTTACCTCCCATCTACTAACTTGCTTCTGGGCATGTGCAGGTTTAAAACGTCATTTTTGCCCACACACGATCATTTTTTATGACACAAAAAAATGACATTTTTGGAAAAAAAAAATTAAGTTTTTCAGAAGACATAAAATGACATTTTGCCCACACACAATCATTTTAAATGACATTTTTAAAATGTCATTTTTTTTCATCACAAAAAGTGATCGTGTGTACGTGGCATTACAAGGTTCGATTAAGATGAGATTTGGTCTATAAGATGATCAGTAGAGATAGAGTAAAACCTTGGATTGCGAGCAGAATGCTTGTAATCCAAAGAACTTGTATATCAAAGAAAATTTCCCCATAAGAAATAATGGAAACTCAAATGATTCATTCCACAACCATTTTTTCATAGGTCCTTCAGTTTATAGTCCATATACAAAGATTATAGCAATGTGATAGATTGTGTTAACATAAAATGTCTATCCACAAATGGCAGCCTCCACAAGGGGATTAGAAGCAAAATCCAGCTGGAGCTACAGAGTATAGAAGAAAAGAGAGGCACCACTATGTGTAGCAATATGGTTACATTTATTGAAGGTATAACATTTAGCAACTCACAGAGTTGATGACTAAAAGAGGCACATCTAAGTATGCAATCATCCGGGATAAAGCTGTCTGCAATCATGACTGGGAACAGTGGGAAGACTACCCTGCAGTAGAGCGATCTGAAATTGAGGCTTGAACCGTTTGTGGAGCGCAGCGTGGAAGGGATGATGTCAATGGCGGTGAAGATGACGGTCTATGTGGACATCTCTGCATACATAGATGTGCCTCTTTTAATCATCAGCCATATGAGTTTCTAAATGTTGTACCTTCATTAAATGTAACCATATTGCTACACTTAGGGTTGCCTCTCTTCTCTTTTATACTCAGTTGTGACACAATGCTACATGCATATGAAGACATCGCTTGTATATCAAGTCAAAATGTATTTAAAAATGTAGCTTGTCTTGCAAAAAGCTCTCAAAAAGCTCTAAAACCAAGTTACTCTCAAACCAAGGTTTTTCTGTATAGATGGAAAATTAATTCAATACAAATGTGCATTTATTGTACCAAAATGAACTTGAGTTGTCATTTTGTTACCAATCATACAGAGTGACAATAATAGAAAGAGGGCATTAAGAGGTATAAATCCATTTGCTGCCCTGTGAGCCAAAATGACTAAAGCAGGAGGTGCAAGGGTAGGGTCATTAAGCTAACCACATCATATCTTCTCACATTTTTGAGGGCTACTTCTATGTTTAAGTTTAAGTTAAACTTTCTAAATGTGGAATTTACCTTCCTCCCAGGAAAGATATAGGGCCAGATTCAGGTAGAGCCACGTATCTTTGTGCGGGCGTAGCGTATCCTATTTACGCTACGCCTCCGCAACTTTGACAGGCAAGTGCTGTATTCACAAAGCACTTGCTCTGTAAGTTGCGGCGGCGTATCGTAAATGGGCCGGCGTAACCGCGCGTACTTCAAAGTAGGTGGATGGAGGGCGTGTTGTATGTAAATGTATGGTGACCCCACGTTATTGACGCACCAAACAAACTGCGCATGCACCGGCCGTGGACGAATCCCAGTGCGCACGCTCAAAATCACGTCGCAAATAGTCATTGATATCGACGTGAACGTAACTTACACCCATCCCCATTCTGAACCGGCTTACGCAAACAACGTAAACGACGTACAATACGACGCTGTTCCAACGTCCATACTTAACATTGCCTGCGCCTCATATAGCAGGGGTAACTTTACACCGGTCCGACGCCTTATGTAAATGATGCAAATAGATACGCCGACCGTATCTACCTAATTTACATATTTGACGCGTAAATCGACGGAAGCGCCACCTAGCGGCCAGTGTAAATATGCAACTAAGATACGATGGCGTAAGAGACTTACTATATCTTAGCTATATCCCGGCGTATCTGATTCTTTGAATCAGGCGCCGAGATACGACGGCGCTCATTCGGACTTACGACGGCGTATCTGGAGATACGCTGTCGTAAGTCTTTCTGAATCTGGCCCATAATGTTTTAAGTTTAATTCAGAGGGGGTCTGCCATTCTAGATAATTTCACAGACTATCTTTCTTGTGGAGCCATTTTTTGGGGATACAAGTGGATGCATAAAGGAGCCTTTTTGACAATAGTCAGAGGCAGCACTCCACTTTAAACATAGAAGCAAGAGAAATAGGTTAAGTTAAATATAAAACATAGGGATTTGCAGAAATGATCACACCTAAGTATCAGAAAGGGTTGTTGATCCTAATTTTCTGTGCACAGCTGGAATATGGGTGTTGGAGTGAATCTTTTGGTAATCAGGCTGATTTATCCCAGTTTCTTTGTCAGGCTTGACAATCTGCCTGTCAAGAAAGGTTCCATCCGCTGGTAATATCTATCATTTGGCATGCAGTACTGAGGTCCACCTGCACCTACAGTTTTGAACTGTCAGGGGAACTTCTCCCTGCTGGTGTTATGTCATCCTTGGGCCGCAATACTGGCGTTCCACCAGCGGATGGATCCTGGCAGTGTGGAGCAGACAGCACCTTTTGCGCTCAGGTGTGACTTGAGGCCAATTACAGGTATTCCTATAAATACCCGGCAAGTGCAAACATACCTTGCCCTGGTATCGCTCTCGTGCCCTGATCTGTACCTACTGCCTGATTATCTGAACCTGTTCCTGAAATCTACTACCTGAGTTCCTAATCCTGTCTCCCTGTCCTGACCATCCATCCCCCTGTCCTGTGTTTCTTACCCCATCTGCCGATCTCCCTGTGTATGACCTTGGCCTGACTAACGTTTATGCTTCTGGAATATCCCTTTGTCCATCTGCCGATATGCTGTGTATGACCCTGGCCTGGCTATTGTTTATGGTTCTTGCATTTCCCATTTATTCATTATACATAAATATATAAAAAAAAGTGCTTCGTGCTTGTGAACAATTCATAAAAGTTTAATTAATTTAAAGTTCATATGCTCAGTGTTTCATAATAGATAAATCGAGTGCTTTAGGTGCAACACTCTCTGCCCCCCTTCATTGTGTCCTCTCTCACAGAGCAATGTACTGTGAGCGCATTGCATAATTTCAGAAGATCTGGTCAGCTTCTCCTTTGGTTTTTCTTATACCTCCCACGCACATTTTTAAGGAAGTATAAACTGGACAACAACCGTAGTCTAATACTATTTATAAAAAGCCATTGACAAAGCACATTTCTTTCCTGCAACCATGGGTTGCCTTCCCCACCAGGAGAAGACACTTGCAATAATTAAGTATACAATCCAACAGGCTGGTTGTACACAAGTTGACTGGTTGGATCTCGGTCAGTTCCCGTTGAAACAACATAAATTACAACTGTCTAAGGCTGGGTTAACAGTTAAATAACAAATAAAAACAAATATGCTGCATGAGAGAAATAGTTACTGCTACTGTTTGTTGATTTAGGAAGGGAATGTATTGTTAGTGTTAACCTGGGGGGTGTGCAGGGTGTCCTTGACGATTCAGCCAGGACAACGTAGCAAGAGAAATAAAGAAATATGTTTCCCCCTTGGCCACCATCTCAAGTAGAGATGACTACAATAGAGATTAGGGAATTTGTAGATTTCTCGCTCTATGTTTGTCATCCAGAAACTTCACTCTTTGTTTTACTTTACTTCTAAGGCCGCGTACACACGACCGAGAAACTCGTCGGGCAAAACACATAGTTTTCCCCGTCGAGTTCCTTGTTCGGCAGTCAAAAAACTTGTCAAGCCAAATTTTCCCATTGCCCATTGAGGAAATAGAGAACATGCTCTCTTTTTGGCTCGACGAGTTCCTCGACGGGTTTCTCGGTGAAAAGTGTACACACGACCGGTTTACTTGGCAGAATACGTCTCCCATCGAGTTTCTTGCTGAATTCTGCCGAGGAAACTGGTCGTGTGTACGCGGCCTGAGAAGAAATCAGGGGAAACTGAAAATGTTGCACTGTTAAAAGTTAAGTATGACCAGTTTTAGAATAATATAATTGTCACTATAATCCAGTAGTTGCATTAGGAAGGGTCTTGGAAGGTTCTCAGGTGGGATTGGTCTACCCAGTACTCTATGGACCCTCTGTTAACTATGGGGAAAGATGTTCACTGCCATATGTGTTGAGTAACTAAGGCTCAATAAATTCAGCATGATGTGAGCCTTCCACATGTTAAGGAATACAAGTAAATCTGAAGTTATTGAGTGTAGTGCCCTGTACACATGATTGGTTCATCCAATGAAAACGGTCTGATGGATTTTTCATCAGATATCCGATGAAGCTGACTTTCATCAGTCTTGCCTACACACCATCAGTTAAAAAAATGATCGTGTCAGAACGCGGTGATGTAAAACACAACCGCGTGCTGAAAAAAATGAAGTTCAATGCACCCGAGCATGTGTCGACTTGATTCTGAGCATGCGTTGATTTTTAACCGATGGATTTCCCCACAGCCGATCGTTTTTTTCTATCGTTTTTTTAACGATCAGATAATTTTAAAACAGGTTCTAAGTTTTTTTCACCAAACTATGGGGCTCACACAGGATCGGTTCGTCTGATGAAAACGGTCCATCAGACCATTTTTATCAGACAAACCGATCGTGTGTACGCGACATAAGTCTTTTTTTTTTTTAGTTTTCCACTCATATCATGTGAATTTATTTTAGAATATTGCAGGGACGCATTTTGTTTTAACTGTATAACATTGTCCTATGCAAGAACAGTGTTCTCTTATTATTTGAACATCACGCCATAGTAGAGTGATGTCTACAGTATTTTTTATTTTTATAAAATAATAAAATAATATTGTAAACAGTAGAGTGATGTCTTTTTTAAAGACTTTTTAATTGCGAATTAAAGCTTTGTATTCCATCTGTTGAATAGTTACAGAACCTTTGCTAAATTAGGTTCAGCTTCTTTAGGATCTGAATCCTTCATGAGGGGAATTGTGCAGTATTCAGGATCCCCATAAGGAGTCACCCTCTGCCCCATCCTATAGTCCGTTATGGGGTTTTCCATGGTGTAACGGGAGTGCCCTGGAACCCAGAATCCCTTAGAAAGTATGAGATACCCTTGCTTCAGCTCCCGATGCACCTCTTATGTCTAAATCTCCCTGTGGCTCTAATAGGGGCATAGGGTGACTGAGAAATGATATCTCGAACTGCCTAAAATGGGACAGTAATATTTATCCACAATATATTCCAGGATATCTGTAAAGAATATATTTACTGTTTGTTGATTCTGAACTCAACAGGTTAATGGAAAGAGGCTGATGTGTTCAACTTCAACCACCGGTCTGCCTGTGTAATGTTAATGAATCCAGACTAACTTCTAAAGATCTTTTCATTGTGGCTTGTGGTAAATAACCCTGCAATTGTGTGAAGGTGCATTTGTGATAATGTTGATTGTGTCTTCTGACACAGGTGCCAAGTCTAGCCTAAAGGTCAGGTCTCTCAGTCATCAGCTGCTGTAAGGGGGATTAGTTAATTAGCTCATGTAAATTAGGTCTGGTCAAAGGTGTATTTTCAGAGTAAAATTAGGAGAATGTAAGAACCTCCTCTTTTAGTGTATATAACTTGTAGTTTTTTTAATAAAGATTGTCATTCCTGCTTAAACCTCAAAACAGAGCGTTGTCTCTTTATTGAGAGAGAATTATTCTTATTGGTCTCGTTTACCTGACTGGAGTGTCGGTAGCTGCCTTGTGTTCGGGAATGAAATATCCTAAACAGCGTTTTACCTCTTGCATCCTTGGATTTTCGTTACACATGGGTATGGGGGGTGGTACCTGTGAACATGTGTGCAATCTCCTCCAATGGTGTGATTTTTTCATGAAGACGATTCAAGGTAGACACAGCTTACCTAAACCTTATTTAGTTTATCATCTGTGTATAACTAATATATATATATATTTTAAGTTTATGCATACATGATCTTGAAACCTGTTGGAACTACTGCTGCTATAGGTAGTGAATACGCTCCCTGATTTGCAACCTGGGCACATTATGCCGCGTACACACAATCATTTTTCGGGATTAAAAAAAGGTTGTTTTTCCAACTTTATCATTAAAAACGATGTTACCCACACACCATCGTTTAACCACTTCCATACCAGGCACTTACGCACCTTCCCGCCCAAGCCAATTTTCAGCTTTCAGCACTGTCGCAATTTGAATGACAATTGCGCGGTCATGCTACACTGCACCCAAACAAAATTGGCGTCCTTTTTTCCCCACAAATAGAGCTTTCTTTTGGTGGTATTTGATCACCTCTGCGTTTTTTTTTTTTTTTGTGCAACAACTAAAAATAGAGCGAAGATTTTGAAAAAAAAATAAAGTTTTTATTTTTTTCTGTTAATTTTTTTGTAAATGAGTATGTTTTCTCTTTCAATTATGGGCACTGATATGGTGGCACTGATGGGCACCGATGAGGTGGCACTGATGGGCACCGATGAGGTAGTTCTGATGGGCACCGATTAGGTAGCACTGATGGGCACTGATAGGCGGCGCTGGTATTGGGCACTGATGGGCACTCATGGGCGGCACTGATGGGCACTCATGGGCGGCACTGATGGGCACTCATAGGCAGCACTGGGCACTCATAGGCGGCACAGGTGGGCACTCATAGGCGGCACAGGTGGGCACTCATAGGCGGCACAGGTGGGCACTGATAGGCGGCACAGGTGGGCACTGATAGGCGGCACAGGTGGGCACTGATAGGTGGCACAGGTGGGCACTGATAGGTGGCACAGGTGGGCACTGATAGGTGGGCACTGGGCATGGATTGGCACTGTGGGGTGGCACTGACAGACACTGGGGTGGCACTGATGATCACTGAGGGGTGGCACTGATGGATCAATGTTGCCAATCAGTGCCCATGTGTGGGCACTGATTGGCATCATTTTTTTTTACTGCCCCCCTTTTTTTTTTTGTCATTTTATTTTTTTATCATTTTTTTTTTTTTTTTTTTGTCATTTTATTTGTATTTTTTTTTTGTATTTTTTTTTATTACCCTGGTGGTCTAGTGTGGCGATCCGAGGGGGGGCTGCGCTGATAAACAATCAGCGCGAACCCCCCCTGTCAGGAGAGCCGCTGATCGGCTCTCCTCTACATGCGTCTGTCAGACGCGAGTGAGGAAGAGCCGTCGGCGGCTCTTCCTGTTTACATCGTGATCAGCCGTGATTGGACACGGCTGATCACGTGGTAACGAGGCTCCGCCGGAGACTCGTTACCGAGATCGGAGGTGCAGGGTGTCTGACTGACACCCCGCATCACCGATCGCCGCGCTGCGAGCCCGCACGGGCGCGTGCGGCATGAAATCGTGCTAGACGTTTGAGAACGTCTAGTCACGATTTCATAACCACTTCCCTGCCGTAAATCGGCTATTGGCCGGGCGGGAAGTGGTTAAAGAAATGATGAGCAAAGCGCTGTGACGTACAACACGTACGACGGCACTCTAAAGGGGAAGTTCCATTCAAGCTCCCGTTTCATATCTTGCTTCTGAGCATGCGCGGGTTTAAAACTTTGTTTTAGCCCACACAAGATCATTTTTTACAACCCAAAAAAAAAATTAATGCCAATTCCCCAAGATTTACCCAAATAAATTAAACTCCCTGACATTTAGTAACAACTGTTTTTCTAAAATTAAATGTTTTCATTGTAGCATTCACCCTACAGTATATAAGAAAAGGGTGAATGTTACCTTTTCTGCATATTTACTTGACATTCCCTCCACCTACAAAAAGTGTGGCATCCGGGGGCGTGGCTTAGCGTGGAACCCGAATGGACATCTGAGCCCGGACTTCAGCGGCACAAAGTGACCCATCCACACGCCATTCTGCATACTGAGCAGCACCCTGACCACGATCGGCAGCCGATATGACGGGCAAGAAACATTCCAACTGCAAACCGCAGCGTTTGACGGACTTTTTTTCGTAGGCCGGCCGGCGGGAGCAACAGCCAAGATGGCGCCAGGGCCTACTCTCCTCTGCATGTGCCTACCACCTCCCCTCCTCCTGTAGCCTGGTCAAATCTAGGCCTAGGTTGGATGACTGGGGTCTGAGCCCGACTGCGAGTCCAGCGGCGAGCCAGGCCTCAGAATCCGGGGAGGACACCTGGGATTTGCCTGATTCCATCGAGTCTTACCCCACATTGAATCAGCCAGTGGTTGATACGGTCCTCAAGGACATGTTAATATCATTGCGGAGCACTCTGCAAACGGACATGGCAACCTATATGCATCGCCTGGCTGGGGACATTCAGGAGGTGGGGAGCAGGGTGACCCATATTGAGACAAAGATGGGGGAGTATGCTGTGACGATTAATGCTCTTGTTGATGCCAATGAGGACAGAGAAACTGATACTGAATGGATTAAGGCAAAGTTAGCAGACATAGAGGACAGATCAAGGAAGAATAACATGAAGATTGGGGGGAACCCTGAATCTGTACAGCAGTCTGATCTAGGCCTCTATGTCGCTGGCATGTTTAAAGATCTTATTCCAAGCCTTACTGACCTAGACATCACTATTGATAGAATCCATTGCTTACCAAAGCCCACATACCTAGCTGATCAAGTGCACAGGGACGTGATACTCAGGTTACATTTCTTCCATGTGAAGGAACAATTGATGGCTGCTATGAGGAAACAGGATCTAATTCCTATGAAGTATCAGGGTTTTCAATTTTATGCTGACTTATCTCAGTATACCCTGCAAAAGAGGAGAGCTCTGAACTCTGTGACTAAGATCCTGCGAAACCACGGGATAGTTTATCGATGGGGGTACCTGTCTAAGCTTTCCATCACTAAGGACAACCGCTCTTATATGGTAACTTCGTTGGAAAAGGGTCTTGATTTGCTCAGGGAATGGGGTGTCCTTCCGACTACAGCTGACACACAAGAGGAGACCAGTACGCCGCAACGGGTGGACCATGACTGGAAACAAGTCACCGCTAAAAATGCTACATCCCACACCTGATCCTACGAGGATGGTATTTTGTTCTTTCTACTCAGGTCCCTATGCTGGGGGTCAATTTTTCAATCATTGAACTTATTCCTCAAATACAAGTTGCAGCTATTAGCTGCCACCGGAGAACTGTAGTTCTCCAAACATGTTGTCCTAGTTGCACTATGACTTTCTTTTTGTGTTGCTTGCTGTTGCTTTGTGGTTTTTACTTTTCATCTAGTTTTGTTTTTTTGCTCTACTTTCATTTTTTTTGTCTTGGATACGATCAAGTTCTTGAAATCCAGTTCCGCGCCAGGAGCCTATTGTTTTCTCTGCTAATTCCTGCATCAAGGCCAGCAATTCCAGCCTGGACCACTATGATCCGTTCTACCAACAGTGAGTATCCTACCAATTCACCGACTTCATGGTTTACTACATGGTTTATCTCTACATTACCATTATTGCAGCGATGGAGGGACTTATGGGAACCTCGTTTCCCCTCATATGCAGTTATCCCACCTTTCCGTTATGCCCCTTACGATATTACGATATTGTCTATAAAAGCTAAAGGGCTTAACCACCCGGTCAAGCGTAAGTCCATGTGGATAGAAGCACTATTACACGACAGCAATGTCTTATGTGTTCAGGAGACTCATTTTAGTGCCAAAGCACCAGCGAAATGTACTCATAGAAGCTTTCCTCATGTGTTCGCAGCCAAAGCAGACACCAAAACTAAAGGTGTTTTAATTGCCGTCCGTGATTCGGTGGCTTTTACTCTGAATGCCCAAGTAGTGGATCCCTTGGGGAGATACCTAATTTTGATATGCGACTTAGACTCTATTACCTATACAATTGTGAATGTGTACTTGCCAAATAAGCATCAGATTCATTTTTTCAACAAATTGATGAAAAAGGTGAATGCTCATTATTTAGGCCTGCTTGTACTATGTGGGGATTTCAACGTTACACCCGACCCTACCTGTGACACTACTTCTTGCTCAAGTCGCCACCACCAGACTCTACTTCCTCATATCCACGGCCAGAATCTGTATGATGTATGGTGATGCCTACACGCTAATGAGAAGGACTACACGTATTTCTCTCCCCCACACCATGTGTATACTAGAATTGATCTATTTTTAGTTGATCAACAGGTTTTGTTTAAGATTAAATCAACGGTGATCAATAACATCACCTGGTCTGATCATGCATCTATTACTCTGACCATTGGGGATTCAAGCCCAGCTCAGCGTTGCGGTGTTTGGAGAATCAATACTTTTTTGTTACAGAAACCGGAAGTGCGGACGATGCTGAATACGCATTTGTCCATTTTTTTTCAAGATAATGCAGGTTCGGTACAAAGCCCATTTGTATTATGGAACGCTCACAAGGCGTATGTGAGGGGTTTGTGTATACAAGCAGGGGTGCGAATTAAGAGGCAGAGACAGAGGCAGGTTGTGGAATTGACAGAACAGATCACTAGATTAGAGGCGGTAAACAAACAGTCACCTTCCTTGGTTCTCTCGGACCAATTAACTAAACTTAGACACAATCTCAGGACAATTCTTCTTGAGAACTTTGAAAGAACGTCCACAAGGCTTAGGAGGACCTATTACTCTGCTGGAAATAAAGCAGGGAAATTATTAGCTCAAACCTTAACGGGCTATAAGCATAAAATTAAAATCCCATATGTAATACATCATAAATCCAAACAAAAACAATTCCATCCCCAAAAAATTGCGGACGCGTTTAGTGATTACTACGGGTCCTTATACAACTTGAAAGATGACCCGCTGTTGAAACAACTTAACAATTGTCTGCAGATCAACTGTGCTCTCTAAATTTACCCTTCTCTAAGAACGAAATCCTAACAGTGATTGATTCTCTATCTGCGAATAAATCTCCAGGCCCTGATGGATTTAGTGCTGAATACTATAAATCCTTTAAAAATGTATTAGCTCCCTTTTTGTTGCAAATATTTCAGACTGCAGCTGCCTCTGCCTCCTTCCCACCTGATATGTTAGAAGCTTTAATTGTCGCTCTCCCCAAACCAGGGAAAGAACCCACCTCTCCACCAAAATTCCACCCAATTTCTTTATTAAATATCGATTTAACGATTTATGCTAAGTTAATAGCAAAACGCTTAGTGGACATTTTACCTACAATTATACACCCGGACCAGACGGGCTTCACCAAGAACCGACAGACGTCAGATGCTACCCGGCGGATGATAAATCTCATCCATTTGGCACAGGTGCAACGGAAGCCTTCTCTGCTTCTTTCACTAGATGCAGAGAAGGCCTTTGATCGGATACATTGGACCTATTTGGTCAAGGTGTTGGCGTCTTTCGGGTTCTCTGGTGACATTGTGTCTGCAATTTTAGCCCTTTACACGCATCCCTCAGCGAGGGTCTATATGTCTGGTGCCCTCTCTACTCCCTTTTTTATCTCTAATGGCACGCGACAAGGGTGCCCCTTATCCCACCTAATGTTTAATCTGTTGATGGAACCATTAGCTATTCACATTAAATCCCATCCCGATATCCACGGTTTTCAGTTTTCATTTGGGGAAACACATGCACAAAATTAGTCTCTTCGCGGATGACATCATAATAATTTTAACAGAGGTGGATTCATCCCTGGCAGCAACATATGAGGCATTGCAAATGTTCAACAAGGTTTCTTACTATAAGGTCAATGATGGTAAATCGTTTATTCTAGGACTTGGAATTGATGTCAACACAAGTGTAAAACTTAAAGCTAAGTATCCCTTTGTGTGGAATGCAGAAGGCATTAAATATTTAGGTATTATTTTGACCGCGCATGTTAAGGATTTAGTGAAGGCCAACTATTATTCCTTCCTGGTTAGCCTGGTTGATATTCTGAGAGACCTGTCCTGGAAGGAATCAACCTGGTCTGGTCACCTAGCGGCCTTCAAGATGATGGTGCTGCCACAATTTATATATCTGTTTCGATGTCTTCCTATACCAGTCCCTGGTAGATTTTTTCTTAAGGCTCAATCCCTAGTGAATAGATATCTATGGCAGGGGAATAGGGCTGGCTGGGGGGGTTAGCCATGTTCTCCTTAAAGACTACCATACAGCAGCTGTTTTAGCACAATTAAAATATTGGTTTCCCGGGGGACTACTCACGTGATGGCAGGAACTAGAATAATTCCAGTGCCCAAATTGCGGCACTTACAGCTTACTACTAGCTAGTGCTTATTCAGTGATACCTCCGGGTGATTTATCACCCACCATAACCGCTGCACTCCAAGCTTGGCGGAGGTTCCAGGAGGAACCTCTTGAGGAAACTAATGTCAAATCTATCCTTCTTCCCATCCAATGCTTACACTTGTTTATACCCGACCTGAATATAGCTAGGTGGGTGTCGAGTGGTATCCTTAATATAGCAGACTTATGCTTAGGCCCAACCATTAAATCCTTCCGCTCGCTTCAAATTGAATATGGAATAGACCCCAGGGACTACTTTATTTATGCCCGAATATCGCATTTCCTAACCTCCCCTTTCAAGATGTATACAGATGTTCCATGGCGAGTGTTTCTCTACTTGACTAACACCAACACTTCTATTAAGGGTATATCCCTTTTTTTATAATTTTCTTGGTCAGAAAAACTTGTGAGCTCAGGTGTGTTGTTTGAAACGATGTATCTGCAGCCTTTTTTTTTTTTTTTCCTTTTCTCCTTTCTTTCTCTCTCTTTTTCTCTTTCTCCTCTTTTAAAGTAATACGTTGAAGCATATACATGAATATGGTTATTGATGTTTATTAACAACTGTGAGTATCGTTACTCTTCTGTACTGAGCGGCTGGCTGGATTTGCAAGTTGGACCTGCTGGGATCAGTAGTCTATCATCATTTTTTTTTATCAAGTAGATCGTTTGCTGCCACAAAGGGGTACTGTAGGCCCTGGCCTACAAAGGGTCATCAAGTAAATACACTAGGACTTATTCAGAATGTCATTGGCGCAGTATACAGTAAATATCTCCTAAACGGTGCATTTTTAGGAGATATTTACAGTACCTATTGGTAAGCCTTATTATAGGCCTGCCTATAGGTACAAACATTAGAAGGAGGTTTACTTCCCCATTCACCTCATTTTCTAAAGCACCAATAAAACTTTTCATGCCAGGTTATTCTTAACAACTTTGTTAGTTTATTGAGTTGAAATCTGAAGCTCAGATCAAGCGAAAAACGAAATGACTGAGAAAAAGAACTATTTCCTTCCTCCTCTCAACCTGCTGTGTACAGATACATATATAGTTTCAAACAGAGCATTATGGTCTCAAAACAACAAAACTACTGCTGTGCTCTATTTAACCACTTCAGACCCGCGCTACCGTCGAATGACAGCAACAGCGCGGGTCTGAATATCCAACATGCCGTCATTTGATGGCATCTCCTTCGGGCGTTCCCAGCTCGCGCTGTAGAGCGCGCTGCGGGGAAGCCCTGTGTTATCCGTGTCCCTTGGACACGGCCAATCAGAGTGGCCGTTTGCGATGCGATCTGTTGGCGAATGAGAGATGATCTCATAGATCATCTCTCATTGCCGTTTTACACAGAGACAGCGTCCTGTCTCTGGAGAGGAGGAGCCCGATCTGTGTTCCTTCCTACATAGGGACACAGATCGGTCACCCCCCCAGTCACCCCCCTCCCCCCACAGTTAGAACACACCTAGGATACACATTTAACCCCTTCCTCACCCCCTAGTGTTAACCCCTTCAATGCCAGTCACATTTATACTGTAATTAGTGCATATTTATAGCACTGATCGCAGAATAAATGTGAATGGCGCCAAAAATATGTCAAAAGTGTCCGATGTGTCCGCCATAACGTCGCAGTACCAATAAAAATCGCAAATCGCCGCCATTTATAGTAAAAAAATAAATAATAAAAAATAATAATTCTCTCCCCTATTTTGTAAGTGCTATAACTTTTGCGCAAACCAGTCGCTTATTGCGATTTTTTTTTTTTTACCAAAAATATGTAGAAGAATACGTATCGCCCTAAACCGAGAAAAAAAAATGTGTTTTTTTTTTTTAATTGGGATATTTATTATAGTAACAAGTAAAAAATATTGGCCCAGATTCAACTGGTGTTAGACTGGAGTAATTTCAAATTACGCTCGTTTTCTAGCTAGTCAAAAACCTCAAACCATGAATAGACGGCTGCGGGCTTCAATTCGACTGGATTACGTGTTTGTACGCCTTGGGATCTACGCTGCAATAAAATTGCGGCCACTGCGTGGACTTCCCGTCATTTTCGTCGTCGGGGTATGCAAATGAGCTTTTGCCGGCGATCCCCGAAATTACGATCTTCAATTGCAATCTCTTACGGCATCTTTAGTCATCTTTTATTTGCGTAACACTATACCAGCTTTTTGCTGCTCTAATATTAGACAGCCCATGTTAAGTATGGCCGTCGTTCCCGCGTCGAATTTCTACGTTTTCCGACGTCTTTTATTATTTTTAACGTAAGTGTCCGGGAATAGGAATGTTCGTAAACGCCGCTACTCAAACAACGAATGACGTAACAACGTGATTTCGCGCAATGCACGGCGGGAAATTTCTGAACGGAGCATGCGCAGTTCGATCGCCGCGGGGACGCGCTTAATTTAAATGCTTCACGCCCCCCAATCGCGTATTTCGATTACGCGGCGAGAAATAGACTACGCCGCCGTAGCGTACGGGCAAAAATCTACCAGGATTCGGTGTAGAGCCTGGTAAAATATGGCAGCGTAGAGTATTTCGATTACGCAGCGGAATATTAAGTGTATGTGAATTTACCCCATTGTATTTTTTTTCAAAAATGTCTCTCTTTTTTGTTTAAAGCGCAAAAAATAAAAACCGCACAGGCGATCAAATACCACCAAAAGAAAGCTCTACTTGTGGGGAAAAAAGGACGTAAATTTTGTTTGGGAGCCACGTCGCACGACCGCGCAATTGTCAGTTAAAGCGACGCAGTGCCGGAAGCTGAAATTTCACCTGGGCAGGAGGGGGGTGTATGTGCCCAGTAAGCAAGTGGTTAACCAATGCCATTGCTCTGGAATCTCTGTGTCATGGGTGCAACCTTGTGTACTTGCTTACTTCAAGATCTATCCAAACAATTAAAAAATTATTTAAAATACAAGTTTATAAAATTAAAAATTAGCAAACACATTATCATTTCACACAATGTTACCATACAGCAGCCTAATTGTTTTTTAATGGGGTGGCAATGCACCATAAAGAGACCCTGGGGGTTATTTACGAAAGGCAAATCCACTTTGAACTACAAGTGCAAGCTACAAGTCCAAAGTGCACTAAAAGGGAGTTGGAAGTGCAGTCACTGTAAATCTGAGAGGTAGATCTGAAATGAGGGGAAGCTCTGCTGATTTTATCATCCAATCATGTGCAAGCTAAAATTATTTTTTTTAATTTTCATTGCATGTCCCCCTTGGATCTACAGTGACTGCACTTCCAAGTGCACTTTCTGTGCAATTTCAAGTGCACTTTGCACTTGTAGTTTGCACTTGTAGGGAAAAGTGAATTTGCCTTTATTAAATAACCCCCATTATGTCACCAACAATGGTCTGTGTCTGTATTTTTATGTGACAATAAAACTACAACTCTTGTACCACTTAAAATTGTAATAGTTTCCAAGGTGCGTAATACTCACCATGTTTCTCACCATGAGGTGTGCAATACTCATGTGTGTTTCATCATTGGTGCTTGCCAGCAAAGCTTACCATTTATTTTTTATTTTTAAAATACACTATGCTCTAAATAGCTTGCTGTGTGAGAGATTCAATTTATTAGTTGTGAACCAAGAGCATGTGCAAAACCTTATCTGCATTGGTACCACTCAAAAAATGACCCCCTGTGTAAAATAATTAATTTGTAAAAAAAAAAAAACATATTCTTTTGGGTTTAGGCTAATTGCAGCACAACAGGTTTTATTAAAAGAATACATGTATTTTAGATATGCATCATTGCCCACCAATGCAAAATGGTGTGTATTGTAAAAAGAAGATCTCATAAGGCAACAGAATTTTGCAAATGGACCCTGAAACTTGTAATTAGCTTGCTCGCCTGCCCTCTATTAGCTTGTATTATTTTGGAAATAGTGTCAGTTTTTTCATTAGTTCACTGGAGTCCTTGATTAAAGATCTCTTGTTATGATTCTCTTGTGAACTCCTTTGGAAAGCTGCCCATTTTTTCCTTCATGTGCTAGTGTCCTGTTTATGATACACTTTGTAAATTGCTGAGGAAAACTGGTACAGTAATTATATTTTTTCCCCACAAAAAAAGCCCCTTCAAACACCATAAAGCCAAATTTTGGAATATTTTGAGGTTAAAACATTTGCAAGTGGAATGGGACTTGGATGTGATTTTACATGAACTGGTGAAGGAACAACTTTTGAATAGTTTGCTTGTATCTTTTTATAAAACATTATAATAATGGGAGCAGTAGAAAGAAATATGATGTATATCTAAGCGGTAAATCTCCCCCCATAGGTGAAAAAAGGCAGAAATAATTATTTTACACTCTATAATTATAACATTCTTCTACTAATTACCGGTATGTTACCTTCATTGCAATAAAGTACAACTTATGAAAAACGTAGGTTCATGTGTATACTTTAGAAACTATTTCAATACAAGCTAAATGTAATATTCCAAAGAAAGGTTTAGACCACTGTTAAAAATAATTATAATAACTGGAGAAAATAAAAAAACATTCCAAAAAAATAGGATGGACGTGAACAACATTGGATGTTGTTATTTTACGCTTCATAAATCATACAATGCTCAACCTTCACTTCGAATTTTTGTATAAGCATTTTCCTTCCTCATATCCAATTTGATTTTTTGTTTTCTGATTAGTAGGGATTAGCTTTATGTTAGAGTCGAACATGAGTTCGACTCGAACAGCGAACAATTTCTGGTGTTCGCAGCAAATTCGAAAAGCCGCGGAACACCCGATAAAAGTCTATGTGAGAAATCAAGTGTTAATTTTAAAGGTTAATATGTAAGCTATTATCATAAAACGTGTTTGGGGACCTGGGTCCTGCCCCAGGGGAAATGTATCAGTGCAAAAAAAAGTTTTAAAAACGTCAGTTTTTTCGGGAGCAGTGATTTTAATAATGCTGTGACGTCACCGGACGGGGGCACCCATCCACATAATTTTCTCTTGGAGAAAGTCGGGGTTGCCCAATGACGTGGACAGTGACCCCGCCCCTCTTACGCATCATGGGGGTTTTGTTCCTCACTGGAAACTGAGTGGAGACTGGAGCAATCTCTGGAGAATGAATCATCATTGGACATGAAGAGACGGGATTACATCGATGGACAGACATCAAGAGATTGGATTACATTGCTGGAAATATTTTTAATAAAACACTTGTCCCAAATCATCTACTGTGATTTTTAACATTTTCACACTTTTTCTTTGTGAAATGGTAGGGGTACGATGTACCCCTTACTAATTCACATAGGGGGCGGGATCTGGGGTCCCCTTTGTCCAGATTCTGATAAGCTCCCCGCCCGAAGACCCTCACAACCACCGGGCAAGGGTTATGGGGATGAGACCCTTGTCCCCATCAACATAGGGACATCCTTCCCATGTTGAGGGCATGTGGACTGGTATGGTTCAGGAAGGGGGGAAGGGCCCTCTCATCCCCCCTCTTTTCTTGCGGCCTTCCAGGTTGCGTGCTCAGATAAGGATCTGGTATGGATTTTTGGGGGAACTCCACGACAATTAAAAAAAAAAATGTTGTGGGGTTCCTCTTAATATCCATACCAAGCCTTGGGGGGACCCTCACACTTTTTTTTTGTTTGGGGTAATGGATTGGGGGGAACCCCTGCTGTTTTTCTCAATGACTTTGATCTGTTTTGCCGGGACCCGACAATTCATGAATAGCCGTGAGTAGTTTTGAATGACTTTTTCCTTTAGAAATCACAATTTTGTGCAGGAACAGTTCTAAATATGGGAAACATGCGCTACTTTACAGGTATACTATAGACACCCCCCAGGTATGAAATCTAAAGAAATATTTCACTTTTATTGTTTCACTTTAAGCATTATTTAAATCACTGCTCCCAAAAAAACTGGCGCTTTTAAAACTTTTTTTTTGCATTGATACATGTCCCCTTGGGCAGGGCTCAGGTCCCCAAACACCTTTTATGATAATAACTTGCATATTTACCTTTAAATTAACACTTTAGATTTGTCATGTTTGTGTCCCAAAGACTTTAATGGTGTTCGCGTGTTGGAACAATTTTTTTTCCAGTTTGCATGTTCTGGTGCGAACCCAACCTGGGGTGTTCGGCTCATCCCTACTGATCAGGTTCTTGTTAGCTTACAGAGTACCTTTATTTTTGCTCTTAGAATTGAGGAGGTACTGTACTTCACCAATATTAAGCTGTGCAAATATTATAGTGTATCAGTTATGCTTTTTGTTGCTACCAGTGTAACTTCTGTTATTGTTTTTATCAGTTTTTAGGTATTTCACATGTTATAAAACAGCTGAACATAATAATCTAACCACCACAGATCTATAATTTCTATAGACATGTATGTGTTGGACAAAGAAAGGTTTGGGACTTTAAATGAGTAACATATAATAATATCCCTGCATCCCTTTTTGGACTGCTACAAAGCTGTTATCTATTGTTCATAAACATGTGAACAATGAATGATAACACAAGAAGCTTCTAAAATGGCATGAAAAGTTTCTTCAAATAAAAATATACCCAAAGACAACACTAATATTGCCATCTGTTTAATATTCAAAGTCATGAAACGAGAATTACATGAACCTCTAGAATAATTATCTTGAACCTCTAGAATGATTATCTTGAAAAGGATGTGTAATTAAAGTCAGGTATTTATGTCCAACCAAATCAGGCATTGGTTTGATCTATGTTGCTGAATTATTTTGTTACATAAGATGCAAAAAAAAATGTACCTAGTTCATTTACAACTCACAAGCATTATATCCCTTCCCCACTACTTTTTCCCCCCTAAATAGCTTCCTTTTTCTTAGTGCAGTGCTCCTTCACTGACCTCATCTTTCCATTTTGCTTTTAAATGTCCTTATTTCTTCTGAGAATTCCTCACTTCCTGTTCTTCTGTCTGTAACTACACACCGTAATGCAAGGCTTTCTCCCTGGTGTGGAAAAAGCCTCTTGAGGGGGCAAGCAGGACAGTCAGGATGCCCACTAACACACAACTCCTTTCTCTATCTGCAAAGTAGAGAGCGTCCTGACACTCCTGCTCGCCCCCTCAAGATGTTTTCTCCACACCAGGAAGAAAGCCTTGTATTACGGTGTGGAGTTACAGACAGAAGAACATGAAGTGAGGATTTCTCAGAAGAAATAAGGACATTTAAAAGCAAAATCGAAGGATGAGGTAAGTGAAGGAGGACTGCACTAAGGTAAAGGAAGCTTTTAGGGAAAACATTTTTTTCCTTTACAACCCCTTTAAAAAGTTAACAGCATTTGATTTGGAGAAAACAAACACGACACAAAAACTTTTACTGTTAAGTATGGTGGATAATTACTATTATTTTTTTTAAATAACAAACATGTTATACTGCTAAAGTGAAAAAGATGAGCTGTCTCAATAAATACACAGTGATAATAGCTAATCACAGCTTTAAATCAAAAGTGACACTTGGAGTGATGTGTGCCTATTTAACCTCCCTAGCGGTATGATTCTTTCTGGTTTTAGGTGCTGAAAGCAGTACCATTATTTTGCATGAAAATTTGGCGTTTTATACTCTGGGCCTGTAATTCTTAGGAATAACTCACTTAAATTTGTCCAAACAAGAGTCTAGTAGACATCTCGGGTATAATAAAGTTTGAAAAACAAAATAATAAATTATAATACAATAAATAACTATAAATATTTATAACAAATAATAATGTAATTATAATAAAAATTATTCAATAATGTAATCAAATCAAAAACACTGAAATTTGCTCAGTTGCAAATTTGTCGCTGTCATTACTTTTATTTTTTTATGACGAATTTCCCCACAAATCGCTATCGCTCAATTCTGCAAGTGATTATAATTTATTATAGCTGTTTTCTAGCTGCTCTAAAATCATTTTTGACATAAAGGGACACTTTTGGTTGCTATGGACAATCTACAGTTTGCAGGCAGACCACTAGGGACAAGGGGGTGTGTATTTTTTACATACAGTATACTGTATGTAATGTGTTTATTTACTTTTTTGAATTTGGCACCGTTCTCCGCTTCCGTGCATCGTAACGTCACAGGGAATGGAGATCGGCGGCACGCGGGGCACTGCGGGGATGCTTCGCAGGATACAGGGACAAGGTAAGTAACTTGTGCCTGTGGATGCTGCGGGGCAGCCCCGAGTCTGGCATCGGGGATACCGCTTTTGGTATTGAAATCTTACCCCGAGCCAGACTCAGGAATACCGCCAGGGGGGTTAAAGATGCACACACTCCCGTTAAATCAAATAAATGTGCATGAAAGTGTAAATTAATTAATTATGAAGTTATGTAATAACTTGGTATAAAAGTCAATTCAACCACTTAAGGACCGCCGCATGTACATTTACGTCGGCAGAATGGCACGTACAGCCACATTGGCGTACCTGTACGTCCCTGCCTAGACGTGGGTCGGGGGTCCGATCTGGACCCCCCCAGTACATGCAGCGGTTCCCGTGGCTTCAGGAGCGATCCGGGATGAGGGGGCGGCTGTTCATTTTTGTCCGCCCCCTCCGTATCGCTCCCAGCCAATGCGCGTCCACCATCCGCCCTCTTCCTGTGTAAACACAGGAAGGGGGAAGTGATGTAATCTCTCCACTCGGTGGTATTTTCAACCGACGCTGAGAAGAGAAGACATCACATAGTAAGTTGCACAACACTACACTGACACCACACACATAGGCACATAAAACCCCCCCGATCACCCCCCCCACCCCCTGTCACAGTGTCACTGAATGCAGTGATCATATATGTACCGATCACTGCATTTAGCGTCAGTGTGACAGTTAGTGTGACAGGCAGTTAGTGTTAGGTCCAGGGTAGCCCCCGTACCCCCCCCAATAAAGTTTTAACCCCTTGATCACCGCCCTAGTTAACCCTTTCGCTCACTCATTTTTATGATCGCTGTATTAGTGTCACTGTTGCCGCTAGGTAGCTATTTTTTTTTTATTGTGATTTTTTTTTACTAAAGACATGTGGCTGAATACATTTTGGCCTAAATGTTTGACTAAAATTTAGTAAATTCGATTTTTCTTATAACAAAAAGTTAAAAATATTGATTTTTTTTCCAAAATGTCGCTATATTTTTGTTTATAGCGCAAAAAATAAAAATCGCAGAGGTGATCAAATACCATCAAAAGAAAGCTCTATTTGTGGGAAGCAAAGGACGCAAATTTTGTATGGGAGCCATGTCGCACGACCGCGCAATTGTCTGTTAAAGCGACGCAGTGCCGAATTGTAAAAACGCCTCTGGGCATTTAGCAGCATATTGGTCCGGTCCTTAAGTGGTTAAAAAAAATATTACATATAGAAATGGAAAACTAAAAGTAAAAATACATATAAATACACATAAAAGTGAAAAGATAAAAAAAATTATGAAAAAAGATAGTGGAGCTGATTCCACTGTGTTAGTGCTTTGTTGCAAGATAAGGTAGTCTTCAAAGTGCTAGGTGCACCACATCCGTTCTCTTATGTCAAAAAATGGCTGCTTACCAGACCCAGAGATGTTTCTTTAACCACTTAAGACCCGGACACATATGCTGCTAAATGACCCAAGGTGTTTTTACAATTCGGTGTTGCGTCGCTTTAACAGACAATTGCGCGGTCGTGCAACGTGGCTCCCAAACAAAATTTGCGTCCTTTTCTTCCCACAAATAGAGCTTTCTGTTGGTGTTATTTGATTGCCTCTGCGATTTTTATTTTTTGCGCTATAAACTAAAATAGAGCGACAATTTTGAAAAAAATCACTATTTTTTACTTTTTGTTATAAAAAAAATCAAATAAACTAATTTTTAGTAAAACATTTAGGCCAAAATTAATTCAGCCACATGTCTTTAGTAAAAAAAAAAAATCGCAAAAAAAAAAAAATAGCTACCTAGCGGGAACAGCGACACTAATACAGCGATCAGAAAAATGATCGCTTAGTGACGCTGGCAATAGGGAGTGAAAGGGTTACCTAGGGCAGTGATCAGGGGGTTAAAACTTTATTAGGGGGGGTAGGGGGCTACCCTGAACCTAACACTAACTGACTTTCACACTTCCTGTCACACTGACACTAAATGCAGTGATTAGATCACTGCATTCAGTGACACTGTGACAGGGGGGTGGGGGGGGGTGATCACAAGGGGTTAATGTGCCTATGTGTGTGTGTGTCAGTGTTGTGTTGGTGCACACTTACTGTGGATGTCTTCTCTCATCAGCAGCGGTGGGAAACACCGCTGCGATGAGAGATGACATCATTTCCTCCTCCTGTGTAAACACAGGAGGAGGAAGTGACACGAAGGGGGAGTGCTCCCATTGGCTGGGAGCGATCGCGGGGGGGGGCGGAAAAACGACATCCGCCTGCTCATCGGCAATCGCTCCCAGAGCCAGGGGGACCGCCGCACACCGCGGAGGGGGTCCCGATCGGACCCCCGAACCGCACAAAGGCGAGGACGTAAATATACGCCCCTTGTGCCTGTACGAGCCATGTTGTGGACGTACATAGGCGTGCAGCAGTCCTTAAGTGGTTAATAATAGCACACAGTATCGTGTCAGCGTGGCTTCCTGCAGTACATTCTATGTACGGTCTGCGTACGTGCATGGTGTCACCGCTGACTCCACCCCAATTATTGTTATACTTACTGTACCTGCTCTGTGCAATGGTTTTGCACAGAGCAGCCCTTAATGTCCTTACTTGGGGTCCCCAGCTAGCACCTGGATTCTCCTCATCTCCGTACCACTCACTATGGGGGCACATGTGCAGTCTCGGTCCCAAGCCAGGCTGCATGCATGACACAGCACGGCTCAACACAGCCACCCTTTTCCTCCTCTCATGATTTGAGTGACAGCAGGAGCCAATGACTCCCACTTCTCTAAACCAAGTTTGTGAGAGCAAGGAGAGGGGAAAGAGCTGCTACAGATGGGCAAAATGCTAGATCAAGTGAGGACTCTGGTAGATGCTAGGGAGGGGGCAATGCTTTTGAAGGACTTTTTTCTACCTTAATGCAGATAATGCATTAAGTTAAAAAAAAACTGTAGCCTTTATAACCACTTTCAGTCTTAATGCAAAACAGCCTCTGCAGACTTAATTACTGACCTAACAACGGGACAGCAGTAAATAAGATGCCATCAGGTATATGCTGTTATAAAGCAGCTTGTGCTTATGCCTTAAATAAATATGTCATTATCTGCCTAATGTACCGTTTTTTACTAACTCTTCTTAATATAATTGTTCACTGCACATATTGTTAACATTTCTATTAATTTCATTGCATCTTTTGAATAAAAGATTTGCTCATAGTAAGATTATAGTAACAAGAGGTAAACTGTGCCAATGTGTTCAATTGAAACAAATGGGTCCATTATACATTAATTGAAAACTTAATAATAGCGCATTAGCTTTTTAAACACCCCATATGTCTCACAAATAGAACATTCTTTGCATGCAACAAAAAGGGTCATCGGGTTAAGTAATATGCCCAGTTTGTTAATTTGCCTTCCATTATTTCAAAGCACTGCAGATTTTGCAGAAACATCAATCTAATGAAGGGGATTTGAATACAGGTCATGTGTATAGTAAGTACACATTGTACCCGCTTTGCATAGAAAATTATTATCAATCTCTAGCTAACCTCTCACTTTTATGTAGCTACATTATGAATGTTTAATTTTCTCAAAGACATTTGTAATGAAGTATAACCATGCAAACATGCAGGGCTAATGTTAGAGTATGTGCTGCCTTATGCATATGTGAATAGTCATATTCTTTTGTATAAGCTCACTCTATCCTAGTTTGTGAAAATTAGATCTATTGTACGATACTGCAGGTGGCCTGTCAATTACTTTATTTGTACAGTACATGTACAGCTGTACTAAATAGTCCATATGTAAAAGCCTGTAGAGAGTTGGTTACAAAATCTTCTGACTCAAAACTGATTCTAATGCCTCCCTCCACCAACTCTCCCTAACATCCTGTATTACAAAATGAACCCAAAAGGGGTCTAGGCCAGGGCAAAAAAGAAAGCAACACAATCTTTAAAGGTCAGTCCATTCAAAAATTCTTTCACCTGTTCAGAAATTAGCATCGATTTCACCATCAGAGTCTCTTAAAGGGGTTGTAAAGAAAAAAAATTCCCCTTAATAGCTTCCTTTACCTTAGTGCAGTCCTCCTTCACTTACCTCATCCTTCGATTTTGCTTTTAAATGTCCTTATTACTTCTGAGAAATACTCACTTCCTGTTATTCTGTCTGTAACTACACACCGTAATTTGAGGCTTTCTTCCTGGTGTGGAGAAAGCCTCTTAAGGGGGAGGGGCGAGCAGGAGTGTCAGGACACCCACTAACACAAAGCTCCTTTCTCTATCTGCAATGTAGGGAGTGTCCTGCCTTGTCTGGTCGTCCCCCTCCCCCTCAAGAGTCTTTCTTCACACCAGGGACACAAAACACAAAGCCCTCAATAGCGCTACAACAATATGAAGCAGAACCCAGTATTACCTATATGGATATCTATACTTGACTCAGTGCATCTGCCAACCATGGGAGGATGGGTACAAAAATAAACAACAAAAACAAGCAGCGCTCTATGAGTTAAAGTAATAAAAACTTTATAGTTGAAAAAGTAAAAAATGGACACCAAACAAATGTACAAGTAAATATGCCGTGGTGGACAATTGGGGTACATAAAATAACTACCAATGGCATAGCATTGAAAGGAGTCCTGTGATGGAGTGGTAAAAATCAGAGACTGATATCAATCACTTGGGCTGCTGTATGGGCGTCAGTTCATCAGACTTAGTGACCCATGCATAAGGACACAGTAACTTAGATGGTAGAAGGGGATACTGCTGTGGTGGGGATGGAAGATCGCTCAGGTGAACTGATGTACTCACATCACCGTGGGTGGCTACACATGCGGTGTAGATCTGTAAGAATCCGTCACACTGACCATCGGGGAGACAGTTGTGATGGAGCCAGAGAGCAGGAGGGTACAGATGACACTGGATCAAGATGGTGAACAACAGCGGCTGTGTCACAGTAGGCACCGGACCGGCGGTCAATTCAGTGAACGGAAAGTGTGATGAAGTACTTAACAGCGCTGACATGTGAAGGGGGCGTGAACAAACACAGGACCCGATGGTGTAGAGATCCTTGCGCCCTCTGGAGATGGACGGATGTCCAGAACGAATGTGCACACACAGACAGGCTGGCAAAGTGTCGTATCACACAGTACAGAAACTGACAGCAGCGTTCATACACAAGTGTGTATGTGGGACTCCAAGCAAATGCTAGTCAAAGGGGTGTGGAGAATATTTTAAAAGGAACCGTGACTGTCACGGTTCCTGTGGGATACGACACTTTGCCAGCCTGTCTGTGTGTGCACATTCGTTCTGGACATCTGTCCATCTCCAGAGGGCGCAAGGATCTCTACACCATCGGGTCCTGTGTTTGCTCACGCCCCCTTCACATGTCAGCACTGTTAAGTACTTCATCACACTTTCGGTTCACTGAATTGACCGCCGGTCCGGTGCCTGCTGTGACACAGCCGCTGTTGTCCACCATCTTGATCCAGTGTCATCTGTACCCTCCTGCTCTCTGGCGCCATCACGACTGTCTCCCCGATGGTCAGTGTGATGGATTCTTACAGATCTACACCGCATGTGTAGCCACCCACGGTGACGTGAGTACATCAGTTCACCTAAACGATCTTCCATCCCCACCACAGCAGTATCCCCTTCTACCATCTAAGGTACTGTGTCCTTATGCATGGGTCATTAAGTCTGATGAACTGATGCCCATACAGCAGCCCAAGTGATTGATATCAGTCTCTGATTTTTACCACTCCATCACAGGACTCCTTTCAATGCTATGCCATTGGTAGTTATTTTATGTACCCCAATTGTCCACCACGGCATATTTACTTGCGTACATTTGTTTGATGTCCATTTTTTACTTTTTCAACTATAACGTTTTTTTTTACTTTAACTCATAGAGCGCTGCTTGTTTTTGTTGTTTATCTTCACACCAGGGAGAAAGCCTTGCATTACTGTGTTTAGTTACAGACAGAAGAACAGGAAGTGAGGATTTCTCAGAAGAAATAAGGACATTTAAAATCAAAATCGAAGGATGAGGTAAGTGAAGGAGGACTGCACTAAGAAAAAAAAATCCTTTACAACCCCTTTAACCTCTTACTGACCGCCCGCTGTCAAATGCTGTTTGACAGCAGCAGAATGGCTCCCCTCCACAAATCGCCATAGCTGTACAGATGCTGCTTTAAGTGGTACACACACACACATCCCCATTCTGGCAGGGGAGATATTTAAATATATTTGAGAAACTTTATTCTACCCTCTTTTCAGCACCTTCTTCTTACACCCCCCTCCCCCCGAGGCTATGTCTTGGTTCACGGATATTCTCATTTTGACCCTTAATGCATCACAACTCACAAATCTTAATGTTCCAGTCATGGAGACAGACGTTTTGGCCACCAATAAGTCATTAAAAAGGCATCTGCTCCAGACCCTGATGGCTCTAGCTATTTAAAAAAGTTTTCTCTAGTCCTTGCTCCTTATCTAGTTAAATGATTAAACTATGAATTACAGGGCAGCCCCTTCCTGGAAAAAATCTTTTTGATCAAATAAAATTCTTATGATTGGTACTCACCTCTCCACCAGCTTCCGTTGGAGATCCGGTAACGTCACGGACACCGGCGGGACTTGCCATGTCCATCTAAAGGGCTCCTTTGCTGTGCCTTCATATCTGCATGCCGGCGGGACATTACTATCTGCCACACGCAAGGGCTGTTACACTTCCCTCTATCACTTCCCTCTATCAACCTGGGATTCTACAACCATCCACTGGGAGTTGTGATAGTTCCCTTCACGGGACATCTACAGCCGACGGACTGATGTTAACCCCTCCTCATCTGGATTCAGCAGTGGCATCGTTGTACACATTTTTATACCAGTATCATACTTAGCTACATGTTTTAGTCCTGGTTCACACTGGGCTGCGGGAGTGAAGCTGTGTGAGTTTAGCTGAGCTCACATGATTTCACTCCCGCTGGCAGTCCCGATTTCGACCGCGATTTAAGAGAGTAGTACAGGAACTACTTTTTGAAATTGGCGCAGCGCCGCAGATGTGGCGTCGCACCGATTAGGACGGTATCATTGCCGACAATTGCCGGTAAATGCCGCCGATTTGAGATGCGATTTGACATGTGAAATCGCATCTCAAATCGTACCAATGTGAACCTGGGCTTAATGACTGCTTTTGCTACCGTTTGGTATTACTCGCACCATTTTTACAGTTTATGTAGCGACATCTATTTTATCTCCAGTGCAATATTTATTTGGTTACCTAATTGAAGACTGTAAAAGTTTTAATGCTATTCCCATCGAGCGCTGCCTTTGTGTGTTTTTTGTATCCTGCGATACATTTTTACAGTGGTTGGGAGCTGCAAGGAGATCAGCTAAAAGTAGTTGGATCTGTATGTGCATTATAATTAATCAAAATTAGTCGATTAATCGATTAAGAAAAAACGATTAATCGAACACAAAAAATTTGATCAGTAACAGCCCTAAAATTATTATATAATAGTAAAATAAAAATGATAATAAAACAGCAGCCACAACTAAATAGTGCTCACACACTGGTAATAAGTAAAGAATGGGGGGTGTAATGGTGCTTGCTAATAAACAATACTCATCTAACCATTAAAACAGAATGCTCAAAACTATCACACAAAGTGATAATAAGTGATATCCAGATATCAACCTTAATGAATATTGTGATAGTGTTTCACTCCTTAATCCTTAATATCCCACCAAACATCAATAACAATGATAAGGGGGATGAGACAAGTGATATTAATGAGATCCAAGATATATATAAATATAAACCATCAGATAATAACTTCCAGAAAGTAGTAATATATGACATCCAACAGTGGTTGAGTTAGGTGAAAAAGTCCCCTAGGTAGGTGGAACCACAAGTGAAAAAAAGTAGAAACAACAAATAGAAAAACTCTGTGCACACTCGTGCAGAAATTATGAATAAAGGTAATATTAATATGATCAAAAGTGCTTCAGCATAATAATCCAAGTGCTTATAACAATGATCCCAAAGTGCATATGTGCTTATAGATGATAGCAGCAATCCACCACACGATCCCTCAGTTTGGCTGTGCAGGATCAAAAAGCAAGTGATTCATTTTCACAAGCCCCTCAGCTCAAGACAGGCTAGATTAAGCCTAACTTGTCAGGTACAGCAGAATCCACTGCAGATCAGCATCTCCCAGCCAGCCTGTTTCTCCACTCCCCCATCTGCAGGCTCATAAGTCCAGGCAATAGCGCTCCCAGGATGGATGGATGGCTCTCAATAGACAAACAAGGGAGACCTCATAGTGTAATCAGTAACATTAGCTTTAATAGATAAATTAAAATACACTCACATGTGGGCAGTATAAAACTATCGGTAAAACACGAACAGTCTGTATAACAAGGTATCTCCAGGTCAGGGCGGCTCTCCTCCCTCCTGACGCGTTGCGTGGCTGTACATGCCACTTAGTCATAGGATCATATTTATTCATAATTTCTGCACGAGTGTGCACAGAGTTTTTCTATTTGTTGTTCATATTTTTTTCACTTATATTTTGTTCATTTTCACTTGGAGTTCTTCTGCTGGAACTTGTGGTTCCACCTTCTTAGGGGACTTTTTCACTTAACTCAACCACCGTTGGATGTCATATTACTACTTTCTGGAAGTTATTATCTGATGGTTTATATTTATATATACCTTGGATCTCATTAATATCACTTGTCTCATTCCCCTCATTATTGTTAGTACAGATAGGGAAAATATTGCGCTAACCAAGGTGAAAAAGGAAAACAAAAAACTAAAAACTAAAGCAGCTACACTACAATTTGACAAAAATTGAATGAAGTGTGGAAATACATGTAGCGCTGTAAACATAGAAATAATAACACACACATGAACAGTGAATGAATAATGTAGTCCAAACAAACCACGCGAGTGGAAAAGTCCTAGTAAGGAAAATGTAGGAGTGCATCAATAACAACACAAACAAATCATGAATAGAAGTCCATCCACAAATGGGGAATCGGTAGATGTAGAATCACTTCATGGGTCCTCGAATAAGATGACACTTAAATCAAAACAAAAGTGGTATGCTCTTACCGGAAAAGTAGGACCTGTCTGTCATGAACAGCAGATCAATACAGCCTGAGAACTCCAGTAGCACAGTCAGCTGGGCTCACTCGGACACAGTGGAACGGATAAAAATCTTCAGTCAAAAGCCGGACATGCACGGTGTCTTTGTGGAGTTCTTGGGAGGAATGGGATGGCAATGGTACGACCCTCAGATGGATGGGGTGGAAGCAACCGGATAGCTCCAAGCACCATGTGGAAAGGGGAAAAGAAATAGAAAACGCAACCCAAATGGTGCAGATAAATAAGATAACCGTTTTTTTTTAAAATAAAACCAATGATATAAAAGTGATCACAAATAAAATAAAATAAAGGCAATGCGGGAAAGGGTAAAAACCAAGCCCTACGCGTTTCGTCCTAGAGGGACTTCAATTGGGGCATCAACGATAACAATATTGTTATTGATGTTTGGTGGGACATTAAGGATTAATGAGTGAAACACTATCACGATATTCATTAAGGTTGATATCTGGATATCACTTATTATCACTTTGTTTGATAGTTTTGAGCATTCTGTTTTAATGATTAGATGAGTATTGTTTATTAGCAATTAACTAAAATGATTTGCCATATTTTAGCAGATAGATTAGCTTCTATTATTCCCACACTTAT
Organism: Rana kukunoris; assembly: GCA_029574335.1. Taxonomy (NCBI): domain Eukaryota; kingdom Metazoa; phylum Chordata; class Amphibia; order Anura; family Ranidae; genus Rana; species Rana kukunoris. The sequence goes on along the minus strand of CM056051.1, from coordinate 171,179,695 downwards.
CTCACCTTTCCAATTGGGTTTCATCCCTAACCGACAAATCACAAATAATATCTGACTGGCAACTAATATTATCCAAGATGCCAATCTCTTTTACAAGGAGATGTTGGTGCTAAGTCTTGATATTTACAGGGCTTTCAATAGTGTCACATGGCATCATTTAAAATTGCTCTTACACCGTTATGGTTTTCAGGGAGAATATCTTTGAAGTTTTGAAGCTTTAAAACACAAGCCCCAAAACACACATATGTTTTCCAGGCTGTAACTGAGAGTTTTTCTCTCTTGGATAGAGTACTAGGCCAGGATGCCCCTACTCTTATGTATGTATGCAGATGACATGTTACTCTTTATCACCCAACCAAACTTTTGGCTGTTTTATCAAAATCTGCTACTTTTACAGGTTCTTCAGTCAATCTTAATGATTCTATGGCACTCCTGATATACCCCCTTTCTGGAGAGAAGCTTTGAGTGCTAGCTTTCCATTTATTTGGTCCTCCTCAGTTATTTCTTATTTAGGGTTTAACCTGACCTCTGATTTCCATAAACTATTTCAATGTAACTATCACCCTGCTTTTGCTAAGATAACTGCTCAAATCATGGTCATCTTTCCATATTTCCATATCTCTTGTTTTGGAAGGGTATTTTTTATAAATATGGTGATCCTTTTGAAATTGTACTTGTTTAAAGCCGTACCCCTTTGACTTTCTTAAGCCTACCCATCCAGGGTACGGTGGAATTTGAATACATTTATATGGCAGAATAGACTACCTAGGTATTCTAGGATTGTTCTTAATCCCTCATAGACGGGGGTTGCACAACTTTGGTTTTAATATTTTGCCCCTCGACTAACACAACTAGCTCAATGGAATAATCCTGATTCAAGAGCACCATGGCTTAAAGTTTGAAAGTACGGTACATCCATCTTTCAGTATGTCTTGCCTGTATGTCTTAGGGTCCTCTGGTTCTCAAGAACAGGGTCTATTGAAGCAGAGTTTGGAAGTGGGCCAATTGCACAGACTCTGGTACCTTTATAAATATAAATATTGTTTGACTTCCAAGATCTCTTCAAGGTCTTCATTTTTGGGTGACACAAGATTTGGAGTCCCAGAGTTCAAAAGATGTTCTCTCATTAAAGATCTTCCTGTATTTACAGATCAGACTCTTTTATATTACACATTATGCTTCATCCCCATCAGATTAATACACTATGTATGAAAATATTTGTCATACACGCCCCCAGAGGTAAGGGTTTAATTCCCTCTTTTTATCACCCAGAGGCGATTCAGTTCGCATGTGCAGCGCTATATACGTTTTTCACTCACTCACTCACTCACTTATCAATGTCTCACCTTGGAATCTAAATATACCAATCTTTTCTATATGCTGAAGTTTGAAGAGGAGCTCAGGGAGCAATTCATGGAACAGGAATGGGATCTTATGTGGACTAATCTTAGAAAGTGGACCAGATCACTGTCAGTCCGAGACACTGCACTTAAAATATTTACTAGATGGTAATACACTTCCTTTAAGCTCTCTACTATCTATCCGCAGGCCTCGCCTCACTGCTTCCAAAGATGCTCTCAAGTTGGATTTTTTTTTGCATACCTTTTGGAGTTGTGACAATATGTCTTCATTTAGAGCTGAGCTTTTTGACATCATGTCTAAGTTGGTTGGTACAGTAAATGAATCACTTTATTCAGTCCCAATGTTTATTTCTCTTGCATATTCCCGATTTCCCCTGACCCTTGGAAAGATTGATATATACCCTATGTGTAGCCATGCAGTGGGTAATAACTTACCTGGAGAAGTCAATGTCTGTACCACTTACACAAATTATCTTGAGGATGGATGCTATTATTTTAATGCCACATTTTTATACGATTCACAAATCAAAACTCTGTTTCGATGCTAAGTGGGACCCTTGGTTCGTGTATCGTCTTCCTTCTGTAGACTGATCCTGCAACTTTTCATGTGATCACTTTTCTTTATATTGCTATTGTCTTTAATTTATGCTATGTATATTCCACATACTTATATATGATGTCCTATGTTTTTGATGCACCCAGAATAATTCTATTTTTCTACTACCATTAGAAAGTGCCTTATGTCCTACTTATTTTTTTAGGATGTATTTTATTTTACTTCAATTTTTGCCAGGTTTCTTCTCTATGATTTGCGTTTATAAGATATAATGTAGAAAATGTGAAAAATATATCGCACTGTCACTTTAAATAATAAACAACAGCCAGCACAGCAACAGAACAATTGCAAACAGAGAAAACAAATAAAAGTGCAGCGCTAATATGCAATTTCAGAATGAACTAAAATTAAATAGTAATTATATGATAATCAGTAATATATGAAAAAACTTAAAAAAAATATAAAAAAAAGAACAAAACTTCTAAAGCCACATCTGTATAGAAATTAGTTTGTCAAAAAAATAAAGGGTCAAATACTCTGTGTCAGACTTTGTAGGCAAGATGGGCGAGAGTATAATAAAAAAAAAATGTATTAATAAAAAATCACTCACAAACAGATAGAAAGAGTTAAAAACTTACATTAAACACAGAAAGATACATACAAGTATGACACCAAATGGACAGCAGTGAGCCACTGTGAGTCAACGCGGTTCGCTATTTCAATTCTCAGGACACACTTGGGGATGATCGAAAAGAACAGATCTCACTATCTTATCAGCACACAATTAACCCATATGGGAGACTTCAAATTGGACCTCAAGGCTCATCATGTGAAGAGGAAAGAGAAAAGAGTATTCTACCATTGCTAGCGGCCAAAGGAACAAAAATATTTCTTCTTATAGAGTTTATTGCAGAGTAACGTATATCAAAATTACATGATAAACACCCAGATGATTAAAAATAAAGAAAAAGGGAAAGGGGGGGGGGTGATATATCCAAGGTCCTTTCAAAACTGTGTTTGGTTCGTAGTATCAGAGACTTGAAAATTCACCCATTTAGACAAATATAGATCCTATTACAATGGGTAACAGCCATACCCATCTCTGTCACAGAAATGTGCGGCTGTATATAGTCCAAAAATCTGTAGGACAGGCATAGATAGAGTAAAATTCAGTATTCCCCCCCAGAGAAGCATCAAACTTAAATAATAAAAACAATGTGTGTGATAGAACCCTTGAAGGGACATAACACCTAACACATAAAGATATACACTGATATATTGTGTACAAAAAAGTGAACGTGATATCCGCAGAAAAAAAAAAACATGTGAATGAGTCCAAGTCCATAGATGGACTGTCATGGCATCATTGTGACTTCAAAGAAAAAAATATATATAGAGAGAGGTTGCAAGTATATACACCACCACTAATTTTTTGAAGGCTTACCAGAGGATTTGGACTCAGACAGGCATATGCCTAATGAGTCAACTTAGCTTGTGGGGAAGTACCAAGAAATGTAGGCATTCATATAGATAACCTCCTGCTGGGAGTCAGGTATTCCTATGGTCTTTCCAATATCTCTCCAGATTGGTAATGCACAGAATGGGTAAACAAGGAGCAGGATGAATACATCTCCCATGTGGCATGGCAAGGAAGAAAAATAGAGGGCCACATAGTGTAATTCCATTAAGAAAAGGTGGTATTTTGTTAAATAAAAGGAACATTCACATTTTGTGAAGATAAAAAGTGCTTTAGTAAAATTGACGCAATGACATCAGCAGAGCCCGTTCCAACGCGTTTTGTCTAATGAGACATCACCCCTGATGTCTCATTAGATGAAACATATAGAGATGAGCTCTGTTGATGCAATTGCATAAATTTTACTAAAGAACTTAGAAATACCTGACTTCCAGCCAGAGGTCATCTATATGGATGCCTACATTTCTTGGTGTACCTCACCACAAGCTCCATTGACTCATTTGGCATATGCCTGTCTGAGCCCAAAATCTCCAGTAAGCCTTCAACCAATTGGAGGTGGATTATCTACTTGCAACCTCTATATATTGGACTAATTTACATGTTTGATCTTTTTTCTGCAGATGTCACTTTTTTGTACACAATATATCTGTATAGTTGATTTATGTGTTAGGTGTTATGTCCCTTCCAGGGTTCTATCACACACATTGTTTTTATTATTTATGTTTTTCACATATACCGATTATCATATAATCACTATTTAATTTTAATTCATTCTGAAATTGCATATTAGCGTGGCACTTTTATTTATTTGATAAAATACAATGGCATTGTATTGTTTGATGCTATTTTTAGCACATCAATTAATTGGCTGCTTTTGCCGCTGATTTCTTTTCACTCCAGTCCTGCCGTAGAAGGACTGACAGAGGCTGATACCAAATTTAGGTACTTACACTGCTTGCGTCCTTAATGATGTATTAATTATCGCAGAACTGTGTTTATTTGTTTTTTTTATAGCTACCTAGTGTTCAACTTTATGAGACCGTTGAGTGAATGCTAGGCTATTGAAAATGGTTTCCAATAAACTTGACCTTTAGATGCTTATACTCCCTTTTGGGCTTGAGCAAATTTAGTAAAGACATGCCTGTGCATGTAAAGTCACAACATTTTACATATAAATGTGAAATACTGCAAGAAAACAAGTCTCACCATTTGCAAAACATTCCTTTATTATTAGAAATATCTTTTGTATAAAAAAATGTGCATGCGTAAACCATTGCATTTATTGAACACAACCCAGGGCTTCATGTCAATCAGCCAATACAATGCACAAACTCATCTCCTATACAGAGAGAACAAGAGAAGACAGGAATGAAGTTTCTCACAAGTCACAAAAAAGTACTTACAATTATGGTGTAACATATGGCAGATTTTTTTTTTCTTCCATAAAATGCAATTTCACCTGTGAATGATAGCATTTGTTCTGATATCACTTCTAGTGCACAATAGTATATCTTTATCTTTCATGTGCTTTTGTTGAAAATACTTTGACACTTTCATTTTCAAAAAAATAAATTCAGGCATTTTCCATAAATGATGTCCTTTTTTTGTTTATTTGAACTTCTGAAATAGTTTAGACCGTAGAACGGAAAACATCTTGCAAAATTTGGTGTTCAATATTGTGGTAAAAAGCTTCTTGGTTCAGGTTGCATGATTACTATAGCTGACATACGTCGTCTTAGTAGATGAAGCTATAAAATGCAGGAAAATATAAGTTAGAATATTTATATAAACAATTATATTAAACAGATTTGTATTTTGTAATATTTCACTGTTTATAGTATGAATTTACTATCTTGTTTGAGTGGCACAGAGCATGTTCATGTGGCGCACATCAGCTTTTTGAACAGTAAAAAGCTATGGCATCACTATAGCAGGTCATGTGATTGCTACAGGGCTCAGCAGCAAGCACAGGTGGATTGTCAGAGGAATAAGCATGCTTTATATTATGCATTGTTTTTCTTTCAACCAGTGGGTTGAACAAAAGAAAATGCCATGATTCCCTGATCCACACATTCAATATGTATGGAGGAATCACCTTCCACTGCGGTACAGTATTCTGACGAAGGGGAGCCTTCCCCACCACCAGAATACAATAATCAGTATTGCTGACTAAAGCCAGTGGCATTGATTTTTTGGGAAAAAGCCAACAAGCTGGTTCTACATAAGTCGGTCGGTAGATTGACCTGTGTACAACCAGCTTGTCCATATATGGATCAAAATTCAGCCAGTTCCTGCATACTAGCACATTATGTTAAACGTACCTTAAAACAAAGCCCCCTCAAAGTAGAGATCTCATCACTGCAAGCGCTCTCATCCTCATCCTTCCTCCTTCCAGGTTCATGGACTCTGGCTCTGTGACTGACCGGAGCCACATGGCAGCCGCCGGTCACAGCACAGCGCTCTGAAGAAACGGCACGGATGGTCGTACCTTCAAAGCGCATGCGCCAGTGAAGTCACTGGCTGCATTTACAGTAAATATCTCCTAAACGGCGGATGTTTAGGAGATATTTATTGTACAGTACCTATAGGTAAACGTTATTAAAGGCTTACCTATAGGTAAAAGCAAGAGGTGGAATTTTACTTCCTCTAAGCAATGAGGAGCATTTTCTATGCAATGTGTTGAAAGAATGCATTAACTCAAAAAGTACAGATAAAATAGGGGATGCTTTTTATTATCTTTTCCATTCCTTGTATTAGTAATTAAAATATGGTGCCCAGGGTTGGTATTCAGGTTGTTTAAAACAAATTTGGTACTATCGTAGTGTAATGTCGCAGTATAACATATACAGTATTTGACATATTACCAATAAGAGAACATAGTCAAAAAGCATTTGGGGACCTAGTTCCTAAAATGTACATGCCAGTCAGATAATATGGGGGAGCTATTTTTTTGGAGACTGCAGCTTCATCTCAGTAGGAACTTATATCATTAATATGACACAAAAATAAAAATTCATTGTTTTTATGTTAACAGATCGTATAGATTCCAATACGCTTAATTTAAATCATGTTTTCACAGAAACAGCCTTTGCAAACAAATATGTTACCCTGAGCATAAATATGTCCACCTCATGTAAAATAACAAGAAGAACAGATTCAGTACAGTGGAAAATATTTTATCACAGAGTATGCCACTTTTATAATTAGTGGATGTGTATCATATAACACACAGTTGATTTAGATGGTCATTATTGCAACATCCCTGTAAACAGTGATTTAGAAGCCTAGTTACTAAAGGAATTGAGAATCTTTATTTATCTTAATTAATTATGTTAATAGTCACTTCACTTATCCAATCATGTGAAAGGAATACCCCTGTCTACTTTTTTCATCTGTACACGATTGGATAACTAAAGGGAATATTCACATAATATATTGTGAGAAGACTCTCAACTCTTTTAGCCAATTAACCTTGTGGTATGCACACATCAGATGATTTCCAGCAAAATCTGTTATCCATTTAATGTTTTTTTTTTTTTCTTAATGTTTCTCTTGTGTCTTTTCTTATTGTTATAGTTTATTTTTCTTTTGTACTTTTTTTATTGCTGATGATTCTCTTTATTATCTCTTTTTCATTCACATTGGTTTATTACAGGCATACCCCAGTTGTAAGTACACATGGGTTTATTTACTATCACTGTAAAGTGCAAAATCTGGCTCACTTCTGCATAGAATTTTTTTTTCTTTACAACCCCTTTAAGAGACTAAAATGTGAATATTGTACTATGACTCTCCAATGCAGTTCTTAAGGATTACTTTTGATGAACTTGTAAACATTTAAAACTTTGAAAATTGTGTCTGTGTATACCATGTTACAGGGAAGATACTGTAACAAGAAAAATATTACACAATGGATCTGCATTGCTGGATGATTTGATTGACAATAGATTTACACTGCAGATTTTTTTTTTAACAAGATTGTCAACAATGTGTATGTGTTTTACTACCTAACATTTTTGTGAATAAATAAATAGGAATACTATGTACTCGTTACTCATTCATGTAGAGTGGGTGCTGGATATCTGAGCCCCCCTTCATCTTAAAGGAAAGAGGCCCCATGTTAATGGCATGTGACCTGTTATGGTTCAGGAAGGGTGGGTGCTTACTGCTTCCTTGCTAGCCAGCTAAGGGTCTCTTGCATATTTTGGGAGGACCTCATTTTTTTTCAAGAGTTTTTCCCTTGAAATCCAAATCAGACACCTTCAATTTTTTAGGAGGAACACCATACTTTTTTTTTTCAAAACCACCTGGTGGATGTCCTACAGCAACCAATGACTATGTGGTTTCCTAGCAATTGATGGCATCAATAACTACTAGGAGGTGAACAAGAGGGTCATGGTAAGCCTTATAAAAAAAACTGCTCTACAAAGAAAAGTATTTTAAAAACATGCTTGTATCCATCTTCCTAAGCCCTTTGTTTTTGTTTGGCTGTTTCTTTCCAATTAGTCATGCAAATAGAGAAACACATTTTCAGCTTACACTTCTTTAAAATAGAGTGCAGATTCAAGTTTGAAATTACCCACATTTTTAATCAGTTTGGCAAGCATCCCATGCACTGAACACAATCAAATTTGAACATCACTTTTTGACATTCTTTTTACCTATTGTTTAATATTTTATATAACTTGCTGCTAACTATATTTTCTTGTTAAACGTATACAAGTAATAGCATACAGTATGATTAACTTTGAAAAACATAAAGGTCCCTTCTTACTGCTGTTGTGTTTGGTTAGCTGAGCACTAATTACAGTACTTAGTGATAGAGACGGGAAAGGGAAACACGTTAGGGCCCCAGGAAGTTCAGGATCAACACTGCATGTGACAGATACTCTTATGGAAAAGTTATTTATAAGGCAAACATATATAAAGAAAAATGCCTTTCTTTGACACGGTTAAAGGGTGGAAAAGGGTTATAAGTTAGGTAGATTAAAAAAAATTGTAATTTGAAATTAGTTTAAGGGTGAAAATAAGTTTTATGAATAGCTGACAACAACAACATGGGTGCTTACAGTGAAAATAAAGGTTGTTCAAGGTGCCTTATGTGCAGAAGGCATTTTTTTAATTCATGTGTTTACCCTCCATATCTTGAAGGACAGGTGGCAAAGTTGACATATACTTAAATATTTTAATTTATAAATTTAGGCTTCTTGCAGGGGTTTTGGAGGAAGAATGTACAGTATAGTACATGTTTTTTAGAGTTTTAACCACCATTTGTTTGACTTTTTTTTTTTTTTATTCTTCCCTAATTGACTCAGGACATTTCTTATTTCAAAGGAAATGTAATTTAATATCTCTTTTACTCTGAATTTGTTAATAATTTATGACTTTAGTTTGGTTTTTAGAAAAAATTTAATTCAAGGCTTAAGTTATTATATTGCTGCTATTAGTGAATTGTATTATTACTTCTTGGAATAATCATTGATTTTTCACAGAGACCATTATTTGACTAATGGCAACATATATATTATTAATATTTTACTTTCAATATATGATACAGTACATTTATATTACAATCTTGCAGAGTTACAGCTAAACTGACAGTGCCAACAATTTATTTAATAATAATGATCCTTTAAACTTGTATTTAAGCTTTTTTTTTATTAAACATTTCTAGTAGTTAGTAAAAGTAAAATCTATGTATACAGTATAATACATATAAAAAAAATAGTGCTTTCTAAGGACATAATCATAGCGATATAGTTATACACACTAAGGGGAATATTGCAATATGTTTTTGCAGGTAGGATTTGTAGCACAACAACAAGGTTTAGTAAATACAATCAACAAAGGGCACCACCAATGGACATTTACAGTGCTATCAGTGTTAAATGACCAGCTATGATCATAGTCTTTTTACCACCTGTGGTGAACTTTACCGGTGCATTCACACTTGCGAATGCATCCTGAAGGAGATTACATGCAAGAACCCCAGTGGTGGTTCCCAAGATTAGCTGTAAGTAGGCAGCCCCATTGAAAGCAATTGGAGGCTGACAGCTCTAGCCGGTAAGCATGCCCATAAGCGCTGAAAGAGCTGGCAGCTTCCCATTGTTTTCCATGGGGCTACTCAAAGCTAATCATAGTGACCCCCTTTATTAAATGTAATCACTGTCAGGGTGCATTCTTAAGTGTTAATGCACCGTAAATGACAGCTTCCTCTGAATTAAAAAATAAAACAGCGTGGTGTCCAAATTAGGGTACACTCCAAGGTAAAATTAAAGGGTGTACTTTCCAGATAAAATATACTTATCCTACCTGTCTAGCCCCTCGAATGCACAGTATCCATCCCCCTGTGCCCTGGATGTGTAATGATCTAAATCCGACAGATGTGGTCTGCTGCAATGTTTACATCTGGGATGAAATTGAATTTTTCCACTTGTTGAGTCCTCTTGGACTCCTAAGGCCGCGTACATACGATCGAACATGTCCGCTTAAACTGGTCTGCGGACCAGTTTCCACGGACGTGTCCGATCTTGTGTACGGCCTAGCGGACAGGTTTCCAGCAGACAAAAGTTTCTTAGCATGCTTAGAAACTTGTCCGCTGGAAACCTGTCCTTCGGACATGTCCGTCGGACATGTCCGCTGGTTAGTACGCCTAACCAGCGGACCGAAATACCCCGCATGCGTTGAATGAATTAGACGCATGCGTGGAAGCATTTTAATTCCTTGTTTTCGCATGTCGCGGCAACAACGTCACCACCACGTCACCGCGTTGTCTGTCTGTGGGGATTTTGGTCTGATCGTGTGTACACACATAAGACCAAAATATCCCAGGAGACATGTCCGATGAAAACGGTCCGCGGACTGTTTTCATCGGACATGTCTCCTCGTGTGTACGCGGCCTAAAGGGCTTGCTCCTGGGTTGAAGCCTAAAAGCTCCATGAGGGGGACCATAAGACCTAATATCAAGGCTCCTTAGGTAGCCACTCATGGATTGTTTTTGGATAGAGAAAACATGCAAACAAGAGCTAATCAAGTCCACTAGGTTAAAAATCTAAATATTTACCCTCAGCTTATTATAGGTGTCAGTCTTGCTTTCTCTGGAGTGGTGAAAAGAGGAGTTGTACTAGTTTGACTGCTTATTGTCACCAAACAGACGTCTGTTTAAAATGCTCCAGCTAACTAAAGTGCATCAATATAACATGCTTAATTGCCTTATATTTAATATTTAAGCTTAATATACAAGCAGCTTCTTGAGATGGCATTCCTGTACATAAATGCTGCAGGTACAGGAATTCAAATAATTTCATATATGCTAAACAATTTTAAATTATGCTTTGTTATTGGGCTTTGAAAAAGCTCTATGTCTGGAAGCTGCTTTTTCTTTGGAAATTAGGGACTTAGAGATAGTGTCACTGAAAAAACAGACACATAATATATTCACCAGAAGACTTCAAAGTATAGTGTTGGAAAAAAGATTATCAATCACATTGGCTTACCTACATCACTTTTGGAGATGGAGAACAGAATAGACCAAGAGTCTTTTTTACTTGGCTATTTGATCTAGTTTGAGGTAGGGCTGAGCTGCTGGTTTGAGTCAACCCCATGTTCAAGCCAAATTTAAGCCAAATTTTGTTCATTCAGTGACTGGGCAAATGGGAAACTTTGTGTTTGGCCAAACCAATGGCTGTAATAGGAAGTCAAATACTCTGCAGTAGAATTACCACTACAAAATGTGTTAACTTCCTGATCAATTCTCCTGGTTGTTAGTTAGCTTGCAAATGCTAAAAACTAGTGGTCAGAGAATATTGGCTAACAGGTAAATATAAACAAAAAAAGCAAATATTGTGTAAAAAAAAAGGGCATGGGTTACCCCAAAATTCATACCAGACCCTTCAGGTTGGGTATGGAATCTAAGAGGCCCCTGTCAAAAGAATAAATGGTGTGAGCCTCCCAGGTTGTTAAGGGAAAACTCCACATCAAAAAGAAGAAAGCATGAGGTCCACCCCAAAGACCACACCAGAACCTGAACCAAGAATGCAGCCTGACAGGCTAGAAGTTAGGAAAATGTTAGCCCTACTTACTGAACCATACCAGGCCATGTACCCTCAACATGAGGAAGGTACCTTGGGGGACCAGCATGGCAAAGCACCCTTTATGTTAATGAGGACAAGGGTCTGTTCCCCACAAACTTGGATCGGTGGATCAGTAGTTGTGTGAGCCTGCAGGCAGGGGGCCTATGAACCTAAAAATAATGGGCCCCCAGATACTGCCTCCAGTTTGAATCAATAAGGTTACCTCTACTTATTCACAAAAAAAAGGCTACAGTATAAAATGATATCACTCTTTTTTCACAACTTTTTATCACTCATAACAAGCAAATCCAGCTGCTTGTACTGCCACTACAATTGCTACACTCACAGTGAATGACAGCTCCTACTTCCTGACACTAAATATAAACAAAGGTGTGTAGTCTCCAGGGTGATTTTTTTTTGCATTACTGGCATCACACACAATCGCCTTTATGCATTTCTATGCTTATTTTTATCTTAGGCCGCGTACACACGATCAAATCTATCTGCTGGAAACGGTCAGCCCGACCGTCCCAGCAGACAGATTCGACCGTATGTACGGGCGAGCCAACGGATTTGGCCACCCGACAGATTTCAAAGCATGCTTTGAAATCTGTCGGCTGGGAACCTGTCCGCCCGACATGTCTGCTGGTTAGTACGCTAACCAGCAGACATGTCTTCTCGCACACGCCCTGAATGGTTTCGACGCATGCGCGGAAGTGTTTTACTTCCTGGTGCGGTGACGTGGCGGCGTCAACGCCACCGCCACGTCACCGCGCCGTCTGGTGGCGGGGATTTTGGTTTGATCGTGTGTACACGATCAAACCAATATGTCCCCAGCAGACAGATTTGTTCAAATCGGTCGGCCCGACTGATTTGAACAAATCTGTCTGCTCGTGTGTATGCGGTCTTAGACATTAGGGTGTAGTGACAGTGACAGTGTATTTCACATTCTTTTCTATTTTGCAGGGTGCTTTTACAACATATGACTCTGTTATTACATGAAAATCCCATCCAATGATTCCATTTGGGTTTTAGCTTGTTCATTTTTTTTTATGGCATTTTAAGTTTGGGGGGGGGGGGGTTATCTTGATTGAGGTTCATTTCTGACCAGATGAATAATTTTATGTGATAACGAGAACAATGAGATATGATAGGAAATCTATGACAGAGAAATAAGAAAAGGTACAGTTAGTAGAGGAAATCTCTGTGGTCTGACCCACTGGCTAAATAAAGTGCATGAATTTCACAAGTAATATTTTTGAAAGGGATGCTTATTTGACAAAGTCAAAGGTTGTAAAAGGACCCCTTAAAGTAGAACAGACTGTAAAAAACACTACATTACTACATCTAAATGTTGAAAATTAAAGAAAACATTACTCTGATAGGCATAGACATGTATATAGGGGATGCATGTCATACCTGTTATCTAAAACATACATGTGAAATCCTGGGTACAGAGTAAAATAAATATGTGTAACATTTAAAAAATAAAATCTACAAAAGTGCTGGGTGATGTAATTGACATGCCCATATTTAGGTAATGATGTCACAAGAATCTGATGTGGAATTTAGGAATGACCCCATATTTTTTTTGTGGGGGCCCCCATAACATTCAAAGATAAGGGTCTGTTATTTTAAGTGAGAACCTCACGCCATTCACGCCATTCCTTTTTTTGGGGGGTCAGCAAGACAGGAAGTTAAGGTAGATTAATTTATTAGAGTTCTAACCATTCCACTTTATCTGAAACTAGAAAAAAACGTTTCTGGCTTGACATACACTTTAAGCATCCCATCAAACATGTCCTGTATCCCTAAAAGACTATACTAAAAGCTTGTCACTGTAAATTACATAAAATTGTATTTACAATCTCCAAGATAAACCGTGTACATGGGCAACAAACCATAATAAAAGATCAACCAGCTGTCTTTCCGAAAAACAGGTAATAGGCCAACTGGTTTATAGCAGATGGGTCTCTCCATTTCACTTTGAAAAATAGGCTGCAGTCAAAGTTATAGGATATTTCTGCCGTCTTTTTTATGTAGAAAAATAATTATTTAAAGCATATACAACTTAAAAAATTGTTGTACTGTTTATTTTTAAGTATCTAATATATCTATATATCTAATCTACATTGCATAAATTCAATGCAATGGTAATGTGTGCAAATAAAAATGTACTTATATTTAAAAAAAAATGGTTTTCTGTACACACAAATGAATATAACACACTGCAGTGTTAAACAAAGCAGATTACGTATCAGAATAATTATAATTACACAAGCGCATTTAACACTTCATCACACAACATGTATTGTTGGTGGCAAAGGATATGACAGAGAAGCATATGTTTTCACATATTAGGAGGATACAATGTGAGAGAATGGCACAGGGCTCATCAGGTACCACACAGGACATAACATTATAGCCATTGGTAAAGGAAAGGCAATGGGTTTAAACTGAACACAACACAGTTGCATAAATTCTCATTTTACTAACCAGATGCTAGCATTTTTCTTCAAACACATGAATGAGCGAGTTTGTGGTGGAGGAACTTAACTGGCCTGCACAGAGTCTTGACCTCAACCCGATAGAACACCTTGGGGGTGAATTAGAGTAGAGACTGTGAGCCAGGCCTTCTTGTTCACATCAGTGCCTGACCTCACTAATGCGCTTCTGGAAGAATGGTCAAACATTCCCATAGACACACTCCTATACCTTGTGAACAGGCTTCCCAGATGAGTTGAAGCTGTTATAGCTGCAAAGGGTGGGCCAACTGAATATTAAACTCTACGAACTAAAACTGGGATGCCATTAAAGTTCACGTGTGTGTAAAGGGAGGCATCCCAAAACTTTTGGTAAACATAGTGTATATGTGTGATTTTTTAAAACTATTTTCATTCAATATTTGACATTTATAAATATATTTTGTATTTACTTAATTTGGGTGTTTTTGATACACTACATGTGTCCTGTGAAAGCAGCTTCCCTTTGCCTGGTATTCCATTCCATTTTTCTTTTGTATTAATACATATGCTGCAGGAAACGCAATGATTTGCGGTGAGTTGGCATATTTCTACGGTTAAGACCATTTTACCTCTAGCACTAAAAACTGACAGGGGATTTAATCCTTCTCTACTGTATTTATCCCACTGGGTATCACATTTGATAAAATACCAAATATTTTTATGAGTAAAACACCTCACATTTTGAACTCTTTGTTAACCACTTGCATACTGGGCACTTACACCCCCCTCCTGCCCAGGTAAAATTTCAGCTTCCGGCACTGCGTCGCTTTAACTGACAATTGCGCGATCGTGCGACGTGGCTCCCAAACAAAATGTACGTCCTTTTTTCCCCACAAGTAGAGCTTTCTTTTGGTGGTATTTGATCGCCTGTGCGATTTTTATTTTTTGCGCTATAAACAAAAAAGAGCGACAATTTTGAAGAAAAATACAGTGGCCCAGATTCACAGAGCGATTACGCCTGCGCAACTGCTGTTGCGCGTGCGTAAGTCTAAATGTGCGCGTGCGTATAGTTGGACGCGATTCACAAAACAATATACGCCAGAAATCTACGTTTTTTGGTCCGGCGTAATTGAATTAGACATTCGCTTCCCTTCGTGCAAAACTGCGCTAGACACACCATTGATTTGCTAGTCAAATATGCTAATGAGGGAGTTACGGGGATCCACAAAAAAACGCAGTTGCTGCGCAGGCTACGCGATGTGCGCAACAGCAAAATGTTCTGTCTAAAGTTAGAGGACCTAAAAGCTGGTCTAAATTTTGAAAAAAAGTCTAATTGTCAGATAAAGCAACACTGTTAGTGAGGAGTTCAGCAGTCACACGTGTTGCCCAACAATCTGTATGCCAACATGCCAGGGGCATCGTCGCGCATAGCTATACTACTGACTTTAGATGAACAAAGAAGGAGGAGGGCACGGAGGATGGCACTAAGGAGGGCACGGGAGATGTTTTTTTTAATTTTTTTATTTGCTTATATAAAATTTACAATTTAAATTAATCTAATACAATATTCTTATCTGATACAAGCCCCTCACTCTTCACTTGATATATCACACACGCATAGACATCTATGGCATGAGTGATTCTGAGGTGTCTCGCATCTTCAGATTCACCCCTCATGCCATCATGGAATTACCACAACCCTGCAGGAGGACATCACCAGCCCAACACATGGCACCACCCATGACACCCATGACAGCTACATATACAATCAGAGCCCCATCCCCACAGATTTCCAACAGAACATGTATGGGGACAGCTGGCTGGTTGGTGAGTGACATGGGTGGCAGGCATGACTATCCCCTCCCGTGATGCACACCTCACAAGTGGCACATGCATGACTAACATCCTCCTGTCTTTTCCCTTCAAGGTGACTCTGCATATGCACTGGTACCCCATCTCATGACCCCATCTCATGCCAGCTCACATTATGCATCTTTGCACGTTAAACACACACATTAATCATGGCACAATGAGAATGCATGCATGCACACCACTGTGGTCCCTAGCACACACACCCCACATCCTCATCACATTGGATTGGCACCAGTCCACCATGCAGGACTTGTGAGCTGCAACGCCATGCCACGGCTCCAATTATGTCACTGTACATTCATACACCATTCACACAGACCTGGCGATCACTTCTCCACCACAAATGAGGGTGACACCCCTTTTCCCGCAGGAATATCACCCCCACATTCCAAAATCATACACAAACAGAACCAAAAAAATTAAATAAATGACGAGCAAAAATAAAAAATGCCCAGCAAAAATATAATTTAAACAAAATAACAACAAAGACATAAAAGACAAAAATCACTCTGCAAAACAGTCCCCAAATATCTCAAAGACACGTCACAAACAAACAAAAGCACCTTGCTGTATAGGGAGGGATACAAAGGGATGTACTTTTGCAAAGGAAGTGCATTTGTGTCTGTCTATTTATGCTGTCTGCGTAGTTCATAAAGTTGCCCTAGTCCATTTCCAATTTCACTGATTGCGCCGCTCCCGAGTTGTGAGCATGCGCACAACGGAGCTGACATGGTTTCCTTCACGCGCGCATGCGCGAGTCGGCCGGCCCTTCATTTGCATGGGGTCACGGCTCATTTCAATGTAACACGCCCACGTCCTTCCCAATTTGTATTACTCCTCCTTACGCCTCAGGAAAAAACCTTACGTTTGCGCAAGCTCTTGCGTAAAAGCTACGTGAATCGCCGGATTACGCGGCTAGATTGCGCAAGTCTAACGGAAAAGTGGTGCGCTACGCCGGAATGATAATGCGCCGATCTACGTGAATCTGCCCCAGTATTTTTTACTTGTTGCTATAATAAATATCCCAATTAAAAAAAAAATCATTTTTTTTTTTCTCAGTTTAGGGCGATACGTATTCTTCTACATATTTTTGGTAAAAAAAAAAAAAAATCGCAATAAGCGACTGGTTTGCGCAAAAGTTATAGCGCTTACAAAATAGGGGAGAGAATTATTATTTTTTATTATTTTTTTTTACTAGAAATGGCGGCGATCTGCGATTTTTATTGGTACTGCGACGTTATGGCGGACACATCGGCCACTTTTGACACATTTTTGGCACCATTCACATTTATACTGCGATCAGTGCTATAAATATGCACTAATTACAGTATAAATGTGACTGGCATTGAAGGGGTTAACACTAGGGGGTGAGGAAGGGGTTAAATGTGTATTCTAGGTGTGTTCTAACTGTGGGGGGAGGGGGGGTGACTGGGGGGAGTGACCGATCTGTGTCCCTATGTAGGAAGGAACACAGATCGGGCTCCTCCTCTCCAGAGACAGGACGCTGTCTCTGTGTAAAACGGCAATGAGAAATGATCTATGAGAGATCATCTCTCATTCGCCCACAGATCGCATTGCAAACGGCCACTCTGATTGGCCGTTCGCCGCGATCTGTGATTGGCCGTAACCAAGGGACACGGACAACACAGGGCTTCCCCGCAGTGCGCTCTACAGCGTGCGCTGGGAATGCCTGAAGTACATGCCGTCAAATGACGGCATGTTGGATATTCAGGCCCGCGCTGTTGCCGTCATCCGACGGTAGCGCGGGCCTGAAGTGGTTAATTGAGCCCTCGGAATGCGCTGTGCATCATAAACAGTTTTTTTTTATATTATTTTCACTATGTTTATCCTTTTTTGCTTCCTAGTGTTGTTTATTAATGCCAGCTCTTTTCCTCCACTTCTTGTCTACATGCATTCATTCCAGTGTCAGAGTCACATAATTGCATAACACCAACTTCCTGACAGTGACAGCAGTGATAGTGACAACTACACCTATAACAGAAAGGGACTGAACAAGAGCTTTGTGGTAGGATCGCCAGGTGTCCGTTTAATGAAAGATGACGATTTTGGTTGAAAGCAACTATGAAGTTACATTAACATTACATTTTTCTCAAATTCATCAGTAATTGGGTTCAGATCTACTTTAACCAGTTACCGGCCAATAGAAGATTGATGGCCTGGCGGGTGCTTTCCTATACAAACTGGAAGTCATATGACATTCTGTCAGGATGCACCGATCGTGATCACAGTACCGGCTCCTTTCATTAAGGTGCATGCAGTATTTCTTCTATTTCAATAAGATTATTAGTAGCAAAAGTGGTGAAAATATTTTAATTATCTGAAGAATTCCCTTGCTCTACAAGACTCTGGTCTGGTCTGGCCACACTTAAGCCCCGTACACACGGCCGAGGTTCTCGGCAGAAACCAGCGAGAACCTCGCTGGGAGCCGCATTCTGCCGAGAACTTCGGCCGTGTGTACGCTCTCGGCGAGCCCCGCCCGTCGGGAAACCCGTCGAGCAAATAGAGAACAGGTTCTCTATTTGCTCGATGGCCCGTCGGGATGAATGGCTGGTTGCCTTTCCCGACGGGCAGGTCGGCGATTCTGAGGGCCGGCAGAGAACCTCGACGGGCGGAACGATGTGTTCCGCCCGTCGAGTTTCTCTGCCGTGTGTACGCGGCATACGAGTATGCTGTCCAGTTCTGGGTTCCAGTCCTCAGGAG
Organism: Rana kukunoris; assembly: GCA_029574335.1. Taxonomy (NCBI): domain Eukaryota; kingdom Metazoa; phylum Chordata; class Amphibia; order Anura; family Ranidae; genus Rana; species Rana kukunoris. Next base: position 171,161,171 of record CM056051.1, on the reverse strand, counting down.
CCACTTGACCTTCGGAAGATTTACCCACCTTCATGACCTTAATGAACTGACAATTGCACGGTCATGCAACAGTGTACCCAAATGAAATTTATATAATTTTTTTCCCACAAATAGAGCTTTCTTTTGGTGTTATTTTTTTTTTTTTTGCGCTATAAATGAAAAAAGGCTGCCAATTTTGAGAAAAACAATAGTTTTACTTTCTGCTATAAAACACATATATATATATATATATATATATATATATATATAAAGAAACCTCTTAATAAATTTTAGCCAAAATGTATGCTTTTGGTAAAAAAAAAATAATCCCAATAAGTGTATATTGATTGGTTTGCATGAAAGTTAAAGCATCTATAAAACTATGGGATATTTACTGGAATTTTTGAAATACTAGTAATAGTGGTGAGCAGCGACTTATAGCAGGTGGCAACAATCTGACACTTTTTGTCAAAATTTTTAAATATTGAATATACTTATGTATTAAAGTGGATGCAAACCTGATTCATGAAATTTGAGCTGGGCACATATATCTGCAGTGTTTTCTTATCTCTCTTCACAGCACTATGTCCCGTAGCTCTCTCCTGCCTCTTTCTTCTGTTATCAGCCTGATAACTCCTGACAAGTTCTTTGTCACATATGATAAAATCAGCCTGAGTTTTATGTTGGGGAGGATGCTAAAAAAATTGATTAGCAGAGCCCTGAACAATTCAAGGGACAGAGCTGAAAGTCTCTACCTATGAGGAGAAGGTGTGTGTGCCTTTCCTCCAATCAACTGTTCTGGTTGTATGCCCAGACTTCACTACAGTGATAACCAGAAAAAGAAAAGCTAACACGAAGAGCACTTTCGAAACAGTATATAAAAATGAAGACAGCAGATATACATGTAAAATTTATGTAGGATGATTTGTTTCATCTCTGAGAATGTTCACTTCACTAGGTATATGTGAGGGTTTACATCCACGTAAATTAAATCACACTAAAGGCATAATGTGCATGTGCATAAGAGTGCTGTTTCATGCGTCCACGTCACGGCTATGTTACAGCGCATGCGCAGTTCGTGATACGCCGGGCGTAAAACACTGCACCATGCTCGGACTATCATTTGCATGGGGTCACGCACACTTCCACTTATGCTGGCCTGCGCCTTGGAAAATACGCTACGCTGGCGTATCTTGGTGAGCAATAGCTTGCTGAATACAGTGCATGCCTCTCAGCGCTGCGCGGGTGTAGCGTACTGTGTGTGCGCTACGCCGGCGTAAATGGGTGCCCACACTCTGTGAATCTGGTCCATAGTGTTGTAGCGGGGTCATCCTATCAGAGACTATTGATAGCCTGGTAACTATCGGAGCTCCAGCCACATCTGTATATATGTTGATATGTCTTTAAAAGTTATGCATTGTGGGACCAGAAGTCCCGGGAGATATGGATTCCATTGACACTTAGTAGGAACAGACTACATTTCTGTGGGGACCTGCATCTCTACTCAGGGAGCTGTGAAGAGCAGCACAACCATGCTGCTAGGCCTGAAGCCTGAGCCTGGATTCACCGGGAGACCGACCATCCAGAGAGGCTGTCCAGCTGACAATTAAAACAGTGGAAAGCCTGAGACCGGAGATCGTGTGCTACGGAGCAGTGATTAACCGACAAGCTTTTAAGAAGGATTCAGGCGGATCGGGCCTGTTTGGGTGAGAGGGCACATGCCCACTTTTCAAACCCCCCTACTTTGACAGATAATTTAGTGTCACTCCATAGGTCAGAGACACGTGTTAATCTCTGACTGAACCAGAGAGGCCTATTAAGTTGAGAGTTATTCCACAGGATTGACTGACGCTGTCGAGAGATCAGTCCATCAACATTGATATTCTTCATACCCTGTTATACTGAGTTATTCTCTCATTTACCCTTGTTGGATTACAAATTTAAAAGTGCACCAATGGCTGCAACATAGACTTTGTTCTTAAGAGACACGTGGGAGCTATTTGAGCCAGGCCTGGCAAAAGAGTCCTACATTAGCTGTTCTGCAGAATTGCCCACTAGGGGAGCTCGCGAGCATAGTCTATTAAGAGTTCATTATAAAGTTTATCTTGTTAAATATTTATTTTGTTGTTCGCTGATTTTCGCAAGGGCTCTTTACCATAAGCAAAGTAAAGTTATTCTTTTGGTTTGAATATAACAATTGTGTGACATGTATTTACTCTTGGGAGCTGCCAACAGGAAAAGGTAACAATATTGTTGTATTACCACTTCATGTTTTATGTATGCTATTGTGGCTCCAGACAAGTAGAGGCCGCAATACTATTGTATTCATCCGGTGTGCCAAGGGAGGGTTCGAGCCAGTTAAAGGGGACAAATTCATATTTTGAGAGTAGATCCCAAAATCTAACCAGCGGCTCCTGAGGGGGTAGCGCTACAGTGTATATTGCAATATATGTAAATCAAGAATTCCTACATTTAAAAAAATGTGCTTACTTTGCATCTACTTAATGAGTGTGACTCTTTCTATTGAATACTGCCCTTTGTATAGTTTTATAATAGTCATAAACGGCCTTTAATGGATTTTTTTTCTGCTTTAAAACTATAAAAATCACAATTATTACTCGGTCAATATTTCTGTGACATTTGTTGTAAATATTATATGTGATACCATTAAAACAAATCATATATACATTTAATTAGGTCTATATTCTTCTTAGAATGTCATACTGTGCTTATAAGCTTGAGATAGCAGATTTTGTGCCGGGAGCATCTGCTCCATCAATAATATATTATTATAGCTTATAGAAAACAAGACAGTATTTATTGTTAAAATGAGAGCAGTAAACATAATATAAAATGAACATGCAAAATATTAACACAATTGTACAGTATTGGAGAGCCTTATGATGCCTTTTGAAATTGCTAAGTTCACTTTGGATATAAAGATAATCAGCCATATTTTTAGTAATGAGTGAAACTCATAGAAAAACTAAACATATGAGGATTGCTAGAAGCTAGTTCATTAGTAAAACGAAGACCCCCACAAAGCTAAAAATTGCATAATGCTCATTAGCAGATGCTCAGTAAAGAATATCTTGTAAAATTAAAGCACCTCTCTCAGTAAGATCTATTTTATTTGATCAAAACGGATCAGGTACTGCATTTTCCATTTTACAGAGAAAAAAAAAGCTCATGCTCCATTTTTTTTCCATCATTAATATTCATTCAGCAAAAAATGTGCAAGCCAGCAGACTTGACCAATGGTGTTCCAAATAATTTACAAACATAATTTTACCAAATATGCTAAAGTTTCCATTCAATGATCATCTTCACTTATGAACAAATACATATTGAATAATTTATAAATAAACACAGGGTGTGGCTTGGTATGTGGCATGGATGGCAGCACACTAGAGGAGCTCCGGCGATAACACAGCCTTACAGCCTGATGCCCAATCTTTAAGCAACCAATGCCAGGTAAAAATCTCTACAACACCCCTCACTCCCACTGTGGACTGACGGCCACTGCTGCCTGGAACATATCGGATCTTTTTAAGTCACAGTCTGTGGCCTGCAACAGCGTGGCATTCTCCAAGATGGCGCTGGCTCACCACAAGGAGGAGGACTTCAGTGGGGACTCCAAATCAGCTACGGAGGACACAGGTAGGGGACCATCCCACTCTGATAAACCCCTGTCCTATGCTGACATGCTTCACAGCAAATATTAAATCCACCTTCTCTGCTGCCTTTACGGACTTCATGGTTCTCACTAAGGCCACGTACACATGACTAAATAAATCCGATCAAATCAGTCTGACAGACCGTTTTGATCGGATTTGTCTCCTGGGATATATTGGTTTGATCGTGTACACACGATCAAACCAAAATCCCCGCCGGCAGACAGTGCGGTGACGTGGCGGTGACGTTGACGCTGCCACGTCACCGAACCAGGAAGTAAAATACTTCCACGCATGCATCAAATCCATTCGACGCATGTGCGGACAGATATGTCCACTGGTTAGTGTACTAACCAGCAGACATGTCGGACGGACGGGTTCCCAGCAGACAGATTTTAAAGCAGGCTTTAAAATTTGTCTGCTGGAAAAACCTGTCTGCTCGCCGGTACACACGATCGAATTTGTCTGCTGAAACGGTCCGTCAGACCGTTTTCAGCAGATAAATTCGATCGTGTGTACACGGCCTAAGAAGAGCATCCAGGGGGGCGGAGAGACAAGGCTATCCACAGGCTGGACAGGGTCACTGTCTCACACTCCCAACACTTAATTGAAATGAACAGGCACTTGGAGGACCTCAACAATAGAGGAAGGAGGAATAACATTAGGGTGAGGGGCATACCAGAAACTGTAGAAAATTACCAAATTGTCCCAGGATGTTTTCAACATCCTGTTAGAAAGACAGGAAGATATGGAGATAGAATTTGTTGGGGCACACAGGGCTCTCAGACCAGGGGGATCAGACACTGCCCCCTGCTGTCTACATAGCTTTGCACTAAAAGAAGATATAATGCGCAAGGCCAGGAGAAATGATCAAAACATTTTTAATAGAGAAACTATAAGGCGGCGTACACACGACCGAGGTTCTCGCTGGAAACCAGCGAGAACCTCGCTGGAAGCTGCATTCCAGCGAGAACCTCGGCCGTGTGTACGCTCTCGGCGAGCATCCCGTTGGGAATGCCGTCGAGCGGAAATAGAGAGCATGTTCTCTATTTGCTCGACGGCCCGCCTGGATGAATGGCTGGTTGCCATTCCCGACGGGCGGGTCGCCGAATCTGACGGCCGGCAAAGAACCTCGACGGCGGAGCGATGTGTTCTGCCCGTCGAGGTTCTCTGCCGTGTGTACGCGGCTTCAAGCTGTTTTAGAACCTATCCCAAATCACCATAAAAATTGCAGGGCACTGCGACCTCTTCTGGATAAGGACCTAAAATATACATGGCGTTTTCCATTTGCACTCACTGTTGTTGCTAACTGCGCACCCTGGCAGACTTGCCAGATTTATGCGAGGGGCTGGGTCTGGGCCCAGTGGATCTCCCAGACTGGTATGCTGATTTTACACTACCAACTCTAGACAGAAGTCCAAACCGAACCCCATTTTCCTCACCGGAAAAGAGGATCTCCAAAAAAGATGAAACATAACCGAAGTGGAGATTCTAAAACTGGCACCCCCAACTCAAGATTTGCGGCAGCACAAGATCAAGAGGGTTAATGGTCAGGTTTAGACTGTCAAGTCTACCCACACTTCACTCTTTGTTATGTGTCTGCAGTTTTCTTCAGGTTCCAACCTGCAGTACTGATTTGCTGACTGACCCTCATATCTTATCTGAAGGCCCACCAATGAACATGATAATGGGGCCATTTAGGAAATGCATATAGGACTACATGCTGTAACTCATGATTACATTTACCTACAGATAAGTAGGTATCTGTCACTTGTATATGGCTATTGTGGATTTGCAACGCCACAATGTGAGCTGATAGGACGAATCATAATTATCCGTGGAGGGCTAGTAGTACTCTGTACTTTTGTTTATTCATGAGCAATTAATTCAATATATTGTTGGGTTGATTAAATAGCACTTTATACTGTTGCCCCTAAGGCTGTGTGTTTTGTTAATCTGTGGCTTGGTAATAGTATTGGTGATATCTGTTCACTCATCGAGTTGTCGCCTCCCTTTCTCCCCCACAAAGTGATCCTGAACATACAGTGTCTGTGTTCAGGATACAGTACACTGACGTTAACTTTTTCAGATAGTGTTCTATCTAAAGGTAGATCTTACAGTGGTGGCACTGTTAGTTAAGTACACCAATCTGGAACAAGGATAGGGAAATGATCACATTGATCCCTGAGACTAAGCTCATACTTAATGCTGTCTGTTGTTTAATTCATATATCAAACTTACCCTAAAAGAAATACAAACATTCTCTCTATCAAAGCATTAATTAAATGCTGCCAAATCCCTAATTCTGATCCACTGGAACTCCCCCTGGGTTCCCTCAATAAAAGATTGGTTACACAAAATAACGGACATTTGTGAAATTAAGGAGACACTGGCACAATCCAGTGACCAGGTAGGGAGGTTCCATAAAACATGGCAACCTTGGTTCATCTTTAAATATTCTCAGGAATATACTAACATTATTAGAGTAATACCATTAACATTATCATTAGCTGAATGATTTTCTAACGTAACTTATAGTTCACTTAGTGTTTTGTACCGACCTTAATGAAACTGCATAATGTGGTCGATCACTTTTTACTTTCCTTTCAGTCTATTTTTACTAACTTCTACTATTGCTGAATGCAAATCAGGCAAAAACATGTACTTTATCCTACATATGGTACTCTTCTGAATAGAGATGTTGTGCCCACCACAGCAGGCCTGATTTTCACTATAGTTTTGGGTTTAAATATAGAAAAGGGCTAAGATGATTCCTACTATATTCCACACTATAACACTACCTTCATGTAACTTGTTCTCTTGCATATGTGTGCTTCCTTGATTTGTACTTATCTTCTGTTATCAATAAAAATCTTTAAAGATTTTTTTTTAAATAAACACAACTGTCGTTTTTAATTTGTTAACTTGCATGTAGTTCTGGTCTAGCTATACAACCCCAATTCCCAAAAAGTTAGGACGCTGAATAAAATCTACAAAAAAAACAGAATCCAATGATTTGCAAATCTCATAAACCCCTATTTTATATAAAAAAAAATGAAAATAGAACACATATCAGATGTTTAAAACCACTTCCAGCCCAAGGACGTCATATGATGTCTTTGACTTTTAGTCAGCGATTTTGTGCACCATAAGAATGATCATAGTGGCAGTTCCGCCGTTTGATCTTTCTTACAGGCGATAGGAGGGTACATCCCCCTCCCGTCACCATCTGGTGCTTCTCTGGGCTATCCCGTTCCATCTGGGACCCGCAGAAAGAACCGGCTGCCGCAGACGACCATAGAGATTTTCGGTTACCAGATGATCACCAGTCATCTCTATGACCCTCAGAGGCCCAGACGCGACTATAAATAATGCAGTGATCGTGGCTGGTAAGCATGGGATCGTACATTTCTATTTACTTGAAGTCAGTAGGCACAAGTCCTAAAGATTGTTATGTAAAAAATATCCAGCATCCAGTTTTTTTGTTTTATTACCTTAGCACTCGAAACAAAAAAGCAGAGTGCATTGCAATTATTGTCATCCACTTAAGCCATGTAAGGTTTTCATGACCGGGCCATTTTTTGCTATTAGGCACTGTGTTACTTTATTAGAAATAAGTTTAAAAACCCTGCCTGGACTGATAATTAACAAAAAATATAAATGTTAATACATTTAACAAATATGATATATATATATATATATATATATATATATATATATATATATATATATATATATATATATATATATATATATATATATATATATATATATATATATATATAGAGAGAGAGAGAGAGAGAGAGAGACAGAGATTGAGAGAGAGAGAGAAGCCCATAGTGAGACCAAAAGGTCTAGTGATAATAAAGAAAATTATATATAAATTAATTCCATACGCTTAAAAAACACAAAAATAACAAATATTAAAGTCCACAAACCACCACCATATTCTTCAATCCAAGTGAGAAAGTGAAGTATTCTTAATTGCTGTAAGGGAATAAGTGCCTTCTTCCACTGATAGTTAGGCAACAATCATGCTCACCAGACCAAAATGACACCCATTACAGGTAGTCAAAAAAGCATGGATAACACTGTACCCTCCAGTGTGATATAGCCTCCAAATGGAATACAGTATCCACCAACAATGATATTATCATAAATCAAAGAGAAAAGAGAAACTCCTCATGGTGTAATATATCAAGATTTAATCCATAAAAACATGTAACAATTACAGTGCTGCAAATAGATGGCGAAAGTGACAAGTCACGCACTAACTGACTCAACGCGTTTCGTCAGCAACGCCTGACATCACCAGGGGTCATGTCATGCAATGCTGTACACAATTAAAATGTATATAATTTGTTCCTTTTGTGGTATTTGATCACAACTGTGTTATTTATTTTTTACGCTTTAACCAGAAAAATAGCATACATTTTGAAAAAAAACTTTTTTACTTTGTTATAAAACATATCAAATAAAAAAAAAAAATTCTGCAGACATTTTGGCTAAAATGTATTCTGCTAACATGTCTTTGGTAAAGAAAAATCCCAATAAGTGCATATTGATTGGTTTGTGTGAAAGTTATAAAGACTACAAACTATTAGATATATACTGGATTTTTTTATACTAGTAATGGATGTGATCTTGGACTTATAGTGGGACGGCAGGCAATCTGACACTGACACTTTGTGGGAACTGGCTAACTGCCATGACATCTCCAGTGACATTAGAAAAGTGATCAGTGCTAATAATATACATTGACACTGTACTAATGACACTGGGCAGGAAGGGGGTTAACAACTGGGGCAATAAAAGGGTTAATTGCATGTAACAATGTTTACTATGTGAAATGTGTGCTGATTTTACTAAGCAATGTGCTGGTTTTTATTCCCGCACATCACCGCTCTTTTCTGTCATTCGCTCCTGCAATCATTGGGCGCTCCATAAATCATTGGCTGGAAACTGCTGTTTGACATGTGCTGGAGCCAGCTACAGCACAGCTAGCTGGGCTACCATGCACAGCTGCAACAGATTTTGCACTCTCCAATTTTAGTAAATCAACCCCTTGATGTATTAAATTATATTCTAGTGGCATAAGTCCAGTGTGAGTGCTCCATATCTATTCTCTTACTCAGTATTTTATACATGAAATATAAAAAGGGACCACTATAATAGTTTGATCTTAAAAAATACAATGGTCAGTTAATACCAGTCCCTCTTGACTGGCAAGTTGCAACTTACAGTTTATGTCTAGTAACCCACTGAGACCCAGTCCATTTTAATTCCTTATGGTTCAGCATGGTCATTGCTACTTCATGCAATTTAACCACTTGACATCCTCGCTATAGCCGATTGACAGCTACAGTGCAGACCTGAATTTCCGGGAGGCCGTCAATAGATGTCCTCCCCTTTGCAAGCACCGCGCTGTGATCACAGAGTCACTGAGATTTAGGTGATCACAGATCCGGTCCCAGCCCCAAACCACATGATCAGCTGTCAGCCAATGACAGCTGATCACATGATATAAACAAAGCTCGTTAATCGTTTTTTTCTCCTCATTCTGACAGCATGAGGAGAAAAAAAAGCCGATCACCGACTTTTGTATAAGATGCATCGGTCCCTAGTGGAACAGGCACATGCGCCTCATCGGTTCCCACCAGTACCAACTGCTAGTGCCCCCTGCCAGTGCCCCCTGCCAGTGCCCACAGTGACCACCAGTGCAAAACAGTGCCACCTATCAATGCTCATGAGTGCCACCTACCAATGCCCACCAGTGTTGCCAATCAGTGCCTCATCAGTGCCACCAAGCAGTGCTGCCTATGAGTCTCGACTACCAGTGCTGATCAGTGCCCATCATTGCCACCCATCAGTGCCCATCACTGCCACCTATCAGTGTCACCTATTAGTTCCAATTCTCAGTGCCCACCAGTGCCACCTATCAATGCCCTTCAGTGCCACCCATCACTGCCCACCAGTGCTGCCTATCAGTGCCCACCAGTGCTGCCTTATCAGTGCCCATCAGTGCAGCCCATCAGTGCCCATCAGTGCAGCCCATCAGTGCCCATCAGTGCAGCCTATCAGTGCAGCCTCATCAGCGTACATCAATGAAGGATAAAAATTACTCGTTTGCAAACTTTTATAACAAAATATAAAACGGTTTTGTATTTTTTTTATTCTGTCTTTAAAAAAAAAACACAAAGGTGATAAAATACCACCAAAAGAAAGCTCTATTTTTGTGGGATAAAATTATAAAAATTAAATTTAGGTACAGTGTTGTATGACTGCGCAATTGTCATTCAAAAAGTGAGAGCACCGAAAGCTGAAAATTGGTCTGGGCAGGAGGGGGGTTTAGGTGCCCTGTAAGCAAGTGGTTAAATGTTACTGCTTGGTTAATTTAGCCCATCTGTATGGGCTGCCATTATTATATACATGACAAACAATTGTACCTTTAGAGCCAGTTCACACAGGGGCGACCTGGGATATGACTTCAGGTCGCCCCAGGTCACCTCAAGTCGCGCTGCATGAAGAAATGAATGTAAGTGAATGGAGCCGTCTTAATGTACACTACTACAGTCGCTCTGACTTGAAAAAAGGTTCCTGTACTACTTTAATCCGACTTGATTTCACTGGAACTCGCCTCCAAGTCGGATCCCTGTTCACAGAGAGGCAACTTTACAGGAACTCGCCCCAGTGTGAACCTGTTCTAAGGCAAACCCCTCCCTCCCACAGGGGAACTCCACGCCAAATTTTAAATAAAAAACTGCCCTTGGTTCTCCCTCCAAGGGCATACCAGGCCCTTAGGTCTGGTATGGATTTCAAGAGAAACCCCCTATGCCGGAAAAACAGCGTGGGGTCCCCCCAAATCCATACCAAACCCTTTTCCGAGCACGCAGACCGGCCAGTCAGGAATGGGGTGGTGACAAGCGGCGCCCCCCCCTCCTGAGCCGTACCAGGTGTACCAGCCGTACCAGGCGGCATGCCCCCAGGGTTGTGGGGTAGAAGCCCTTGTCCCCATCAACATGGGGGGTGGGTGCTTTGGGGCAGGGGGGTGCCCTTAGTGAAGGATTGGCTCGGGCGGCTCGGCTGCTCTAGTCCTGCAAAGGGAACTGCGTTCCTGCTGTGAAAAAGGTGCAGGGACTCCGTTCCCACGCATTCCAGCAGGACTTGAGCCCTGGTTGGATCTTTGTTTCACTTTATTGCTGCACTGGACTTTTCAATGAGTCTCCACTGCTTCACTGCACTCATTATATGTTTTTGTTCCTAATATGGAGGACTGCAATTATTAATCTTACTTGTTCACTTTACTTTTGGCGCTATACACATTGGCCTAGATTCAGGTACATCTGCGCATTATTGGACCGGCGTAGCGCACCGCCTTTACGTTAGACTTGCGCAATTTTGCCGCGTAATCACCCTATTCTCGTAGCTTTTGCGCAGGAAATTGCGCATACGTAACGTTTTTTCAGAGGCGTAAGGAGGAGTAATACAAATTGGGAAGGACGTGGGCGTGTTACATTGAAATGAGCCGTGACCCCATGCAAATGAAGGGCCGGCCGGCTCGCGCATGCGCGCTTGAAGGAGACCATGTCAGCTCCGCTGTGTGCATGCTCACAACTCGGGAGCGGCGCAATCAGTGAAATTGGAAATGGACTAGGGCAACGTTGTGAACTACGCAGACAGCATAAATAGACACACACAAACGCACTTCCTTTGCAAAAGTACATCCCTTTGTCCCTTCCCATTTAACAAAGTGCTTTTGTCCTGTTGTTTGTTGCGGTGTGTTTTGTAGTTGTCAGATTAGTGTTCTGTGTGATCAAGTGTTTGTTAGTAGATTTTTGAAAGTGGTTTTTGATAAGTGTTTGAGAGACTGTTTGTTTGATTGATATATTTGTGTTTCTTTCTTTTCCTGCTGTAATTTTGTTTTGTTTTTTGGTGACTGTTTCTTGCTGAGTCGTTTTCTCTGTGTGTGTGTTTTTTTTTGATTGGTTGTGCTTGTTTGTGTGCGTGAATTTTGTTGACTGGGACTGATTTTTTTTGGAAGGATGAGTGAGAGAAAACGCAAGCTGAATTTTACACTTGTGGAAAAACAGATTCTTGCCCGGGCCATTAGCGAGTATGGGCGTTTCCTCCACGGCCCACAGAGTGCCAACACCACCCCGGCCAGGAGGAGGGAGATTTTGGATAGGATCACTGACCAGGTGAATTCAGCGGGGCAGGGGGAGACACGGACCAGGTCTGGGATTGACAAAAAAATCAATGACCTCCGGCGTCTGGTCAAAAAGAAGCTGGCCAGAATGCATGCCCATGCCAGGGGCACAGGAGGGGGCCCACCATGCCATATTAGCCTGACAGCGGAGGAGCGTGCGGTGGCCCTGACCTTTCATCGGCATGAAGTTGCGGGCCTGCCCGGCTTTGACTCAAGTCCGGAGCCCGTGGTGCCAGGTAAGTTTTATTTTTTTTTAATATCAGGTGTGTAGCATGTGTGGGGGAGGGGGTGAAAGGGAATATGTGGCAAGTGTGTGGATCCTCCAACCTGTGAATGTTTTGTTTCATCCACAGATGTGCAGGAGGGTGCAGGGCCATCTGGCCTGACCGCACCAACCCCAGGACAGCAGCCTAATGAGGCCCCCCCAACAAGGCCGGAGTCCGCGGAGGAGGTTCAAGAGGAGCAGGAGAATCATGAGGAGGAGGAGAATCATGAGGAGGAGGAGTCCATGTCAGGCACTGGACGTTTGGGTTTTGAGGACTCTTCCCCTCAGCCTGGCAGCAGGCAGGCCTCCCTAAGGGGGAGCCTCCCCCAACATGGCTCCCCTCACAAGGGCCTCCCCTTCTCCCCGGCCACAAGCATCAGCTGGAGGCAGGATGTCATCCCAGACCACCAGGGGGTTGGCCGATCTCCTGCCCGCCACTCTGAGAAGGGACCAGTTCCTCCAGACCCGCCATCTGGGACAGGTCAGCCAGACATTGGTGCGGATGGAGGAGAGCCTGTCCTCCATCAAGGATACGCTGGGGAACCTGGACTCCCACTCCCGGGCTTTCACAACCTGCCTAAACGAACTGCAGACGACATCAGCAGGCGTTGGGCAGGATGTGAGGGCCCTTACCCTGGCTATCCAGGCCAACACGGCAACACTTGGTGCTGCCCTGGACAGAATAGCAGTGGCCTTGGAGGGCAGGCCGCCAGGTGGGCAGAGATCAGGGGCTGCTCCTCCTTCCCCGGTTTTACCCCTCCCCCATGAGTCTCCCCTGAGAAGCCGGGGCCGTGGCAGAGGGCACTAATTTGTTTTTCCCCATTTTTTTTTTTTTTAATAGATTTTTATTTTTTTTTGTCATTTCTTTATTTTTGTGCTGGAAATTTTTTGCTTTTGCAGGTCATTTTTTGTGGTTATTTTTTTTTTGTGTTGTGAATGCTGTGTGAATGCGGGGGTGACATTCCTGCCGGAAAAGGGGTGTCACCCTCTATTTTGGTGGAGAAGGGTTCCCCAGGACCAGGGAGAAGTGATCCCCAGGTCCGTGTGAATGGTGTATGAATGTACAGTGACATAATTGGAGCCTTGGCGTGGCGTTGCTGCTCACAAGTCCAGCATGGTGGACTGGTGACAATCCAATTTGATGAGGATGTGATGTGTATGTGCTAGGGACCACAGTGGTGTGCATGCATGCATTCTCATTGTGCCATGATTAATGTGTGTGTTTAACGTGCAAAGATGCATAATGTGATCTGGCATGAGATGGGGTCATGAGATGGGGTACCAGTGCATATGCAGAGTCACCTTGAAGGGAAAAGACAGGAGGATGTTAGTCATGCATGTGCCACTTGTGAGGTGTGCATCACGGGAGGGGATAGTCATGCCTGACTCCCATGTCACTCACCAACCAGCCAGCTGTCCCCATACATGTTCTGTTCAAAATCTGTGGGGATGGGGCTCTGATTGTATATGTATCTGTCATGGGTGTCATGGGTGGTGCCATGTGTTGGGCTGCTGATGTCCTCCTGCAAGGTTGTGGTCATTCCAGGATGACATGAGGGGTGAATCTGAAGATGCGAGACACCTCAGAATCACTCATGCCAAAGATGTCTATGCGTGTGTGATATATCAAGTGAAGAGTGAGGGGCTTGTATCAGATAAGAATATTGTATTAGATTAGATTAAATTGTACATTTTATATAAGCAAATAAAAAATAAAAATAAAACATCTCCGTGCCCTCCTTAGTGCCCTCCTCAGTGCCCTCCTCAGTGCCCTCATCCTTCTTTGTTCATCTAAAGTCAGTAGTATAGCTATGCGCGACGATGCCCCTGGCATGTTGGCATACAGATTGTTGTGCAACACGTGTGACTGCTGAGCTCCTCACTAACAGTGTTGCTTTATCTGACAAGTAGACTTTTTTTCTCTTTTTAGACCAGCTTTTATATGCTCTAATTTTAGACAGGACATTTTGCTGTTGCGCACACTGCGTCGCCTGCGCTGCCCCAATGTTGTTTTGTGGATCCCCGTAAGTCCCTCATTAGCATATTTGACTAGCAAATCAATGGTGTGTCTAGCGCACTTTTGCGCGGAAGGATGCGCCAGTCTAACGAAATTACGATTTTACGAAATTACGATTTTTTGCGGATCTCGTTCTGGGGATGCCGCGCAACGAAACGCACGCGCACATTTAGACTTACGCACGCGCATCTCCTGTTGCGCAGGCGTAATCGCTCTGTGAATCTGGGCCATTGTTTCTTAACTATAAGTTGGGTATATTGCTTGTTTGTGACATCAGCCATCTTACCACAGTGCAGAGACATTTTTAGATTTTTTCACTTTGTGAATAGTTTTCTACTTCCAAGGTCTGACCATGGTCTTTTCTTAACACATCTCACAGGGTTTTTAAAAAGAAGCCTTATTTGAATCCCCCAATCAGGCTGCACCCAATATACATTTGCTAGGTATAGTGAACAATTAGGCAGGCTTATTTTAGCCACTAAACAGAAACGAAAGGGGGTTATAATAAATTGTTATCAAACTGTGTTTTATCTTTGTCCTGGGCACACACACGCGCTCAGTATAAACAGACCTGACACTGAGAGGTAAATGAACTTCTTACTTGTACTGTACATTGTATATTGTAAAGATGGTTTTGTGTGTAATTTGTAAATATTATGTAACCTAATGTACTTATACTGTACACTGTTGTGTAAATATGATTTAGTATGTAATTTGTATATATTATGTAACCCTATCAATAAATGTGTGTTGCAGTTTTTATGACCTTTTTCGGTGTAAGACACCTCACTAGCTGTGTACTAAATACACCTAAAGATGATGTAAACCCTCACATATACCCAGTGAAGTTAACAGCCTCAGATAATACACAGAGATTAAACAAATCGTCATTCAAATTTTGCATGCATATGTGCTGTCTTCAGCTTGTTATATTCTTTAGAAAGTGAACATCATGTCAGCACTGGAAATTAAGTCTTGCATACACCGTGTGACAGCTGATTGGAGGAAAGTCACACACCCCCACTCCACATAGGCAGAAGAAGTAAGGCATGTGCAGAGCTGTGCGGTGAATAGACCAGCTCTCTGTAATCTATTTATAGCACCCACCCCGACACAAATTTTAGGCTGGTTTTATTTCAGCTGTTAGAGAACTTGTCAGAAGTTATCATGCTGATAACAGAGGAATGGAGCATCAGAAATACATGGGACTTAGGCCTTTGGAGAGAGATAACAAAACATTGCATATACAGTATATGTGCCTAGGTTAAGTATCATGAATCAGGTTTACATCCACTTTAACTTAGTTAACAAGGCTCATAGGGTTCATTGCAGTTGACTTATTTGTTAGAAATGTTGGTTTTACTTTTAGCATTTTAAATCCCATGCTTTGATTTTTTTTTAGGGTAGCAAAATATTACTACATTTAATGCTAATATTATCACTAGAAGATTTCTTCAGGTTACTTACTGTTTGTTTCAAGGCTTTCACAAATTTCTGTTTTGACTTCACCATTGGGTCGATCATTCCCTTTTTGAATCAGCTTGCTTTGCATGGTGGCAGCTGTCACAACTGCCTTGAAACTTCTCTTTCTTTTTTGAACATTTTGCTCAGGATGAAAGATAATAATGTAAACCTTGGGCATATAAAGCATTCCCAAAGACACTGAAGCACTTAAACTCATGGATACTGTCAGGGTAGTTGTCTGGATATACATCTGCAAAAAAAAAAAAAAGAATAGAATAAAAATGTAATACACAGAACAGCCCATGCTCATAACATATGAATAGTAAGATAAAATAAAATGTATTGTCATTGCAAAAATACATTTACAACAAAATGTCAATACTACTCCTCACATTATACAAAAAACATAAATATGATGCGTAACACACTCACGAAATATACATTAAATTATATGTCAAATAAATACTAAACATTCCCATCCTATAAAAGTTAAAACAACCTTAGTTCAGTTTAATTTTCTGTAAATCTGTTTGTCCTCACCTTGATATTTCTAAAATGCCTACTGGACAGCAATAATTCAAATACATGATGGTCAGGATGGGACAGATCTCTCACTGTTTTCTTTGCTCTACAAAGGCAATAGGACTGATACATTACAGCTAGGGAGAGAAGCTTACAGCCCACATTTATCTGTGCAGTATGACATTTTCTGAAGAGCACAATAATAACACATAGGACATCATTAGTGTTCTGGTTTGGCAGCTGATTTACATTTTAGAAAGCAAATTAACCATAGCTGTCATAAAATTCCAAACACAAATCTCATTAGTCAAATAAATAAATAAAACACATAAATAAACGCATGAAAGTATTGGCCAGCCATTCACAGAATTATCTTTCTTGGTCCAATGCAGTTCAATACTGACACATCTTAAGCACTTAAAGTGGATGTAAACCCACTTGCGATCTCGCACAGCGAACTAATGTGAACCAGCCCTAAGTTCATTCAGCCTTACTGGGTGTAAGTTAAAAAGTGAGAAATACACCCCTCCCCCACATAACACATCCTGGTAATATAAAGAATGTTGCATATGTGATCAGGTGACCACAGACTCAACACATTGCAATATAACAATAATAATAAGAAGAAGATCACTCAAGCTCTGACTAAATACATCTGCTGGGGCTGTTCACTGCACCATACATTTCTCACAATGAACTGTGGATCACCTCATATTATGATAAACATCCATGAATGTGCATGTATTCAAGCTAGTGGACGAGATATGTAAATAACCTGGCACTCGAAGCAAGGGGACGAAAAGGACTTTTTATTTAGACAGGTTTTTATCTGGAAGTCTGTTAATTTTCACTGAACAATAAAAGAGGATTGCTCAGAGCTGGATTAACTCTGTGTGGCAGGACTGGGCACAGATGATAGGAAATCCTATACTCTACATTGTGACATAAAAAATGGGTTTACATCCACTTTAAGGCATTCTTTACCCCCAACACTTCATATTCTGTGCTTGCTGTGCCATGTAATGTACTTGTATGAGAAAGTATCCTGTTCTCTTTGTATTGCTTCCTTTATGTATAACACCTGGTGTTCCTGTTTGTCCCTTTGCTTTCCTATTAAAAACTGACCACACTAAGCTGAAGAACACACCACGGTCAGTTCTCCAGCTATGCTGGGAACTCAGTGTACTTTCCTCCAATGATCAGACTTGTCCTCACACACCCTTGCTGAACAGACATTCACTGGGAAGCTCAGTGTACTGCTACTTCTCCCCCAGCATTTATGCAGAACAGAACAGAAGGAATGTGATCACTGCTGATCAAGCTGATAGCAGTGATTAGTGGCTGTCGCTTTTCTGCCTTGTGTCTCTTTTGCTTCCTGCCTCTCTACCCCATGCTGCTGTGACTGACAGCTACAATGCTCCCCCACTCTTATGACCCCTTTCCCTGCTGCTTTGACCCCCATTTTCCTCATCAGCATAAATCCCAAATGCAACACAGATCACCTGTGATTACCCTGCAGCTTCCAGCTTCAACTCCTCTCCCCTTCCTCTGGCCACAGGGGCACAGGGGATACAGAGAAACCATGGGGTTTTAAAAATATACAAGTACATCCCCTTGCCATCTCTGATCCTCCCCTGCAGTTGACCACCCCCTTCCTTTCCTGAGTGAGTAATAGGTACTGATCACTCATTGTGCTCATTCGTTATTGAATCATAGCAAACTACCCTTACTATGTGTCAGCTTGTGAATGGATAGAAGCCTCTTTGCAGAGACTTATATTCATTAATCTGCAGTAAAGCTGATCACAGAGGGCCAGATTCAGGAAAGATATACGCCGGCTTATCTCCAGATAAGCCGGCGTATCTCTGCGTCTGAGCCCTCCTATCTATGCGACTGATTCATAGAATCAGTTACGCATAGATTTACATTTGATCCGACTTGCGTAAGTCTCTTACTCCGTCGTATCTTATTTTCATATTTAGGCTGGACGCTAGGTGGCGTTCCCGTCTAAAATATGCAAATGAGCCTCTACGCCGATTCCCGAATGTACGACTGGCTGGTGCATTTATTTTACGTCATTTGCGTTAGCGTAGGTCCGTCGTAATCTTACCCCTGCTGTATGAGGCGCATCCAATGTTAAGTATGGACGACGCTACGCCAATACAAATTTACACGGTTATACCTGAATCTAGCCCTATGTGTTTTTTTTTTTGTTTTTACCAAAACTGTTGAAAGCGTAAGCTGGTGAAACTTTGCATAGTAGCTCATCAGCTTCTAACTTCAGCTTGTGCAATTAAGGTTTGACAATAAAACCTAGAAGCTGATTGGGTATTTTTGCACCAAATCCTGTGTGCACCAGTAAATCTCCCCTTATTTCTCCCTTTCTCTGTCTCAAAAAAGAGACATCAATGGTTTGTTAAAGCCATGATATCTCATCAATGCCCCCCCCCCTCAAAAAAAATTGTACAAGATATTAAAACAAATTATAACCAAAAAATAGTAGGGTCTTGTTCACACAGAGAATACTACATTGTATGCCCATGCACAGTTCTGTTTGCCCACACAGGGATGCACAAGTGTAATCCCTGTAAAAGCAGGCCCATTAATATCAACAGTGATGTAGCAACTGCACAGCCGCTGCATCCAAATTGACATCAGTGTGGGTCCAGGTGCATATCCCTAAGCTCACACTGTCTGCTTTTTGGGCTTTGCACCCACACTGATGCCATAGTGAGAGTGACGGTTAATATAACTCAAACTCAATGCCATTTTAACTTTTACATTTAGTAAGACATTAGCAGGAATTTTGTAAATGTTGCCATGTACAGTACTGTATGTAGCCACTAATAATTATTTTAGTGTATTGTTTTGTCAAGATAGCAATTTAACCACTTAAGGACCCCCGCACGCACATATACGGTCACAGAATGGCACGTACAGGCACAAGGGCGTAAATTTACGTCCCCGCCTAAGTGCGGTTCGGGGGTCCCATCGGGACCCCCTCCGCGGCGTGCGGGGGTCCCCCTGGCTCCGGGAGCGATCCGGGATGAGCGGGCGGATGTCGGCGTTTACCTTGCCCCCCCGCGATCGCTCCCAGCCAATTGGAGCGCTCCCCCTTCGTGTAACTTCCTCCTCCTGTGTTTACACAGGAAGGAGGAAATTATGTAATCTCTCATCGCAGCGGTGTTTCCCACCGCTGCTGATGAGAGAAGACATCACAAGTAAGTGTGCACCAACACAACACTGACACACACTCACATAGGCACATTAACCCCTTGTGATCGCCCCCCCCCACCCCCCTGTCACAGTGTCACTGAATGCAGTGATCTAATCACTGCATTTAGTGTCAGTGTGACAGGCAGTGTAAAATCAGTTAGTGTTAGGTTCAGGATAGCCCCCCCACCCCCCCTAATAAAGTTTTAACCCCCTGATCACCGCCCTAGTTAACCCTTTCACTCCCTATTGCCAGCGTCACTAAGCGATCATTTTTCTGATCGCTGTATTAGTGTCGCTGTTCCCGCTAGGTAGCTATTTTTTTTTATTGCGATTTTTTTTTTTTTACTAAAGACATGTGGCTAAATAAATTTTGGCCTAAATGTTTGACTAAAATTTAGTTTATTTGATTTTTTTTTTAACAAAAAATAAAAAATAGTGTTTTTTTTTTCAAAAATGTCGCTCTATTTTTGTATATAGCGCAAAAAATAAAAATCGCAGAGGTTATCAAATACCACCAAAAGAAAGCTCTATTTGTGGGAAGAAAAGGACGCAATTTTGTTTGGGAGCCACGTCGCACGACCGCGCAATTGTCTGTTAAAGCGACTCAGTGCCGAATCGCAAAAACACCTTGGGTCATTTACCAGCGTATTGGTCCGGGTCTTAAGTGGTTAATAAACATTTGTGCAACTATTGTGGGGCCTAAAAAATCAGTAGCACATTTCTTTATTCTACAGGTCATGTGCTTTCAGAAAATGTATGGGGGGGGGGGGGTGTCTTTTACAATCTCTGAAAGTCGTAAGTGAAAAATAATAGATTTTGTGAGAAAATTGTTTTACAGTTTTGTGTATCTTCAGTTTTCACCTTTTCACAAAAAGAAGCAATGTAGAATGTACAAATATTTGTTATTTATTTACTCAATACCGTTTTAGCTTTTATACTTAGTAGAAATTTGGTAAGAATTTTGTAAACTTTGCCATGTATGTATCCACTAATAATGTTGTTAGTGTTTTTTAGTGTTTTGATAAACATTTGTGCAAATGTTAAAGGGACAAAAAATCTGTAGCACCTTCCTTTTTTATTCTACTGGTTCTATGCTTTCAGAAAATGTTTAGTTGTGGTGGGGTCTGTCACAAACTCTGAAAGCTGTTTTCTCTGGCAACCTGAGTTTAAAAATGGAGCACAGGGCCTGGCAAAGAAAGAGCTAAAGGATGATACAGTTTTTCCAAACGTATTCAGGTCAGGGCTGCTTATAGAAAGGGGCTTGGCTTAATTTAGATAAGAGGGAGTTCCTTGTGAGCTAGGAAGATACTAAATGGTACATTTTTTTTAATGCATTAAGACAAAAAACACTTTAACATGTATAAAATATACATTAATTTGCAAATTACATATATTTTTTAACAATATCCAGAGGAACCTGTGTAGACATATCTTAAAAGTGCTTCATAAAGTGCACAGGTGATTCACTGATCATTCAATCTTTTCCAATCTCATATTCATTACAAGCAGTCACTTAAAAATATCATCAAAAACATTGAAACAAGGAGAATTTTTGAAAATGGTAATTTCTATGTATTCCAATGGAAGAAAAACAATTTAAACAAAATGTAATCCAAATGTCATGTAACTGCAATTCTCTGTAACATATTGCAGGCTCCTATATTGTGTTACTTTACTAGATTGAATGCCATATCGGACTTGCTTTGGCATACAAGATTTAAAGTTAAAGGAGTTGTAAAGGAAAAAAAAATAGGATTTTTTATAACAGCTTACCTGTAAAATCCTTTTTTTGGAGTACATCACAGGACACAGAGGAGCATAGTAATTACTATGTGGGTTATAGAGTCTACCTTCAGGTGTGGACACTGGTGTAATCAATTAGACAGGAAGTTCCCTCCCTATATAACCCCTCCCATACTGGGAGTACCTCAGTTTTTGTAGCAAAGCAATAAGTGTCCCAATATCCCCAAACAAGAGGGGTGGGAGCTCTGTGTCCCGTGATGTACTCCAAGAAAAGGATTTTACAGGTAAGCTGTATTTAAAAATCCCTTTTTCTTTATCGTACATCACGGGACACAGAGGAGCATAGTAATTACTATGTGGGACGTCCCAAAGCAATGCTTACTGAGGGGAGGGAGACACAAACAACGCAGGCCGCCATCAGACGTGAGGAATCAAAACTGCAGCCTGCAGCACACTGCGCCCAAAGGCGCTTTCCCCACCTTCCTTATGTCCAATTGGTAAAATTTTGTGAAAGTATGGACAGACGACCACGTCGCTGCCATGCAGACCTGAGCCAAGTAGGCTTGGTGATGCACTGCCCAGAAGTACCCACCGCTGTAGTGGAATGTGCTTTAACCTTAAACGGGGGAACCTCTCCCCTCAAGCCATCGGCTTGAGTAATGACCTGTCAAATCCATTTGGAGATAGTGGATTTCGACGCTGCCTGCCCACATCTGGGACATTCTGGCAGGATAAACGACATGCCCGTTTTCCGGATCTGAGCAGCAGCCCTAAGGCAGAACTGTTCTAAGTACGTCTAGGGTATGCAATGGCTTCTCCCTTGCAGAACTAGGTTCTGAGAAAAAAGAAGGGAGAACTAGACCTTGATAAAAAGTTAGAAACAACCTTAGGGAGGAAAACCGGGTGAGGCCATAGGACCACTCTGACCTTATGGAGAATAAGGTATGGTTCCTTACAAGATAAGGCCGCCAACTCCGATACCCTCCTAGCAGAGGTTATGGCTATCAAGAAAACTACCTCCTGGGCAGAAGGACCAATGGAATGTGAGCCAAAGGCTCAAAAGGTTGCTTCTGCCAGGCAGACAGGACCAGATTCAGATCCCACGGACACAAGGGGGTCCTGACTGGAGGATTAATCGGGATCACACCTTGTAAAAAAGGTTTTGAGCAGAGAATGTGTAGCCCGTGGCCTTTGAAACAAAATTGATAAGGCCGAGCTCTGGCCCTTAATGGTGTTCCAGGGCCAACTTCAAGTCTGCCCCCATCCGCAGAAAATCCAGAATTCTGCTACTGAGAAACCTCCGGGGATGCCACCCCCTGGTTTCGCACCAGGCCATATAAGATTTCCAAACTCTGTAATAAATAAGCCTGGATGCTGGCTTTCTGGCATTAATCAAAGTAGACACTACTGAATTAGAGAGACCCCTTCATTTAGGATATGGGGCTCAGCCAAACCGTTAAACTTAGAGACGGTAAGGAAGGATGGAACATTGATCCCTGAGACAGTAGGTCTGGACGAATCGGAAGGGTCCCCGGATGCCCCACGGACATCCTTACAATTTCTGTGTACCAGGCCCTTCTGGGCCACGCCGGGGCGACCAGAATCACTGGTTTCTCTTCCGACCTTATCCTGCGAAGGAGGCAGGGTACCGATTGCAGTGGAGGATGCATACATTAGGGAGAATTGGTCCCATGGAAACACCAGCGCATTTGTGCCGCAAGCGAGTGGATCCCTTGTCCGGGACAGAAAGCTATCCACCCTTGCATTGAACCTCGATGCAAAGAGATCCACATCTGGTGTTCCCCATCTCTGACAAATGGCCTGGAAGATGTCGGGGTGAAGAGTCCACTCCCCTGGGAGCAATTGTTGGCGACTTAGGTAGTCTGCCTGCCAATTGACTATCCCCGGAATAAAAAAATGCAGATATGCAGGGGACATACTTTTCCGCCCAGGTCAGAATTCGATTCACCTCTCTTTGGGCTGCACGACTCCTTGTGCCCCCCTGGTGATTTATGTACGCCACAGCTGTGGCATTGTTGGACTGAATCCTTACTGGGAGACCCCTCAACCTGTCCGTCCACACTGACAGGGCTAGATGGACTGCCCGAATCTCTAGCAGGTTGATAGGTAACGACCTCTCGGTGATTGACCATCTTCCTTGGAGAGACAGGCCCTCCAGGACTGCACCCCAGCCCAGAAGACTGGCATCTGTGGTCACAACCCGCCAAGAGATGGGAACCAAGGACTTCCCTCTTAGTAAGTTCTGGGGAACCAGCCACCAACAAAGGCTCTGCCGGACTGTCCGGGAGAGGGACAAGGGGAGGTCTAAGGCCTGAACCTTTTTGTTCCAGGCAGACAGGATGGCGTGTTGAAGTCCCCTTGAGTGGAACTGAGCGAATGGGACAGCCTCGAAAGAGGCTACCATCTTCCCCAGTAGCCGCATACAAAGGCGAATAGAGGACAGACGCCTTGACTAGCTGAACTAGTTCCCTTAAAGCATCGACCTTTCTCTGGGGAAGAAAGATCTTTCTTTGGTCTGTGTCTACAAGTAGACCCAAATACTCGAGCCCTTGCACCGGCACTAAGGCCGACTTGTTTAGGTTGAGAATTGTTTAGGAATTCCACGGTTCTGTGCACTGCTGAGCTTAGATCGGCAACTGAACGGTCTACCAACAACAGATCGTCTAGTTAGGCTATTATAGAAATGCCTTGAGACCTTAGATTAGCTAATAGTGGGGCCAGTACTTTCGTGAATACACGAGGTGCGGTGGCCAGACCAAAAGGTAAGGCCACGAATTGAAAGTGGCGCTGATTTACCGTGAAGCGCAACAGCTTCTGATGGTTGAGGAAGATGGGAATGTGTAAGTATGCGTCCTTTATATCGATGGACGCCAGAAGCTCCCCCCCCCCTTGTAAGGAGGCAACCACTGACCGGATTGATTCCATCCGGAAAGACTGGACCTTTAGGAACTTGTTTAAGGCCCAGAGGTCCAGAATGGGCCTTACACCTCCGTTTGGTTTAGGGACGGTGAAAAGATTTGAATAAAACCCCAAACCTTGTTCTTCCAGTGGCAGTTCCTCGATTACCCCTTGGGAAAATAGATGATCCAAGGCCAATGCCAGAGACCTTCTTTTTCCCGGATCTTTCGGGACGCTTGAGGCCAAGAAGCGATGTGGAGGAAATTCGCTCAACTCCAGCTTGTAGCCCTCTGAAACCGTAGAGAGAATCCAACTGTCTTCGATCCTCCCTTGTCAAGCCTCCGCAAACAGCTGAAGTCTTCCCCCCACCCTGCTGAGTGGGGGTGAACCTTCAAAATGCCGACTTAGATGCTGGCTTGACCGGCTTATGGTTCCAAAGCTTCTTGGAAGCCTGAGGCTGGCCCTGCGGCTTCCCTGTATTAAACTGTCCGGGAGGCCATCTGAACTGCCTGGTAGCGGAAGTACTAGGGCTAGGAGAGGAAGATTTTTTAAAAGGAGGGGGGACCCCTAAACCTTTTCTTTACTGGTAACAGTGTGCTCTTGCCACTGGAAATTTTCTGAATGTATGCATCCAGATCTTCCCCAAATAAACGCTCTCCATGAAAGGGAAACCCTGCCAGTAACCTTTTTATACAGGGTTTCAGCCGACCAGTTCTTTAACCAGAGTAATCTGCGCATATGAACCAAAGAGAGAGTGAGACGGGAGGACTGTTGTATAGAGTCCTTGATAGCATCTATGGCAAAGCATAATGCTTTAGGAAAGTCAGCCTATTCCTGAGCCTGTTGAGCCGGGATATCCTTCAAGACCCCTTTCAACTGGTCTTTTAAGGCTTGGCAAACACCAATAGCTGCAATTGCAGGCTGGGTTACCCCTCTAGCTGTAGGAAACGAGGCCTTTAACAGCGTCTCTAATCTCTTGTCTGTCGGGTCTTTAAACACCTGAACGTTGTTTACTGGACAGGTCAAGGTCTTGTTTACGCAGGACACGGCTGCGTCCACTGTGGGGATACCCCACTTTTAGTGAATTGTTCCCCCATTGGGTATAAAACCGAAAAAAATTTAGGAGGAAGAAAAAATCTATCTGGATGTTCCCAATCCTTGTAGATAAATCCTTCCAGTAGGGGATGAACCGGGAAGGAAAAGTTAGCTTGAGAAGCTTTTAAAGAGCCTAAAGAAGAGACTGAACTTGATGCTGGCTCTGAAAGGGGCAACTTGCAGGCCGAACGGACCATCTCCGTGAGGGACTGGACCCACAATTTCTCGGACTGAGACGCCGAAAATGGTTCCCCCAGGGTGGAATCCCCAGAGTCCGAGACCTCTGAATGACCCTCTGCCTGGTCCCCAGAGGGTAAATCAACCTCTTCTGAGGATAGTTGTTCCGCGCTGAGGAACTCTGCAGAGGGAGAAGACCTTGTGCGTTTTTCTCTTGGGAGAGAGGATGCAATCAAGGTTGCTAATCTCTGCTCCAGACCACCCATGGCTGAGGCCAAAGCCTCCTGTGTCACAAACTGGAGCAGGCGGGACAAGGGCAGATGAGGCACCTGACAGCGCTGATGGTTCACCCTGGGCCTCCTCCAATTTATTAGGAGAAGAACTAGTCACAGGAGCATGCCCGAGATCCTCCGAGCCTGATGGCGATCCCTTAGATCTCTTTGTACTTCTAGTCCTTGAGCCTTTAGCCATAATAAAGCCGAGGTACTCACAACAGGTGCAACCACTTGCGGACCTATAGACCAGCACTGACGCTGCTATTTGATGGTCGGCAAGGTGCAGAGCCCACTATGCGCCTAAGCAAGTGTCACTGTCCAACAACCAGCAATAATACTGAAACTTGTGCACAAGTATTCTCTGTGTCCACTGTCAGCCGGATGGGTGAAGTGGACTTGAGCTTTTATGGACTAGGTGCAAGTCACCTGACCTGCTCTGTCCTGGAATCTCAAGCCTCGTAGAGAATAGCTGAGATGGAACCCTTTGCGCGCATACGCACGCACGCGCTACCGCCAGGCGTGCATCACGAGGCTGCGCGCGCGCACACGTAGCTGCACGCGCGCACATGTTGCCGCACGTGCATCTACAGCCCCCATGCACGTCGCGCACACGCGTGCGCACCCACGCAGCAATAAATTATGCATAATTGCGCGCGCGTGCGCCTATGACACATACTATGTTGCGCGCACACGAGACGCCAGCGCGCCCGTGCACAAGGTTGGAGCTACCGCAGATACCATGTGAGGACCAGGTAAGACAAACTGTGACCAAAACTTGTGGACAACCTTACTCTGCTAAACCTGTACAGGAGGGGCTAAGTGACTGACCATAGACACCCCTCCTCCCCACAGCATTCAGGACAATGTTAGAGAGGCACAGACAGATAGCTTAGGCAAGCATAATGGCTCAAAAAAAGAAGGATACTTTCAGGACCAAGTCCTAAAGCACCTTCACTTACCTGATGCAACGCCGCAGGACTCTGCACAGACAGACAGTCCAATCTTCGCCCATCACGGAGAGCAAAGTCTGCAGACCTTCAGGGACCGGGGTCCATGGACAGGAACACCACACCACCTGGACCCATATCGCACCCTGTCAGTAAACTTTTGGTATTAGGAAATTGACCAAAGTACTGAGTAATCAGGATCCAGCCCTCAAAAGAGGAGCATTACAGGCAAAACCCCGTTCTTCTCAACCGGGGCCCGGGTACCGTCCACTTTGTCTATGAAGCACCTTGGACGGATCCGGACTTATGGAGGCTTTTTACATCCAGCATGGATCCCTCCAGTGGAGCTCCTAAAAGCACATGTTCACTCGTGACCAACACCTTAGACACTGATGAAAAAACTGAGGTACTCCCAGTATGGGAGGGGTTATATAGGGAGGGAACTTCCTGTCTAATTGATTACACCAGTGTCCACACCTAAAGGTAGACTCTATAACCCACATAGTAATTACTATGCTCCTCTGTGTCCCGTGATGTACGATAAAGAAAATTCACCTTAATGCAATCTATGCATTAAGGTGAAAAAACATCTGATGATGCCGCACCCCCCCAGCCCCCGTTTTACTAACCTGACACGTCGAAAGTCCCGCGCTCAGTCCTGAGATCCTCTTCACCATTCAGCCTGGCCGCTGATTGGCTAGAGCGGATGGATTGAGCGCAGCGCAGCCATTGTCTGGCGCTGCTGTCAATCACATCCAGTGACGCGGGCCGAGTCATACAGTGAGCGGCTACGGCTGCTCGCTGTATCACAGAAGCGTGCCCGCAAGGACTCATCACAATGCGAGCTCTCTCACATGAATGTGGTGAGTTCTTGCGGGGAGGACCAGAGACAGCTGCCGAGGGATCTCAGAAGATCTCAGAAGACGTGCATCGTGGGCCACTCTGTGCAAAACAAACTGCACAGTGGAGGTAAGTATAACATGTTTGTTATTTTAAAGAAAAACATGTTTTACCTTTAGTAACCCTTTAAATTAATTTTACATTTGAAACAATTATCAATGACACACAGTTACAAAGGAGACCATAGGGCGTATTAGTGAAAATTGTCACAGGGTAGATTGGAAACCTTTTCCTTTATTAGTAACTGAGTTGCCTGTGAGCTTGAAGGTCTAAAAGATATTTCTGCTGGTAAAAGAACAAGCCCTGGACTAGCCCTCACACCTGGCTAGATTAAGGTGACAGCATAAAGGATTAATATCATCTGATATTTTATCTTTCATCAATGGACTTTACACAATAGGATTAATTCCTTGTCTGAGGCCTCCCCAGCAATTCAATCTGAGTGGATACAATACACAGAGACAGGAAACTAGTGGTTTCCTCAGCATCGCTCCTCAAGACCCTCAGTCCATAATCCCCCCCCCCCTGTCAGAGTACATTACAGCCTCTCAGATTAAGTCTACTACCTGAAGAAATATACACCACATAATTTTAAGGCTGCAATCTTAAGAGGAAAACTTTCATTCAACAATATCTTACTTAATCTGCAATAATCGCAAGTCACTTACTATAATTCATTTCAGGGATACTTTTTAAGGTGGCGACTTAGGGAAGACCCACCACTCACCGTCGGGTGTCTGATGACAACATTTTTTTTTTGGAGATCTTAGATCCCCCCCCATCTACAGTAATGACACCCACTTATTATATTAAACAGGGACTCCACCTATAACAGATTTTGTCAGTTTTCACAGTTTGACTACAAGCCCTGGTACCCAGGTATGAACTGAGCACTAAAATATCATGCTCCTCCCAATGGTTGGTTCAGGATACTTAATAAATCTGCCGACCCTAATATTCACTTAGCTTTGACTCATGTGGGTGCAAATATTCTGCTACACATTCAACACATGAAGGGAAAGCGAAACAAGAAGAACAAGAATACTATTAAAACTTTAGCCGTCGAGGAATCTCTTAAAAACATGGACTCCAAACTCCAGACACATACGCTGGAAATTACCGAAAATTCTATGTCTGTCAAACAAATCTCATCTCACCTGTTAGCCATCTCACCACCCCCTTCATCAGACTCTATATCACATACAGCGCTATACTCGTCTGTTGTTAAAGAAGGAATAATATCCACAATGTCGGGTCAATTAACCCCTTCTGAGGCCCCTTCTCAAAACCCTATCTACATCCATTCTAATACTGAACGCTCCCCTGAAGCCCCCTTCAATGTTACTGACTTATTCAACAGGATATCGGAAATGCTAGATAGGGGCCTCGCCCAGAACGCTGAAAGAATCACTAAGGACATCAGGGCCGACTTCCA
Source organism: Rana kukunoris (assembly GCA_029574335.1). Taxonomy (NCBI): domain Eukaryota; kingdom Metazoa; phylum Chordata; class Amphibia; order Anura; family Ranidae; genus Rana; species Rana kukunoris. The sequence continues at coordinate 171,132,337 of CM056051.1, read as the reverse complement.
AAGCCTTGGAAACAGGATTGAATCCATAGAACGGAAACTGGATCTTAATGTCTCTAGAATCAAACAAAATACTGACCACATACAACACCTGCAAGAACAACTGGATGCGGCCCAGGCCAGAAGAGATGATTTGGAGAACAGATCAAGGAGAAATAATTTCAGGCTCAGGGGGCTACCTGAGTCCATCACAGATGTACACTCAGCTATACAGGACATCATAAAAATCCTGATCCCATCCATGCCTATTCACAAAATGGAATTAGACAGAGCACATAGGTCCCTAGGCCCACCAAGAAAAGACGGCTTACCGAGAGATGTGATAGTAAAGCCTCACTATTACTCCACCAAAGACGAGGTGATGAAAAAATCTCGACAACAAGAAAACCTTCAATATCAAGGTGCAACAATTCAAATATTTTCAGACATATCTCCCTAGACCATTCAGAAGAGGAGAGCGATGAAACCATTACTTTCTGCCCTCATGAAAAAAGACATGAAATACAAATGGGCCTTCCCATTCGCCTTAAAATTCAATATATGAATATATATAACGGCAGACTCCACATAGTACACAACTTTCAAGAAGGTGAAAGACTATTACTAGACCTGAAAATTATTTCACATGAACCAGCCATGGACACTTTACCACCGCAACAAACCTCAGCTAAAAGAAATACACCCAATAGTCCAACCTCAAATCCCTGGAATAGAGTCAAACACAGGAAAGTCTAAAATAACTCTACTAAACATGAACTGAAATGATTTAATCTTAGCTCCGGTGGTGTCCATCCCCCATTCATATAAGTTGTTGTGTATTTTTTTTTTTTTTTCTTCCCCAATAGGCCTTCTTTTAATATGATTTGTTTCTCAATTCTTGATCAAATTACTTATAAGGTTTTCTGGTAGAGTAAGAGTTAATATTTACTGGCTCACTTATATAATTTATTTATTTATTCTTGTGGTTTTTCAATATCTACTTACCCATATGGTTCTACAATTTTTATTTTTTCCTATGGTATTAAAACATTTTTTTTTTTTTTTGGGGGGGGGAAGGTACTATCCCTTAAATTGTTATTTTTTGGGGATCAACCCTTTGTTTTTCAAAATTTAATTCATGAACTTTTTGATTGTCGCTGACAGCTGGCGGTGAGGCCCTGAGCCTCAACCTACTTCTTGGAGCGACACTTTGTCGCCCTGACAAGTAGGAAGTTAGTCCTCTAAATGGACTACTCTAATAAATTCTGTTTGATTGAAGGAAGGAGCAAACTTCCCTTCCTTCAATCTGGGTCATGGTTTGACCTTTTGCAATACTACATCTTGCTTTGTTGTTACCATTTTTGCCTTTATTTCCATGTATCTATTCTCCCCTTCTTTTCCCCCTTTACCTTCCCACCCTCCCTCCCGGCCTACCTGCCATCACAGGTGTCTTCTGAGCTATGGACTCAGTCTGCAAGACACGATCTGTCCATAACACTCTTTACGACCCATGGCTGGCTCAAATAACACTACTAAACCCCTGCGTGTTGTGACACACAACACCCAGGGGTTGAACTCTCCTATTAAAAGACGAAAAGCCATCCAGGCATACAAGGCGCTTCATGTAGATATAGTGCTTCCCAAGGCGGTACTCCCCCTCATTCCTACACTCCAACTCCCAGTATTCTATTTATCCAATGCGGAAAACAAGACGAAAGGAGTGGCTATCTTGTTATCCAAATTTTGTAATTTTAATTTACTAAAGGAATATGGAGACCCGGAAGGCAGATTTATTTTGGTAAAAGGAACTCTTGACGAGAAGCTATACACGTTTGTCTCCTATTACGCCCCCAATAGGGGAAAGAAGAAGTTTTTCTCTCAGATGCTTGAGGTCCTCCATCCTCTTATGGAGGGCATCATTATCATGGGAGGAGACTCCAACCTGGCTTTCGATTCGGGCTTAGATAAATCCAAACCAAATAATAATAAACTCATAAGGCCAACCAAAATTAGCACACAAGTAGCTCGCATGCTTCATCAATCCCGATTGACCGATATTTGGAGAGAATTAAATCCGAAAACTAAAGATTACACCCACTTTTCTAATCCTCACAAATCGTACTCCCGCATAGACCATATATTAATATCCAACCATCATGTCCCAGCAGCCTCTAAATCCACTATAAAGCATGTCCCTTGGTCAGACCACTCCATGGTTCTATTAACCTTGAGAAAAGAGGACACAACTCATAAAATATCTCACTGGACACTTAACCAGTCGATCTTAAAAGATCCCACTCTCATGGCAGAAATTGAACAATCCATAAAGGAATATTTTGAAATTAACGATACTAAAGATATATCCCCCGAAACCTTATGGGCTGCCCATAAAGCTACAGTTAGGGGAAAAATAATACACATTGCAGCCAAACTTAGAAGACAAAAGAAATTGACCATAGAGAAATTGGAAGAGACCTACTCAGAGTTACGTAGAAAACATAAATTAGACCCTCTCAGTGTTCCCACCCACGATCTTGACGCTGCTAGATCGGCCTTAAACCTAGCTCTGACAGCAAAATCAGAAAATGATCTAAAATGGACAGGTGCCAGGTTCTACCATTTAAAGGATAAAATAGGTCCAATGCTAGCACGCAAACTATCTCCCAGATTTAAATCGAGAACCATCCCTAAGATAAAAATGGCAGATGGTACCCTTACCCTAAATCCTCGGCGGGCGATGGGGGCCTTCCACGACTTCTATTCCAAGCTCTACGCTAAGGATAGTAAGTTTTCTTCGGACAAAATAGGTGAATATTTGAACAGCCTGAATCTTCCCAGGTTGATAAAAGTTCACAAGGAGTTGATGGAGGCACCCATTTCAGCTGAGGAAGTTATGTCAGTGATCAAAAACTTAAAATTAAACACAGCTCCTGGCCCTGATGGATTCTCAGGGTCTTACTACAAAACATTTCCTATCATTCTATCACCCTACCTAGCACGATTTTACAATCATTTGACTGAGGGCTCCCCTATAGATAAACAACTTAATTTGGCCTATATTTCGTTGATACCGAAACCCGATAAAGATCATAGCCTAGTAGAGAACTATAGACCGATATCCCTCATTAATAACGACCTAAAAATACTTACTAAAATAATAGCTAATAGGATGTCTGCCTTCTTAGGTCAATACATATCCAAAGATCAAGTAGGTTTTATCACAGGGAGACAAGGCCCGGACCAGATCAGGAGAGCTATTGATCTTATCTCTTTAATGTACTCTGGGTGGTCTGGAAGCACTAGACAAAGAGGTATGCTTCTCTCACTTGATCTCCAGAAAGCCTTTGATTCAGTATCTTGGCCATTTTTGTTTTCTGTTTTGAATCGTTGGGGGTTTGGTTCTAAATTTTTAGGAATCATCTCCGCTCTCTATTCCTCCCCTGAAGCTAAAATCCGGTTACAAGGCATATTCTCGGAATCTATAAATATCCAAAGAGGCACAAGACAGGGCTGCCCGCTATCTCCTCTGATATTCGCTATTGTTATTGAATCTCTGGCCATAGCCATCCGAGATAACGCGAATATCAGGGGAGTTCATTATAATAAAAAAGAACACAAATGCGCATTATTCGCAGATGATTTGCTACTCTTCGTGACCTCTCCCATCTCCTCCCTTCCGGAAATTTTCTCCCTGCTAGACGAGTTCTCTAAAGTCTCGGGTCTCACGGTAAACATGCCTAAATCTAGAGCCCTTAATATTTCTCTTTCAGAACCCACAGTGTCCCTCTTGAGAAACAAATATATTTTCAAATGGGACTCTACGTCTACTAACTATTTAGGTATCAACCTGACCCCAAATTTCCAGAATTTATACTTAGCCAATTACCCTCCTATGTATAGGAAACTCGAGAAGGACCTTACCGAATGGGGAGCGCAGAAAATAGGCTGGATCGGCAGAATTAATTCTACCAAGATGACTCTCCTCCCGAAACTTCTATATCTTTTTTGATCCCTTCCGATCCCGATAATAAAAAGCCATCTAAAATCCTTTCAAGGTAAAATCACCAAGTTTATCTGGAACAAAAAGGGACCCCGTCTTCCCTCTCGTAGTCTGTTTAACTTACCTGAACAGGGAGGTCTAGGAGTGCCAAACTTGTTATGGTATTATCAATCCGCGAGGTTAGCGCAATTATCGGAGGTTTACCTTGGAAATGATCGCCCAGATTGGATAGAAATAGAAGAACAGGCTTCCCCATTATCCACAATCGAAGAACTCATGTGGCGCGCTCCTAAAAGTAGACCCCCTATACTATCCCCCACCCTATCACAAGCATTGGTATTATGGGATTCACTTAAAAGCAATCCACTCTTAATTTCTAGAGGCAAACCTTTGTCAAGTATCTTTCTCGACCCATCTTTCTGCCCTAAAACGGAAGTGGACTCCTTCAAATGGTGGCTTGATAGGGGGGTGTACCGCATTGGTCGTTTCTTTCAACACACAGGTCCTCTTCCTGAGCAAATCCTTATAGACAACCTTTGCCCCCCCCCCTCTGAAAGATCCAGATTACACCAAATACATACCTTTGCTCAGAAACTTTGGAACGATAAAACAATTTCTGGCCTTTTGACCCCATATGAACACAAATGCGAACAAGCTCAGAATAGGAAAGGTATTATCTCTATCATCTACAAATCTCTTGCATCAAATAACATAAAATTACCTCATATGCTAGCTTGGGAAAGAGAGCTTCAAGAGGACTGGGACTTGGTGGACTGGCAAAAAAACTACTCTAGATCTCTTAAGGGTTTTAAGAGTCCATCCCTCATTGAAGCTAATATAAAAAATTTCAGTAGATGGTACTTGGTCCCATTCAAATTGGCCACCATGTATCCGTCATCCTCACCACTATGCTTTAGAGGTTGTCAAGGAATAGGCACCATGATCCATACTTGGTGGGAGTGCCCTAGGATACGGGGATTCTGGAACAGGGTATTCCAGATTATCAGGAGAGTTACCGGTTGTAACCTCCATCAATCTCCTGCAATAGCCTTATTGAATGGTCTAATACCACAGAGTTCCAAGGCCATTAGACAGCTGATTCTATTTATACTGACTGGCGCCAGAATCACTTTAGCGGCTGCATGGAAGAAACCGTCTGTTTCCATTTTACACATGAAGAGAAAGGTTACATGGATTATGGAACAGGAAAAAATAATTAACTCTATGTTAGATACCTCTACCCAGTTCACTGAAATTTGGGAACCTTGGTTGATTTACATGGGAATCTCCCACAACATGTATGTTTAGTTTTGGCTCTGGACTCAGACTGATGTAATCCTATGGCAGGTAGGCCCACCCTCCCTTTCCCTTTCCTCTCCTTCCTCTTTCCTCCTTCTCCCCCTCTCTTTTCTTTATTCTTATTTTTTCTCTTGAACAGGAGATATTCATTACATATCATATTCTCCACTGGTCTCAGGTAGTGCTGATTTAGTTTAACTGGATGTATGTATTAAATTCCTTGTCTCCTTTTAGGTTTATAAGTTAAGAGTTGATTGAGAGATGTTTCTCTGGACAACATTTGGATCCAATTTTTTTGTCATCAAGGGGGGGCTGCCCCCCCTCCTCGACACAGATTGCTCCCGGTGGGGGTGTCGGAGGGAGGGGATGTCCCCGGAAACCTATCCTCTCCACGGTTCGGTATGATTTATTCCTTACATATATTTTAGTTTTATGATCTCAGCTTATAATAAAAGTTTTATAGATTGCTTAGTAAACAGGGAATTTTAGCCCTAAAATGTTGTCGCTACCTCTACTGATTCCCATCCCTCCTGATTATACACGTTTACACTCCCATGTTAAACTTACCAGGTATATAGTTGGGACATTGGGGGGGGGAGGGAGGAGAGGGGAAAATCTAGTTAAGAAATGTAATCTATTGTTTACTACTATAATTGTCAACACGATGTTTCCTGATGCATTTATTGTATTACGTTTATTACTCTGTATGCTCTTTATTTTATTATAATAAACTTAAATTTAAATGAAAAAAAAAAGAACAAGCCCTATGGCTTTACAGAATCATATACCATATAATATGTGCATTCCCTTTATGGCCATAGGGAATTTAGAAACATAAACAGTTATAGTACATGTATGTTTACTTATTAGCAAACCAAAACTATTGCTGAAAGAAACCTAACTCTGGAAGCTGTGTCCAACAAGGCAGGCAAAGCCCAAATGACTTGTCAGCATTATTGCTTGTGATTTCCTGCCAGTTGATCTTTCTCCATTTATGGATTACCATGCCTTGTTCTGCAATATGTCTATGCATGGTAGAAGCATATTTAGTAGAAGCAGGGCTTTACTTCCTAGTGTCAGAATTTCCAGCAAAGAAAAAAGTTAGCAGTAAATAGTGGCAAATCTTACTCCAAATCTGTTAGGACTAGCAGCCCCCACATTGCAGATACAGTGGGCACAGGAGATCCTAGGCACACTTACATACCAGGAAGAGCACTGTGGTTTTTTAGAAGGCATTAAAGAGAGGCACAAATAACTGCAACATAGCAAATGTTCCCAATAACATGGTGACTATCAACTTTCTGAGCTCAGCTCCACATTGATTCTGCTTTTTCAGAAGTACATTTCTGGCAAACATTTTGCAGATATTTTATCCCATTTGTCCTGCTTACTTTGGTTCAGCCTGCTGCTTGTACATCTTATGTGCTTTCAGATTATTATGCTGTATACTTATATAGACTTTAGACTGGATTTTTAAGTGGTTAATTTTCAGAATCAGAATTTCCCTGACATCAAATTTTTAATTAAACTGTTCCCGTTTTATTTGACATGTTTATTTATATACCCAGTTACAATTTAACATAGGTCTGAACCCAACGACTTGAATATACACTATGGGCCAGATTCAGGTAGAAGTTACGCGGCTTATCTGTAGATAAGCCGCGTAACTTCTAACCTACGCCGTCGTATCTGTTTTCTGTAGTCAGAAAACAAGATACGCCGGGATTGAGTTCAGATACGAGCTGAGTTACGAGCTGAGTTGTATTTCGCCGTCGTATTGGAACTGCAATTTTAAAATGGCCGCTCGGGGCGTTCCCACTGATTTACGCCGAGAATATGTAAATCGGCGAGATACGGCAATTCACGATCGTACGCGGGCCCGACGCAGTGACTTTACGACAGTTCCGTAAGAGATAAGCGGCGTAAAGAAAAACATGCCCCCTAGGTGGAGTATCCTATGTTAAGTATGGCCGTCGTGATCGTGTCGAATTGAAAAAGTTTCACGTCGTTTGCGTAACTCGTCCGTGAATGGGGATTGACGTCATTGACGTTGACGAAGAAAACACAGACAGAATTTGGAGCATGCGCATTGGGATACATTGACAGCCGACTCATGCACAGTACATACGCCGCGGGATCGCACCTAGTTTAAATACTACACGCCCCCTACCCGCCCAATTTGAATTCCGCCGGCTCATTTTCACTACGGCGTCGCAACTTTAGGAGCAAGTTCTTTGTGAATACAATACTTGCTCCTAAAGTTTCGGCGGAGTAACGTAAATGACGAACGTTACGCCAGAATAAAGATCCGCTATCCTACCTGAATCTGGCCCTATAGGTAATGACCCATTCAAGCCTATGGCACATTAGTGTGACATACTGGAGGTTATTTACGAACGGCAATTCCACTTTGCACTACAAGTGCCAACTACAAGTGCAAAATGCACATGAAATTGTATTGAAAGTGCACGTGGAAGTGTTTCTGCTGTAAATTTGAGGGGTAGATCTAAAATCAGAGGAAGCTCTGCTGATTTTATTACCCAATCATGTGCAGGCTAAAATGCTGTTTTTTTTTTATTTCCTTGCATGTCCTCCTCAGATCTACAGCGACTGCACTTCCAAGTGCACTTTTCCGAGCAATTTCAAGGGCACTTTGCACTTTGCACTTGTAGTGAAAAGTGGATTTGCCTTTAGTAAATCACTCCCACTGTACCTTGCAGAATTGTTTTGTATGGTATTGAAGGGGCTAGGGGATTTTTTTAAAATAAACATTTCCCTTAAAGCAGCAAATATTTGTTTGACTTGAGATATGTTAGTGTGTTGTGTTTTAGTAAAACCCCTCAAACTACTTGCATTATTATTATTATTATTTTTATTTGTTTTTTGCATTTTCTTTTTAATTTAAATTAATTTATTTAGAAAGTCAAAGCATGAAATACAAGTGATTGTGCAATATACAATAATCTGCATGATTCCATTTGAATTTATCTTTCATTCAACTGTATTCAGTAAACATAGGCTGGATTGGTTATTGCATAGGTCATGTAAAAATACTCTTAACTGATTGCCGACCGCCCGCCGTCATATTACTGCGGGACGGTGGCACTGCTACGCGGGAGCACGTAGCTCTACGTCCTCCCTTTAGCAGCCTGTCGCACGCGCGCGTGCCGCCGGGCACCCGCGATTGCTCGTTACAGAGCGGGGAACGGGAGGTATGTGTGTAAACACATACCTTTCGTTCCTGTCAGCGGGGGAAACGCTGATCTTCTGTCCATACAATGTATGGACAGAAGATCAGTGATTCCCCTAGTGAAGCCACCCCCCCATACAGTTAGAACACACCAGGACCACACATAACCCCTTCCCTGCCCCCTAGTGTTAACCCCTTCACTGCCAATGGCATTTTTATAGTAATACAAGGCATTTTTATAGCATCGATCGCTATAAAAATGCCAATGGTCCCAAAAATGTGTCAAAAGTGTCCGATGTGTCCGCCATAATATCGCAGTACCGAAAAAAAAACGCTGATCGCCGCCATTACTAGTAAAAAAAAATAATAATAAAAATGCCATAAAACGACCCCCTTTTTTGTAAACGCTATAAATTTTGCGCAAACCAATTAATAAACGCTAATTGCGATTTTTTTTTTAACGAAAAATATGTAGAAGAATACGTATCGGCCTAAACTGAGGAAAAAAAATGTTTTTTATATCTTTTTTGGGATTTTTATTATAGCAAAATGTAAAAAATATTGCATTTTTTTCAAAATAGTCGCTCTATTTTTGTTTATAGCGCAAAAAATAAAAACCGCAGAGATGATCAAATACCACCAAAATAAAGCTCTATTTGTGGGAAAAAAAGGACACCAATTTTGTTTGGGAGCCACGTCGCACGACCGCGCAATTGTCAGTTAAAACTACGCAGTGCCGAATCACAAAAAGTGCTCTGGTCTTTGGACAGCAATATGGTCCGGGGCTAAAGTGGTTAAAGTACTTAACACCACATCAATGTTCCCTGCAATGATTTCCTGAGCAAGCCCTTGAATGGACAAATACAGTTGTAGTTGACAAATAGATTATCTGATGTATTCATAGTTTTATCAACCAAAATAATTGAATACGCTATAATAAATAATATAAATTTTTTCTTTCACACAAGTAAATATATAATGCATAATATCATTGGAAAGTCACATGAAAAAAAATAACATACAAGGTTTTACAAACCATTGTAAAATTGCTGGACTATGTTTAAAGCAATATTTGTTCTATTTCTCCTTGACAAATCCATGTTGATTATTTACACTGTATATGATACTGTGTATTATATTACAGAAGGTCAGGTTGGTATTTTTTAGTAAGTTTATGTCTTGAGGCTATAGAAGAGAATATTTGGAAGAGAGCATACTGGTGTGCATAGAGATTGTAGTTGTAGGCTGCAGATAAAAACGTCCTAATTAAATGCTAACTGAAGTCATAGGCAATCAGATAGACAATGTACTAACAACCTCTATTTTCACAGTAAATGGCACCAGAAAATCTCTGTCATTTACATAAATCAGGCTAGACACACCCCCTACAAATTTAGCAGAAGCTTATTTTAAAGGTAAGGCTAGCACTCAGCTCTGCCACCACAGATCACTGGAGAGAACTATAAGACCCCAAATGCCTGCTCTGCCCTTAAAAGCATTCCAACCATCAAGAATGGTGTTTTTAAATGCTTTTAATTTCTCAAAAATGGTGATGTTATCACTTTCGGTTTACCATAGTGGAGAGCTGTTTATAGTTAGGCCTGGCTTTGTTAGGCTGTTAGACCAGGGTGCCCGGGTCCCCCGGTAAGACGGGATAACTCAAGCAAGCCGCAGAAGATGGCTGGAGGGGGGCGTCCCCGCACTGCTTGCAATAGCAAGTGAACAGCTAGTTAGCCACTCCAATTGCTATTACAAGAGAGCCGAACATCGGCTCTAAATACCAATACTGGGATAATGCCTGACAACCGGAAGTCCAGCGATGTACAGGTACATCGCTGGTCGTTAAATGGGTAATGATAAAAAGTACAGCAGTTATACATATATATTGTTGTTTTTTACTGTAACATGTCAGGAATTTATTTTAATGAAAACTTGTAACTTTACTGGAAGGTCCACTTTAGAGTACATAGTGTCCCAGAATTGCACATTGTCCATTGCTTAAAGTGTTACTAAACCCACAACAGTAAAATCAGTCTGTATATGCAGCAAAGCATGCTTGTTATACTCACTCTGGAACTTAAGGGGGAAAGCCAGCTAACACAGGCAGAGTAGCCCTCCTGCACACGATCAGTTGTGTCTTTTGTGCTCAAGAGCACATTTACCTGTTGATCAGAGCTACCAAGGTCACATAATATTGACATCACACATGTGGGCATGTATATAGGCTGCAGTGGAAGTCTCCTTCTTCCTGGAGAAACTCTGCAGTTTATCATGTAACTATGGTATACAGATCATCCAGAAAGGTATATAGTGGCAGTATTTTAATCTAAAAATATGCTTTATAAGCTGTGGGCACTGTTGGTGGGTATGAACTATTTTCATATTACTGGGTTTAATAACAATTTAATGCTTGAACCAAACATGCCAACAGGTTTGTTGTGTTTTCTCAAGAACTTTTAGGAGATATTTGCTAAGTAGCAAAGTCACCCATTTACTAAAGAAGTTCAGAATCTTGAATGAAAAGTCATGTGAAGACCATCTGCAAATAATTGGGTATTCATAGTTAAACTAAATTAGCTTTTCACTTGGTTTCACAACTGAAGTAAGTATTTACACAACTGAGTGGTGAAGATTCTCAACTTCTTAGCTAGCTCAGGTCTTTGGATGTACTACAAATGTCCTAAGAGTGAACCTTTACTCGCAAGTTGTTTGCTGCCAGCCATGCCTCCCCTCCACCCATGACTCTTTTGCTCTTACTCAGAGCCCAGGACCACAACCACTGGCTTCAGGGGGGGAGCAATGTGAGACAGAGGCAAATCCGTGCCTAATCTCACATGTATACAATGAAACCAGATGCAATGATGATTTTGCCCCTTCTGATTTCAGTTCCACAATTTCCTGGCTGGTACAGTTAGGGGACACATCTAACAAAGCCATGATGTGCTTGGTTAGATGGTGTGATGGGCAGGGGAGACATTTGGGTCACTTAGAGCCCAAAAAGAGTATCTGTCACCTGATCAATGCTATTACAAGGGGGATAGAAAACAAGTACAAATAAATAATTCAATAAATAAATAACGACAAGAAAAAGTTTAAAATAATGTAAAATAATGTAATTATAATAAAATGTATTAAATTAAAAAAAAACATTGCCGTAACCCCATTTCTCCGCACACATGCACAAATGCAAATGCATGCCCAGGGTGTGCACGTGTATGTAACTGCGGTCGCACCACATTAGTGACATATTTTGCTGTGAATATCAGAATAATAGTAATAATTTTAGTACAAGATTTCCTGGTTAACTCAAAACTGATGAGCTGTTAAGGCTATTAAAACATCACCTATGGAGATTTTTGAGCAACATCGTTTTTTGCGATATCTTGTGCGCACACAATTTTAATATGTGGCATGTTTTGTATCTATTAACTCATCTTTAATTGTTATTTTACACAAATGTGTATTATTTTGTAGACATGTGCATCTGTTTTCGTTAGAATGCATTTTCATCCAAAAATCTGTTTTTTTCGTTATCGTTTTAACAAACGATAACGAAAGCGCAAGAAACGAAAACCGAAAGATTCGACATAAAAAATGATTTGTTTTTGTTGCGGTAAAAATTGGATATAGAGAGATTAGACATTATAGGGAAAAGATTTGACATTATAGGGAAAAGATTTGACATTATAGGGAAAAGATTCGACAGTATAGGGAAAAGATTCGACACTATAGAAATAATAGATTCGACATTACAGAGATTAGATTTCGATTTATGAGAAAATTGATTTAACATTATTACTAGTCATACAACATTAGAATTCTTGTAGGCGGAATATTCGAACGGAAATGTACGATTCGACGTAAAGATTCGACGTTCCGTCAAATATTCTTTTGACCATTCGACAGAAACCAAGTATTATTGGATTTTCGGAAGAAATCTATTCCCCAATGAAAAACTAAACAAAATCAAAACGATTTTCGGGAGTAACTAAATAAATGTATTTTCCAAACAAAAACAAAACTAAATATTCCAGTCTGCACGTGTCTATTATTTTGTGTGTGTTTACATCAAAATGTATTTTATTATAGTTTAGTTAAATTTGCATGTATTAAACACTTGCGCAAATATCACCTGACATAAACAATTGAAGCTATCATCTTTTTATTCTATAAGGGCTCTGCTTCCAGAAAATATATAATTTAAGTAATTCTATTGCACAAAATGAGGATTTTACATGTGTGTAAAAAATAGAAAAAATTGTTCTAGAGCTGAACTGGTTAAGTACGTAAGTAAATGAGTAAGTAAATGAGTCTTCACAACAGTCCTTGTGTCTTCTCATACAGACAATGTTGTTGTTATATTTACATATGTGGGTTAATTATAAAATACAAGTTGATTTTTTTTTTTTTTTTCAGTAGACAGATAGGCATTAAGACGTTTCTACAATAGAATAAACATCCAGAAATATGTAAAGTCTATATAAGCTATATAAGTGTTAGATTGTGTTTGTATTTTCATCACAAATGAAGAATATACTGTATATATAGGAATATATATATATATATATATATATATATATATATATATATATATATATATATATTCTTATATATACAGTATATTCTTTTATTTGTAATGAAAATACAAACACAATCTAACACTTATATAGCTTGGACAAATAATTTCCTTCATTTTATTCTTGTGTAATTCATAATCAAATAATATTGTACAACATGCCAGCAAAGAAATAATGTCATCTATCTTTTTTCACTTTTTTTGACATAAGATAGATCTAGCTTGTCAACGAACAATCTGAATATGAAGTCTCCATTCACTTTATTTAATAAAATGTTTAAAATCCTTTTATGCAGACCATTTTTTAAATTTCAGTATTTCAGTCAGTATTTGCACAAAGGGAGCATTTATTGTCATCAAATTATTGGCTTTATATATTGCAAGAAAATCTTTAGAAGCAAGCTGAATGTTAAAATGATGCAAATCCATAATACTTACCTGAAATACCTGTAGTAGGCAGCCTGAAATGTCTGTACTTCATTTTATTGTACAGTACTTGAAATAAATTGTATCCCTATCATAAAATAGCTAGCAAATATATTCTCACAAAGCTAAATAAGCTTTACTTAAGTATCAATCAAATATAAAATAATCTTTGGAGTCTATTCAATCAAAAATACATTAGCATGCCCTAATTCCTTTTTTCATAGTCTGCTGAAAACACACAGTGATGTCAATGTGTTTAAAGTGGAATATAAGATCAAAAATAAGCCTTTCTAATTTTACTAGTTTGAATTTACGATGAAATGCTGAACAGAGTTAGTACCCCTGTTCTTTAATTATCACAGAAAACGCAAAAACCTATTTGTATGTGGAGCAGTAATGCTAAAAGCTTCTCTTCACAAAAAGTTTATTATCTTATTAGTGTTATCTTACTTATGGTCTAGGTCAGTGATGGTGAACCTTGGCACCCCAGATGTTTTGGAACTACATTTCCCATGATGCTCAACTACAATGCAAAGTGCTGGGGCATCATGGGAAATGTAGTTCCAAAACATCTGGGGTGCCAAGGTTCGCCATCACTGGTCTAGGTCATGGGTGCTCAACCTGTGGCCCTCCAGCTGTTGCAGAACTACAATTTACATGAGGCATTGCAAGCCGCTGACAGTTACAAGCATGACTCCCAAAAGCAGAGGCATGATGGGACTTGTAGATCCGCAACAGCTGGAGGGCCACTGGTTGAGCAACTATGGTCTAAGTGCACAAATGGTTTTTGTTTTTCTCCCTATTCGCTGATTTTGTTTAATTTGTTTTTGGGACTTTAACCTCCTTGGCGGTCTTCCCGTGTGTGGCACGGGGTGAGATTTTTAAGCTACGATCGGTAACCCCGTGCCACACACGGACTTGCCTCGCTGGATGCAGAAAAGAGTTTACTTACCTTTTCTCTGCGATCCAGCGATGAATCCCCGCAGTACATGGCCGGATGTCCGCCTGATGCTGTGTGTACCTCCGATTCCCTTCCCTGCGAGCGTCGCGACGTAGGGGGGGGGGAACGGCGCCAAATTCAAAAAAGTAAACAAACACTATACATACAGTACACTGTAATCTTATAGATTACAGTACTGTATGTAAAAAATACACACCCCCCATGTCCCTAGTGGTCTGCCCTGTACACTACATGTCCTTTTATATAATAAAAACTGTTCTTTCTCCCTGCAAACTGTAGATTGCCCATAGCAACCAAAAGTGTCCCTTTATGGCAAAAATTGTTTTAGAGCAGCTAAAAAACAGCGATAATAAATCAGAATCACTTGCAGAATTTAGCAATAGCGATTTATGGGGAAATTCGTCATAAAAAAATTCTGCAACTGAGCAAATTTCAGTGATTTTGATTTGATTACATTATTGAATAATTTTTACTATAATTATATTATTATTTGTTATAATTTTTTTTAATTATTTATTATATTATAATTTTTAATAAAAATAAAATAAAAATCATACCCGGGATGCCTACTAGACTCTGGTTTGGATAGATTTCAGTGAGTTATTCCTAAGAATTACAAGCCTACAGTATAAAACGCCAAATTCCCTTGCAAATAATGGTACCGCTTTCAGCACCTAAAATCTGAAAGAATCATACCGCCAGGGAGGTTAAATGAGGGAGCGCCATGTCAAAGGGAAAAATGACATTATGTCATTTTTCCCTTTGACATGGCGCTCCCTCATTTAAAGTCCCACAAACTCCTCTCCTTTATATACCAAATTAGGGATGGAGGCCGCCATGTGTTCTATTAGTGTGTGTGTCAGGTCACATCCATTTACTATATTTGTTTAATTTGTACCAGTACTATGCAAGGTATTGTTATATAGTTCATATACAAATTGTTGAGGAGCTCACTGCCAAACAGCCAGCATGACAAACTGAACTTTCAGCTACAACACAGAAGACATGCAAAGAATGATATGCTTTGAAGAGCTGCACTTGCTGTACCTTAGCATTTCATATACTGTACATGACTAGGCAATTATCTTGTTAAGATGTCTACTTTTCTCTCTACAGTAATTCAGTGATACATATGGGCAATACATACATACAGAATTTTTTTTTTGTCACAGCTCAAATGATCCAAATTTGGCTGGTTCAGCAGTGACCAGATGAATTTTCATCCATGTATAGGCTAGCTGTTGTGTACAAGTCAATCTATCAATTGACTTGTGCGCAACCAGCCTGTTTGCTTTTCCTGAACAATCAGTACCACCGACAATACTGATCTTTAAATTCTTCTGGCAAGGAAGGTTCCTCACCAGCAGAATACCATAGCTTAGCAGTAAGCAGAAAATGTGTAAAATCAGTTTGTGTGTTCTTCTTTGTCAACCCTCTCATGCCGATATATGTCAGCAAAATGGCACGCCTGCACAAAACATGGTATGGGTACATTGTTACCTTTAAAAGTGGCCGGTGGGTGCACCACGATCGTGGGCAGGAGAGCAAGCACACAAATCCCTGGTCTGTCAGGGGAGAGGAGACATATTGTTTGTTCCTAGTAAATAGGAACAGCAATACACTTAGAAACACTAACTAGGGAACACATTTAACCCCTTGATCTCCCACTAAAGTTAATCCCTTCCCTACCAGTGACATTTACTCAGTAATCAGATCACTGTATAAGTGTCAATGGTCCCAAAAATGTGTCAAAGTGTCCGACCTGTCCTCCGTAATGTCGCAGCAACCATAGCAATTGCAGATCACTGCCATTACTAGTAAAAAAAATAAAAAATAATAATAATTAAAATGCCATAAATATTTCCCATAGTTTATAGACGCTATAACTTATGTGCAAACCAATCAATCAATTTATGCTTATCAAAATGTTATTTGTGGGAAAAAAGGATGCAAATTTTGTGGGTACAGCATGCATGACCGCGCAATTGTCAGTTAAAGCAAGCAGCGACAAATTGTAAAAAGTGCTATGTTTATGAAGGGTGTAAAATCTTTTGGGGGCTGAAGTGGTTAACCCACTGGTTGATTAAAAACAAAAAAAAAACATGTATGCTTTAGACTATTAATAGAGATATGGGGCCAGATTCAGGTACACGTACATTTGCGCAGCGTATCCGAGATCCGCTACGCAGCCGTATTTTACCAGGCTCTAGAACGAATTCTGGTAGATTTTTGCCCGTACGATACGGCAGCGTAGTCTATTTATCGCTGCGTAATCGAAATACGCGATTAGGGGGCGTGAAGCATTTAAATTAGGCGCGTCCCCGTGGCGATCGAACTGCGCATGCTCCGTTCAGAAATTGACCGCCGTGCATTGCGCGAAATAACGTTGTTACGTAATTTTTTTTTGAGTAGCGTCGTTTACGGACATTCCTATTCCCGGACGACTTACGTAAAAAATACTAAAAGACTCGGAAAACGTTGCAATTCGACGCGGGAATGACGGCCATACTTAACATGGGCTGTCTAATATTAGACCAGCTAAAAGCTGGTATAACATTACGCAGCGAAAAGATGACTAAAGAGATTGCGATTGAAGATCGTAATTTCGGGGATCGACGGCAAAAGCTCATTTGCATACCCCGACACGGAAAACGACGGGAAGTCCACCCAGCGGCCGCAATTTTATTGCAACGTAGATCCGAAGGCGTACGAACACGTAAGCCAGTCGGATTGAAGCGCAAAGCCGTCTTTTCATGGTTTGAGGATTCAAACTAGTGAAAAAACGCGCGTAATTAGAAAGTACTCCGGTCTAACACCAGTTAGACAGGAGTTACGGCTCTGTGAATCTGGCCCATGGTTCCCTCTTATTCTTACCTGGGATAAATAACTGCAGACCACTACTTCTTTCAGTGTATACTTTTCATTTCAGGCAATGAGTACTGTTGTTTTTGTATAGGAATCTTAAAACGAATGTTTTCAGCAATGGACGTTTCATCCACAGTGACATGTCACTTTTGTACATATGACACCTCTGATATCAAGTTCTAGGATGACAGTAGAGTTTCAAAAGGCCCAGCTTCCAAATAAATGAGGTTGTCTCTTATAACTCCAGGCAACAGGCTATACCTCATTACCAATACAAAATGAATATTCAATAGGGGTGAGATTTTAAAGGGGCTACACCAATTAGACAAACATGACAGTTAATATTTATTACACATCCATTTTAAAATCTATAGACAAATTCACAAAAATGTTTTTGTTAACATCCTATAATTGTGAGGGTATTGAGAAGATCCTCTATGTATTTTCTTCTACATGTTTTGCCGCATTGCTTTTTCAGGAAGTGTGCATACCCTGGGTGGGCCATAGTCTGAGGAGCTATTGTCATGCACACAGAGATTCTTTGCCCAAATTGGCACTTTCTGTTTTGTAACATTTTGGCTACTCCTATTGGACCGCATAATTTATGACCTGTGATTTAATCTTGGCTGATATACCTCCTCTGTGGTGGTCTACAAGTTATATACTACTCCTGGATGGCTCATGGTGAAGCCCAATGCATCTCAGCGATGCCCACCTGGTGTGAATTTGGTTGTGGAGTGGATGGTCTCTTTGTGGTATCCTGTATACACACTGCCTAAAGAAGCCACGTGTCAAAACATGTAAAATAATATGCGTAGAGGACCCTGTCAATACCCTCACAATAAAAAAATCTATTTATCCTCGCTACCTCCAGAAAGGAAAATGAACAGTAGAAGCCAGCAATAATTTGTTGATCGCAAATGAAAAAAAAAAAAAAAACTTCAGATATACATTAAATAATCTTATCTACAGTCATATGCAAAAGTTTAGGAACCCCTGACAATTTCCATGATTATCATTTATAAATATTTGGGTGTTTGGATCAGCAATTTCATTTTGATCTTTCAAATAACTGAAGGTCACAGTAATATTTCAGTGCTCAATATGCATCAAAATTAAAATAGACAGGTGCATACATTTGGGCACCCTTGTCATTTTGTTGATTTGAAAACCTATAACTACTTATCACTGATTAATTGGAAGACACAATTGGTTTGGCGAGCTCATTAAGCCTTGAACTTCATAGACAGGTGCATCCAATCATGAGAAAAGGTATTTAATGTGGCCAATTGCAAGTTGTTGTTCTCTTTGACTCTCCTCTGAAGAGTGGCACCATGGGGGCCTCAAAACAACTCTCAAATGACCTGAAAACAATGATTGTTCTACATTATGGTTTAGGGGAAGGCTACAAAAAGTTATCTCAGAGATATAAGGAGTCAGTGTCCACTGTGAAGAACATAGTGAGGAAATGGAAGACCACAGGCACAGTTCTTGTTAAGGCCAGAAGTGGCAGGCACATAGAACGGTCAAAAACAGCCCATGGACCACCTCCAAAGAACTACAACATCAACTTGCTGCAGATGGTGTCACTGTGCGTTCTTCGACAATTCTACGCACTTTGCACAGGGAGAAGCTGTATGGGAGAATGATGGGAAAGTATAGACATGTGCATTCATTTTCGTTAGAATGCATTTTCGTCCGAAAATCTGTTTTTTTTCATTATCTTTTCAACAAACGATAACGAAAGTGCAAGAAACAAAAACCGAAAGATCCGACAAAAAAAATGCTTTATTTTCATTTTCGTTGCGGTAAAAATTCGATATAGAGAGATTCGACATTATAGGGAAAAGATTCGACATCATAGAGAAAAGATTCGACATTATAGAGAAAAGATTCAACACTATAGGAATAATAGATTCGACCTTACAGAGAATAGATTTCGATTTATGAGACAAAAAGATTAGACGTTCTGTCGAATATTCTTTTGATCATTCACCAACAACCAAAAAGATTTGATGTTCCGTTCCGTACGATTTTCGGGAGTAACTAAATAAATGTATTTTCCAAACGAAAACGAAAAAACAAAACAAAATATTCCAGTCTGCACATGTCTAGGAAAGAAGCCTTTTCTGCACACACGCCACAGGTGAGGTATGCAATAGCACATTTGGACAAGCCAGCTTCATTTTGGAATAAGGTGCTGTGGACTTATGAAACAAAGATTGAGTTATTTGGTCATAACAAGGGGCGTTATGCATGGCGGCAAAAGAATACAGCATTCCAAGAAAAACACTTGCTACCCACAGTAAAATTTGGTGGAGATTCCATCATGCTGTGGGGCTGTGTGGCCAGTGCCGGTACTGGGAATCTGGTTAAAGTTGAGGGTCGCATGGATTCCACTTAATATCAGCAGATTCTTGAGAATAATGTTAAGGAATCAGTCACAAAGTTGAAGTTACGCCGGTGCTGGATATTTCAACAAGACAACAACCCAAAACACTGCTCAAAATCTACTCAGGAATTTATGCAGAGGAACACGTACAGTGTTCTGGAATGGCCATCCCAGTCCCAAGACCTGAATATCATTGAACATCTGTGGGATGATTTGAAGTGGGCTGTCCATGCTCGCCAACCATCAAACCTAACTGAACTGGAGATGTTTTGTAAGGAGGAATGGTCCAAAATACATCCATCCAGAATCCAGACACTTATTACAAGCTATAGGAAGTGTCTAGAGGCTGTTATTTCTGCCCCAGTAAATATTGATGTAATTTTTTTGTTGGGGGGTGCCCAAATTTATGCACCTGTCCAATTTTGTTTTGATGCATATTGCGCATTTTATGTTAATCAAATAAACCTCATTTCACTACTGAAATATTACTGTGTCCTTCAGTTATTTGATAGATCAAAATGAAATTGCTGATCCAAACACCCAAATATTTATAAATGATAAAGTGATGAGTTGCATACGACTGTATAAGACGACCTTCAGATCAAAATAGAATAACAGGTAAATTCCATGTAATTAGGATGAAGAAAACACCACACCAGCTTCAGTGCAGCAGGAAATGCACACAACATTTTCCAGCAAGTCTCCTTACCAAAGATGGTGGACCCTCAAATTATAGAGTGGTCATGTAAGCATGTAATATGAGCATATTTACAGATCATCACAGAACACCGGAAGCTCCAGTAACATTCACAGGACTACACTGTAGGTTTCACAATCTTACCTAAACCTCCCAATCATGTAAGGCTCACGGGCTAATAAGCAAAGAGACTCCCATTTTGTAGTACGCTAGTAATTGGTACAAAAGGGCTTTATTAACCACTTGCGGCCTGCGCTATAGCCGAATGACGGCTACAGCGCGGACATGAAAAGCCAAGCCGCCATCTTTTGACGGCTGCCCCTTTGGGCGTTCCCCGCGCGCTCCAGAGCATGCAGCGGGGAAGCTCTGTGTTGGCCGTGTCCCTTGGACACAGCCAATCACAGATTGCGCCGAACCTGTGCGGCCAATGAGAGATGATCTTATATGTAAACATATGAGATCATCTCTCATTGCCATTTTACACAGAGACAGCGTCCTGTCTCTGGAGAGGAGGAGACCGATCTGTGTTCCTTGTACATAGGGACACAGATCGGTCAGCTCCCCAGTAACCCTCCCCTCCCCCCACAGTTAGAACACACCTAGGATACACATTTAACCCCTTCCTCACCCCCTAGTGTTAACCCCTTCAATGCCAGTCACATTTATACAGTATTTAGTGCATATTTATAGCACTGATCGCAGTATAAATGTGAATGGTGACAAAAATGTGTCAAAAGTGTCCGATGTGTCCACCATAATGTCGCAGTCCCAATAAAAATTGCAGATTGCCACCATTTCTAGTAAAAAAAATAATAATAATAATTATGTCCCCTATTTTGTAAGCGCTATAACTTTTGCGCAAACCAGAAATATGTAGAAGAATACATATCAGCCTAAACTGAGAAAAAACATGTGTTTTTTTTAATTGGGCTATTTATTTTAGCAACAAGTAAAAAATATTGTATTTTTTTTCAAAATTGACGCTCGTTTTTGTTTATAGCACAAAAAATAAAAACCGCACAGGCCATCAAATACCACCAAAAGAAAGCTCTACTTGTGGGGAAAAAAGGATGTCAATTTTGTTTGGGAGCCAGGTCGCACGACCGCGCAATTCTCAGTTAAAGCGACACAGTGCCGGAAGCTGAAATTTCACCTGGGCAAGAGGGGGGTATATGTGCCCAGTAAGCAAGTGGTTAAAATTAATTTACAGACAACTAAGTAAAAATCAATCCAAACAAAACAATCAAAATAGCCAGGCAAGAAGCATGCTTGCATCATACGTCAGGTCTCGTTTAATGCACTTTGTCATCAGCAGACATCATCAGAGGAGTGGCCTGCTGATGCAAGCACGCCCTTAAGTATACATTAACTGGAGGTTGGTAATCTGGATGTGCGCACCCGGAAGTGACCCAAACTTTTGGATGCACTCCAAACAATGGAGATAAGACATCACAATAGTCAAATTAAAAAATCAAAACATGTCCAATGATATACATTAAAGTAATCATAAAAAACAAAAACCATCCACAAATGGGTCGATAGCAACATATGGGTAAAATATCAAACCGTAACCCATGATGCTAACCACTCCATGGTACCATCCACTCACATGTAAAATCAGCACTATCTTGTGGATAGAATGCAGAACACCATATAATGATTGTAATGATGACCAATAATCAAAATACACAATCCACAGAAATATGCTATACATGAAATATTAAAAAGGACTGTTATTAAAAAAAAAACATCAATAATTCACCTTTAAGGTGATGCTCTACCTGCAGAACATCAAGACTCGCTACGTGAATCCACTACTCATCAGCGATAACTAAAAAAGCACCTCAGATTCAGCAGTGTGTCCAGCACAGGATAATATGTTAAAAACAATATTTAAAACCTCTACTAGGTACATTACACCTTATTAAACACTGCTTATTATCCCAGTGAACCTTACGTGATTGGGAGGTTTAGGTACGATTGTGAAGCCTACAAGTACAGTCCTGTAAAGTTTACTGGAGCTGCCCATCGGGTGTTCAGTGATGATACGTGGATATGCTCATATTGCATGCTCACATAATTTGAGGGTCCAACCTCTTTGGTAAGGAAACTTGCTGAAAACACAGTGGTGTTGGGTGGATTCCCTGCTGCACTGAAGCTAATGTGGGGCTTTCATATGTTTTCCCCCATCTTAATTACATGGATTTTACCTGTTATTCTATTTTGATCTGAATGTCGTCTTATACATTTGATTAAGCTCTGCATATCTGGATTTTTTAATACCTTTACAATAATTATAGAGAATATTAACCAGAACACTTTTGTGAAATTGTCTATAGATTCAAAAATTGATTTGTAATAAATATGACTGAATTTTAACTGTTATGTTTTGCTAATTGGTGTAGTACCTTGAAAATCCTTTCATCCACACATACGCTTTAAATTCATTACCAATACCTTAAAGGGGAGGTTCAACTAAAAAGAAACTTTTAACATTGCATGTCTCTTTTTAATTACATGTAGAATCGGCTGGTAGTTTTAAAAAAAAACGTCCGTACATACCATTTTCGGCATGTAGTCTCACCGTCGCTTCCGGGTCTGGCGGTCGGGGACAGGCATCCGATCGACGCATACAGCGCGTCACGAGATGCCGAAAGAAGCCGAACGTTGGTGCGGCTCTATACGGCGCATGCGTTCGGCTTCTTTCGGCATCTCACGACGCGCTGTATGCGTCGATCGGATGCCTGTCAATCAAGTAGGCACACCCATAACCGACCGCCAGACCCGGAAGCGACGGTGAGACTACATGCCGCAAATGGTATGTACGGACCTTTTTTTTTTAAACTACCAGCCGATTCTACATGTAATTAAAAAGAGACATGCAATGTTAAAAGTTTATTTTTAGGGGAACCTCCCCTTTAACAAAAGGCATGAAATCAGAGTGGGTTTTTGTGCACCTTACCTTACCTGCTCCTAGCCTCCTATCTAAGGATACATTTGAGGAACCAAGATTCCCGGGGCCAGATTCAGAGAGCCATTACGCCGGCGTTACAGGAGATGCGCGGCCTAAGTCTAAATCTGCGCATGCGTATCGATGCGCCGCATCCCCAAAACGATATACGCATTAAATCTAATTTTTTTCGACCGGCGTAATTTCGATAGACCGTCGCATCCATGCACGCAAAACTGCGCTAGACACACCATTGATTTGCTATTCAAATATGCAAATAAGGGAGTTACGGGGATCCACAAAAGTAAGTTGGTGCAGTGCAGGCTACGCGCTGTGCGCAACAGCTGCACGTCCTATCTAAAATTAGTCCATATAAAAGGTGGAATAAAATTAGACAATCCGTCTACATGTCAGCTAAAGCAACACTGATAGTGAGGAGCTGAGCAGTCACACTTGCTGGACAACAAAACTGTATGCCAACATGCCAGGGGCATCCATGCTCATAGCTATACTACTGACTTTAGATGAGCAAAGAAGCAGGAGGGCATGAAGGAGGGCACGGAGGAGGGCACGGGAGAGGATTTTTTTTTCCAAAAACGTTTTATTTGCTTTTATAAACATTACAAAAAAAATATACATACATATATACATTAATACATAACATACATACAAATTACAAACACTGTCTCACTATCTTTCAATAGCCCTTTAAAACCTTGATGGATATAATAATCTAATCTAATAGAATATTCTTCTCTGATACAAGCCCCTCACTCTTCACTTGATATATCACACAGGCATAGACATCTTTGGCATGAGTGATTCTGAGGTGTCTCGCATCTTCAGATTCACCCCTCATGCCATCCTGGAATTAACCACAACCCTGCAGGAGGACATCACCAGCCCAACACATGACACCACCCATGACACCCATGACAGCTACATATACAATCCTAGCCCCATCCCCACAGATTTCGAACAGAACATGTATGGGGACAGCTGGCTGGTTGGTGAGTGACATGGGTGGCAGGCATGACTGTCCCCCCCATGATGCACACATCACAAGGGGCACATGCACTACTAACATCCTCCTGTCTTATCCCTTCAGGGTGACTCTGCATATGCACTGGGACTAGGCATGTGCATTTCGTTTCGTTCCGAATCGAAATTCGGACGAATTTTCCATTATTCGGACATTCGGATGCATACAAATTCCCGAATTGCTATATTAGCGAAATATTTCGACCGTTTTCGGAATTCGTTCGTTTTTGACCGAATTTCGAAAAAAAAATGGTCGAAATCGAAAATATTTCAACCAGATTAGAAAAGTCTCTTTTCGAATAGAATTTTTTTCGAATTAAATTCGAAAATAATTTTTTTTTCGAATTCCGAATCGAATACCCGCGGACTAAATTCAATCGGAATTCGAAAAAAAATTCTATTCGAAAAGAGACTATTTGTTTTCTAATCTGGTTGAAATATTTTCGATTTCGACCGTTTTTTTTCGAAATTCGGTCGAAAACGAACGAATTCGAAAAACGGTCGAAATATTTTCGATTTCGACCGGATTTTTCGAAATTCGGTCGAAAACGAACGAATTCCGAAAACGAATTCAACACATGTAACGAACCTAACTTAACGAAATGTATTAAATGACGAATTGAAACGAAACGAAACAAATTTTTCACTTTTGCACATGCCTAACTGGGACCCCATCTCATGACTCCGATCCGGAACCCCCCATGGTACCCTGATGTATTCCCCAAACTTTTTATGCCAGATCATTGGTGCATGTTGCATGCTGCACAACTTCGCAGTGAGAAAGGGCCTGGAGAATGACATAAGTGATGACCTGACCCCTGAACCAGACAATCCCCCCCTAACCG
Source organism: Rana kukunoris (assembly GCA_029574335.1). Taxonomy (NCBI): domain Eukaryota; kingdom Metazoa; phylum Chordata; class Amphibia; order Anura; family Ranidae; genus Rana; species Rana kukunoris. Next base: position 171,107,119 of record CM056051.1, on the reverse strand, counting down.
AGGCTACGCCGTCTTCTGAGGGAAGAGCAGCCAGGAGCCAGCTCACAATAGGCATGTTTGCACGTTAAACACACACATTAATCATGGCACAATGAGAATGCATGCATGCACACCACTGTGGTCCCTAGCAAAGACACATCACATCCTTATCAAATTGGATTAGCACAAGCCCACCATGCAGGACATGTGAGCAGCAACGCCACAGCTCCAATTATGTCACTGTACATTCATATACCATTCACACGGACCTGGGGATCACTTCTCCACCACAAATGAGGGTGACACCCCTTTTCCGGCAGGAGTGTCACCCCCACATTCCAAAATCATTCACAAACAGAACCAAAAAAAATTTAAATTAAAAAAAATGACCAGCAAAAAATAAAAATGCCCAGCAAAAATATAATTAAAAAAAAACACAACAAAGAAAACACAGAAAAGACAAAAATCACTCTGCAAAACAGTCCCCAAATATATCAAAGACACGTCACAAACAAACAAACGCTAATAATAAACAGAACACAAGCACCTTGCTATATAGGAAGGGATACAAAGGGATGTACTTTTGCAAAGGAAGGGCGTTTGTGTCTGTCTATTTAAGCTCTCTGCGTAGCTCACTAAGTTGCCCGGGTCCACTTCCAATTTCACTGATTGCGCCGTTCCCGAGTTGTGAGCATGCGCACAGAGGTGCTGACCATGGTCTGCTTCATGTGCACATGCGCGATCCGGCCGTCCTTTCATTTGCATGGGGTCACGGCTCATTTCAATGTAACACACCCACGTCCTTCCCAATTTGAATTACTCCGCCTTACGCCTCGGGAATTACGTTGCACTGGCACAAATTTCTGCGCAAATACTACGAGGATACGGTGATTGCGCCTCTACATTGCGCCGGTCTAACGTAAAGGAGGTACGCTACGCCGGTCAAAATATGCGCCAATGTACCTGAATCTGGCCCCCTATGTCTTCATTTACTGTATAAGTTGGAATTTACAACTTACCTCATAATATTCAAAGTAACTCTAATGGGAGTTTTAACAAATTTCCATGCTCCAGGTATGATGCGTCATTTTTAAAGGACTTCTATTTCAAAAATGATTGTATTCTGATAAATGATGTACAAATAGCAATACATTTCAATACATTTCAGCATTTCCTTTTTTCTTTTACATGCCCTTTTTTAATATATATATATATATATATATATATTTTTTTTTTTTAATAAATGATCTGTAGTTGGAGGCACAGATGGTTTCTAAAATGAATGATGTTGCCCCATAAGAACATATTAGAATAGTATGGTTTGCCTGCTGCTTATGATCTTTGCAACTGTAAATGTTATGCCTCTTTGATTATTTTGACTTACCACCATGAATAACGAGCTCTTAATTATAAATCATGTCATAATTAGTTACAAGCGGCATTTCTCAGTTACTCTCGTTCCATTTTTTTTTTTTTTTTACATTGTACTGGTATTATCATGTTCTTTTGATGTCACTAGATATGCCAAATCAAAAAAACAATGTCTGACTTTGCACATAGCACTCTCATATTTATGCATACATTCTCTTGCAATAAGGGCTACTGTTTCTATTTTGAAGTGTGTCAAGCTGAGTGATGCATTTAACTATTTTTCGTAATACTGTTGTACTGTATATGAAAAGGTTATAATATGCTCTGGGTCCACGTCATTTATCTCAGAGATACTGTTTTTTGTTTTTGAAATATTTACTACAATTTGTGTCTTATGGCTATGGTGTTAATATGCTACACAGATCTACCTAGCCTGTGCCATCTTATGACCAAACAAATACATGTTGTTAAGATCAGAAATGTTAATGCTATACTATGAAGCATCAGTTGTTGGCCACTTTAATATGTAGTGACCTGATAGTTTTTTTTTTTTTTAAGGATGGTTGAATGTAGTAGTAGAGCATGTTTACTTTGTAAAGGTAATTTTGACTTTGCAAGGGAATTTTCACCGAATGTTGTGAAAATTCAAGATGAATAACATGCAAGGAAAATAACAAGAGGATTTTTACTTGTACATGACTGAATATAGAAGTCAGCACAGTTCTTCCTTATTAGCTAAACTAAATGAAGATTCCCTTGCAGAGTGAAAATTCCCTTCACAAAGTGAACATACTGTATGCCTTCAGTAAATCAGCCACATTGAGTTTTTGTGAGTACATCTGACTGATGACTATTTGCCAAAGATTTTCTATTTGCTCTAAATATTTACACTATCAAAAAGAAAATTTTTACTTGCACTAGGGGGAAAATTGAGAAAATAGCAGTTGTGCAGTGTGTCCTGATACCCAACACTTAACAAATTATAAAAAGCAATAGTACAGTTCTATAGTGCATACATTGTGATTAAAGATATAAGATAAGAAATCTATTTTAAGGATGAGTGATATTAAGAAGTCAACAGGACAAAGTGTGATATAAGGCAATACATTTTTTTTTTTTTGTCATTGCAATGACCTGCTGTTCTGACCTGTTTTAAGTCTACTATTATTGTTCCAGTACCCAAAAAATCATCAGCGAGATGTTTGAATTATTAATGCCTAGTTGCTTTACCTCAGGTGATTATGATGTGCTTTGAGACCGTGTTCACACGATCAAATTTATCTGCTGAAACTGGTCCGACGGACCGTTTCAGTAGACATCTCCGATCGTGTGTAGGGGCTAGCGGACATATTTTCCCAGTGGACAAATTTCAAAGCATGCTTTGAAATTTGTCTGCCGGAGAAATGTCCGTCAGATATGTCCGCTGGTTAGTACACTAACCAGCGGACAGAAATGTCCACGCATGCGTTGAATGGATTCGACGCATGCGCGGAAGTATTTAACTTCCGGGAGTGGTGACGTGGCGGCGTCAACGTCACCGCCACGTCACCGTGTTCCCTGGCCGAGGGGATTTTCATCCGATGGTGTGTACACACCGTCGGACAAAAATCCGCAGGAGACATGTCCACTGGAAACGGTCCGTCGGACATGTTTCAACGGACATGTCCCTCCGTGTGTACGCGGCCTCAGAGGCTTGCACTATCAAAATCAAGTCCAACATCTCTAATGATTTGGATAAACATCAGTTCTGATGATACAACTGATAATACTATCACCAATGCATTGCATAAAGCCTTGACCCATCTAAGCAGGGCCGGTGCTACCACTAGGCGGATTAGGCAGCCGCTTAGAGCGCACCTCTGGATACTGTGTATACACAGCTATCTGCCGTGGAGATGTCACAGCCGTGTATGTGTAGAGCCGGGTGTCAGTAGGACAGACGAGTGCGAGGAGGGGGGAGGAGAGCAGAGACGGCGGTGGCTCAGTCACTGGGGAATGCAGATTTTTAGTGTAGCCGCTGTAGCTGTGCAGTACAAGTGTATGGGAGTGATCTGCGCTCCTCTCCTACCTAGGAACAATACACAGAGCAGCCTGGAACTGAAGTGCTTCCGCCCAGCTCCCAGTCCAGACACTCATCCTGGGCACTGACACATAAAGTCCTAGCTGGGGGGGAGCCGCAGATCCAGTGTATAAGGAGACACACACCAGTGGAGGAAAATACAGAGACTGGTGCTTGTAAATGCCACCACACAGCCTTCACATTGCAGCACATCCACTCCACTGACTGCTCTGCACACACTCAGCCTCCCTCCCCCTCCCCCCATGGCACAGTAAACAGTTCCTTTGGCTTTCTGCAACTTTCAGGACAGGATGATTTCATACCAGCCTTCAGTTGAGCTCTTCCTCCTGATAACCCCCCAGCTCCATGGAATGTTCCACTCCCTCCCCTGGTCACATTGCACAGGTCACAGCATGGCAGGTTTTGGAAGCAGAGGATGTGGGTGAGTAATCAGTGTCCAGCTACACATGTTATTACTGATATCAGTGCTGTGCAGGGCGGTCAGTGTGTTGGGTCTCTTTATGTTTCTTTCTTCTGCTGGTGACCACCCATGGAAGACATTGCCTACAGATCAGGCTGCTGCCCTTGTTACTGCTGATTCTGCCTGGGGGTGCAGCATTTACAAGAACTGGGCTGTATTTTTATACCCGCTGTGCCTATGAGGGGTTCCCACCATCCCTGTGCTGAGTTCCCGGGTCTGTACACCCGCTGTGCCCATTATGAGAGGTTCTCACCATCCCTGTGCTGAGTTCCCGGGTCTGTACACATGCTGTGCCCATCGTGAGGGGTTCCCACCATCCCTGTGCTGAGTTCTGGGGTCTGTACACCTGCTGTGCCCATTATGAGAGGTTCCCACCATCCCTGTGCTGAGTTCTGGGGTCTGTACACCCGCTGTGCCCATTATGAGGGGTTCCCACCATCCCTGTGCTGAGTTCTGGGGTCTGTACACCTGCTGTGCCCATTATGAGGGGTTCCCACCATCCCTGTGATGAGTTATGGGGTCTGTACAACCACTGTGCCCATAATGAAAGGTTCCCACCATCCCTGTGCTGAGTTATGAGGTCTGTACACCCGCTGTGCCCATTGTGAGGGGTTCCCACCATCCCAGTGCTGAGTTGTGGGGTCTGTACACCTGCTGTGCCCATAATGAGCAGTTCCCACTGATAAGCTGCACTGATGGAGGTGGCACTCCATATCACCAATGGTAATAAAAGTGAAACGAAAGCGCTAGCCAACAGTGAATACAATCAATATAGACCAGTGAAAAAATTGAAATTAATAAATGCAGCTCAAATCTGGTATGTGCTAACAACAAAAAAATGGGTATTTAAGTAAAGTGATGAGCGCAACTAAACTAAACTAAAAAGTTTAGTTTAGTTGCGCTCTTCACTTTACTTAAATACTCCATATCGCCAGCCTAGAGCACACATCAGTCAGGAGTGCCGCACTGATGCCCCCCACCACCTCCAGGCTCAGTGACTGACCCCCCCCCCAAAAAAAATGGTAGCAATCTAAAAAAGGTGGGGTATACATGGGCAGGAAACAGGGGGTGGGGTCAGGGGTGGAGCCAAAGGGGGGCGCAAAATGAAGTTTTGCCTAGGGTGTCAAAAATCCTTGCACCAGCCCTATATCTAAGGCAGCCAAACACTTATGGTGCAAAGCTATCTATTTATTTTAATTATACCTTCAGCATTCTCCCACAAACTGATGTGCAAGCTGAACAACGCAGGTTCTCTTTATCTCAGTGCTGCTGTCAGTGCTCTCTATCTCAGTGCTGGTGTCAGTGCTCTCTTTCTCAGTGCTGGAGTCAGTGCTCTCTTTCTCAGTGCTGGTGTCAGTGCTCTCTTTCTCAGTGCTGGTGTCAGTGCTCTGTATCTCGATGCTGGTGTCAGTGCTCTCTATCTCAGCACTGGTGTCAGTGCTCTCTATCTCAGTGCTGGTATCAGTGCTCTCTATCTCAGTGCTGGTATCAGTGCTCTCTATCTCGATGATGGTGTCAGTGCTCTCTATCTCGGTGATGGCGTCAGTGCTCTCTATCTTGGTGCTAGTGTCAGTAAGGAAGATAACAACACAAAAGCCAATCAGCAGGCAGTGCCAGCACAGGATGTGGAGCGCCCAGCCCACCATGGCTGAGGATCAGTAGACTGGGCTGGGAACTCCCATATCCTCACAGTGAAGCCCAGCAAAGGCGGAGAAAGGACAGGGTGGAGGAAGGGGCCAGGGTCTGTCAATCACAGGTGAGCACACTGAGACAATGATATAGGACTGAGCTGTCTTTACTGTTAAGCCCCATACACACTATCAGTTTTCCTGCAGGTTTTTCTGTTCAGGTTTACCAAAACCATGTAGTGCAAGGGCCTGCCTGATTGCATACAAATTGAAACTCTTAAGGTTTGACCTCATATAAGATGGTTTTGGTAAACCTGAAGAGAAAACCTGCAGGAAAACTGATAGTGTGTATAGGGCTTTAGTGACACTGATAATCAGAAGCAAGAGAGTGGAGGGGATGGGACAGGGGGGCGGATATAAAGGTTAGTCTGTTCCTGAGGAATGCTGGTGGAGCAGGGGAGGGGGCTGACTCTCTTTCATGCTGGTGGTCACTGGCTGCAGATGGAGGTTGTGGCATGGTAGCTGTGCTTCTCCCTGCAGCTGGAGCCCCGAACCCCCCTGCACTGATTGACAGCCCCAAATTGAAAGCCCCCGGACACCTCTTTTTTCATTGGAAAAAAGGAAAGAAACTGCACTAAAATTAACAAAATAAAGAAAAGGGGAACTACAACGTAGTAACAATGTGCTCGCCCCAGGTGCTGCGATTTGCATGTAAACAATAAATACAAGAAATAAACATAGGAAAAAAAAATCGCGCTACCTCAAATACATTAACAGACACAAATAAATGCAAGTGAACAATCACAAGTAATATGTGTGAAACCAAGCTGGCTGCTAGACTGAGGAGTGACCTATGATGGCCACTGAACGGTAGGCAGTCACCTCAAAATCGTTCTGATATTAGTGAGAAACCAAAACCAAAAACAAAACACAAAAATATATGATGATATACAAAGGTGTAACCTTTAAATTAATACACAGTCCAGAGTATTAGCAGAAAAGAGTCTATGAATAAAAAATTAACACCCGTGCTTCTGGATCATGACAAATTGATGAACGTGACCAAAGGCAAAAAAAGTGTGTCCTCCACCAAAACTTATGGATTGGTCTCTTACCGGAAACCCACAATCCCTTATGACAGGGGATCAGAAACAGTATATACCGGGTCCCAATCTCGTGGTGTCAAGCGTGCAGTCCTAGTGGATCTCGTATCCCAAAGTGTTGCAGCAATTTGGATACCCACCATGTGTGTCGCTCGCAGCAATTTGGACGCCCACCATGCAAAAAAACATTAATGGCTCCACATAGTGTGTTAAACGTATACAATTTATTAAAAGGAAATAAAAATGCACTTACAGTCATGCAATGTTGTAAACACCTAAAAATCCTCAGGCACTCGTCCACTGGGGGAACATACAGGAACTTGGGTGACAACAGCGCGTCGCTCGCCCTACGTCTGTTTCGAAATAACTTTCGTCTTCCATAGGTCACTCCTTGGTCTAGCAGCCAGCTTGGTTTCACACATATTACTTGTGATTGTTCACTTGCATTTATTTGTGTCTGTTAATGTATTTGAGGTATTTTTATCCTACCTCTTTTTTCATAACTCCACTTCCATTGGCTCCATACAGTGCTGGTGAGGCCTCCTCCATGGAATTCTCCTCTTTCCCTCCTCACGATCTGCATCTCTGGAGCAGCAGGAATTGTGTTATGATTTTGCTCTGGCTGCTGGAATGATTCTCCTCCCTGGACAACACAGTGCTGTCCCCGCCCCCTCTCCAATACACAGCCACAGCATTTAGGCGGTTGGCGAGGCCCCTATGAGTGCAAGGCCTTAGGTGACCACTTAATTTGCCTAATTAGAGAGCCGCCTCTGCTCACCGGTCAAACTCCAAGATACATATTTATATTATGCAGGAAAGAATAGCTCCATATAGAGAGATACCATAAAAAAGTATTTATTATAAACATATAATGCTACTTACAACAATCCAGCAGATCACAGACACATCAAATTATAGTACAAGCAGATAGCAGCTGTGTAAATGCATTTAAGATACACAGAGCTGCATACTTCAATAGGCCACCGGCTAGCCAGTTCTCCTCCACTCATGCAACACTAGGACACAACTTCTCTGTACTGACAGCACTAAGCTCTGTCCTAATGCTTTTCATCCCAAATTGTCAAGAGGATGTCTGGTGCTGTAACTTCGAGCCTTAAATGCACTAAATCGAGCTATCCAGGGATGGATCACATAAGGAAGATGATCGGTAGATATGTGCATTCCCGTTCGTACGAATGTTATTTTCGTACGAAAATGTTCATTTTCGTACCCGCGGGATAATGTGTACATACGAAAACGGTAAAGCACCAAAATACGAAAACGACGGGATAACGGATGAGCCGCATAACGAACGACCGCAAATACGAACGAACGATCCGACGGGAAAAAACGACAAAACGAAAATGGCTAAATAACGAAAATGAAATCTGTATCAAGAGGTTTGCATTTTGTATTTTGTTTGAATCCGTTTTGTGTTCGTTTTCAGTTGTATGTTCATTGTTCAATGACATCTATAACAAAAGAATTTCATTATGTATATTGAATGAATTCCTTTTTCTGTTTTCTGTGTATTCAAAATACTGAAGGCAAATTTTTTGTTATAGGTGTCATATCAACATACGAAAATAACAAAAGAAACGTGTTCAAATGCAAATCTTTTGTTTGTGGTTTTTTTAATGGCCAGAGAGTTAGGCTGGCCATACATGATACAATTTTCTGTGCAATTTTCTTTAGATTTACCTTCAACTATGTAGTGCAAGGGCCTGCCTGATTGCATACAATTGAAAGTGCTGTTTAGTTTGACCTCATATATGGTTTTTGGTAAATCTAAAAGAAAATTGTACAAGAGAATTGAACATGTATGGCCAGCCTCAGTGACTGAAAGCAGCTTCTCTTTTGTGCAGAATAGTGAGTACACTTGTACAGTAAAGCCTAATAAACTTTTCTGTGGATTTTCATCTGAAGGGAGATCAGTTGGCCAGACTTCTGAACCCAAAAATGGTTTTCTGATGCAGTTTAAAAAGAACGAATTTTCTGAGAACGATCGGAAAACGATAGTTTTTATGTTTGTTGTTAAAATAGTCTGACCAAGTGTATGGGGCTTAACAATACAACATCCAAACACACAGCCTGTATTACAGCCACAATACTACTTGCTATTCATGCTGTACTAATTAGATTAGGCCACACTTCTGGTAAGTGGGGTGAAGAGATCACCACAGATAGAGATTGGTCTTTTAGCTGTGAATATGACTTTTTAGGACTAACAAAAGCACTATGAATGTCACTGCTCTATACACATTTGTATGACATTTTTTATGATTGTGTTATATGATTTTTTTTATCTGATGGTTATTTGGGACAAATTGTATAGATCTGTTGACAGGTCATAGAAGACTAGATACTGCACTTTATGAAAAACAATTTTTATAGAAGTTTATCAGTGAAAATTGAGTACTGCATTAATACAATCACATCATGTAGGATTTTATCATATGTTTACATTTTGTGTGTATACATACAATATATATATATATATATATATATATATATATATATATATATATATATATATATATATATATATGTGTGTGTGTGCATGTGTACATACAGTATGTGTCGATAAGAAATATGCAATGTGCCAAAATCCATATAGATAATAGCACCACTGCTGTGTCGATAAGTATATGCATGTAATTACTGCTGTTGTCGAAGAGAAACCATGTAACATTTCATTGTATTGCATACACTAATAATAAAGTATCTAATCAAATCTCATCTAATTCACTTTAGGAAACATAAGTAGTGGGGGGGCTCCTAAATAAAACAAAAGAAAAAATAATAATGATCAATGAAATGCACATGTTGTTCAAAATGAAAACAACAAACCAAAAAGGCAGATTCCCATTTCAGTAAAAGAAAAGAAAAAAAAAAGTATTGTGTCATTCTAGCTCTGCAGTATTGTCGGCAAGTGACAGCACAAAAAGACAGATGCAGCAAATATGCCAGAAAATCTACTTCTGTTTGTATTCATACTTTCCAGCCCATTGATTTACTTGGACATTGAGAAATGTTCCAACACTACAAGTTGACAGAACATAAAACTGCATATTAAATACAGTCTTAGTCTAAAACCAAAATTAGCTTTGCATCCACATACTATCAATATAAAAGTTTACTACAGGAAATGTTATTTACCTTGTCAGCAATGTATTAAGAATCTGCAGTAGCAAACTTTCAATTTCATTGATACAAACTCAGTAAAATTTGTACAAATAAAGCCCTTAAATGATGTGTACTCTGACTACTTTCTCCCGAATATAACCCCAGAAAATGTTAAAATAGACTGTGATAAACAGATGCCAACGCTGGTGATTATGACTGGTTTGAATTTGGCAATACACTATGTTCCCTAGGTATTTTCAGAACTAATGGAAGGTGGGCTCAATAACGAGCCCGCATCATGGGATTGTGATCGCCAAGGTTTAATAAAGTTTTTGTTCAAGTCTTTAAAAAAAAAATAATAATAATAATACTGTGTTTGAGCACGGGGCTGCGGGCGGGAAAAACGTAAGTCACAGGTGGCTGTAATCTATTTAAGCCACCGTGTGTGAAAAGATCCCTCACAGCAGCCCTGAGGCATTTAGGCTTAAGAGCTCCCCTGACATGAAGTCGTTAGTCCGCAGGGTACTTGATAGGGCTGCTGAGGAGGGGGGTGATGAGTGGCTGTGATGAGCAGCTAGTAGCAACGAGCGGGTCGCCTCAGAACGATAGCGCGGCTTTACACTATTCACCGAGGCACAGTTTGCGGAGTAGCTCTCCTCCGGAGCGGCGGGGTGCAGAGAGTCTGGCGGTGAGTAACGGGAGTTCCGTCACGCCAGGTGTCACAGAGGGACGGGCAGGACCATCCAAGGCGAGCGGCAAAGGAAAGAGAAAACAGCGGGCTCCATCTCAGTCTCCTCCGCGTACTAGAGCAGGCAGGGGTCGGGGTCGACCCCCATCAGATAGCAGCTGCATGACACCCAGTAGACTGACGTCCCCTCAGAGGATAGCTGAAGCAAGGGCTGCGACAAGCGTTGCGAGCACAGCCAGGTCCGGAGCGGCAGATACTTATGCTGCAGGGAGTCATCCTGGGCATAACCTTGTGAACCATATGCCAGCAGCAGTGTCCAGGCCATCTAGGCTGGATGCTCTGGGGGCAATTTTTTCTACTTCCTCTCTTTCAGGTCTGGATGCAAGTCAGCTTGGGACGCAAGGCTCCCAGATCCCTGTCTTGGCAAGCCCTATTATGCCTAGCCTGTCGGGTAATTCTGCAGTCTCTGAGACATGTTTCAAGGAAGTTCTCCCTTGCGAGATGTCTCCGTTAGGTTTTCACCTTTCATTATCAATAAAAGAAAAGATATGGAAGGCTGAATGTGTGGATATATTGTCCTTGTTACCCATTGCAAAAGATTTCATTAAGTCGGATAGGAAACCTGAGGATGGCTCTGATGGTAGACTCCGTCCGGGGAATAGATCATTTTTTAATTGGTTGCAGGCTTTCTGCATTTTTTCCTAGGTCTTGGGTGAAAAACATCCAGAGCAGTGCTCAGGGCTTTTTCAACACCTGGAGCATGTACTAGAAGCTTATAAAAATTTTGGTGGTATGGGATGGTTCAGTTATGATGAGTCGTTCCGTCAAAAAATTGCAATTTATCCAAACCTCAAATGGGGCAATAAGCATGTTGGCTTATGGCTAAATCTGATTGCCCCTCAGAAGCCGGTTTTTACTAGAGCTCAATCACAGCCTCCTTCTGTTTCAACAGCACCTGCCTCAGTTTATAAAAAGGTACATGCTACGCTTTTAAATGCACAATGTAAATGGCACAATTCATGTCGTTACAGGCATGAATGCTCCTTTTGCTTTGGCACACATCCAGTATCAAAATGCTTCAAAAAAAGTATCCTACAGTCAATTTCAAAGAGAACAGTCAAAAAGTCTGCACGCCAGTGAGACTGTCCACAATGCAACCTTGGCTAGCATTGCACCCCGACAGGGAGAAGGCCCGGTTATTAGTTAAGAGTTTTTCGTCCGGTTTTGAGCTTCCAACTTTTGAAGGTATAGGCTGTAAAATAACAAAAAATCTGAGATCAGTTTTTCTGCATGCTCATATAGTTAGGGAAAAGCTGAAAAAATAAATCTTAGCAAATAGGATCGATGGTCCTTTCGTTTGCCCACCTTTTGAGAATTTTCGGGTCTCCCCTTTAGGGTTGGTTCCTAAGAAGGAACCAAACTTGTTTCGTCTTATCCACCATCTCTCCTTCCCAGTGGGCGGTTCTCTGAATGACCAAATCGATCCGTCTTCAGCTACGGTTAAATACACGACCTCCGATGATGCAATAGGGATCATTAGGTCGTTTGGTCATGGAGCCCTGTTGGCCAAGGCGGACATCCAATCGGCTTTCAGATTGCTGTCTATAGACCCCAAGTCTTATAATTCTTTAGGTTTTTTCTTTGAAGGAAAATTTTTCTATGACAATTGTTTGCCTATGGGTTGTTCTGTGGCATGTTATTATTTTGAGGTTTTTGCTTCTTTCATACAATGGGTGATTAGCATGCAATCTGGTCATCATGGTACAATTCATTATTTGGATGACTTTATGTTTATTGGTCCACCGAACTCCCCTGTTTGTTCGTTGACGCTAAAATTGTTTTGTCTGGTCTCAGATTACTTTGGTATTCCGTTGGCTAGTGAAAAAACATCCTACCCTTCTACAGCTTTAGAATTTTTGGGCATTAGGATTGACACTCTAGCTTGGCAATTTGAGCTTCCGGCGTTGAAGATCTGCAGGCTTATGGCCCTAATTGCATTTTTTCTTCACCGGATGAAAATTCTACTTAAATAACTCCAATCCTTTTTAGGACTATTGGCGCTTGCTACCAGCATCATGCCAATGGGCAGGATTTTTTCTAGGCGGTTATCGCTAGCCATGTCAGGGTTTAAATCACCTTTGTCTCACATTAGGCTAACAAGTGAGCTTAAAGATGATTTGTTAGTTTGGTCTTTATTTTTGCAAAATTTTAATGGCAGGTCTAATTTTCGGATGATTTGGACCTCTTCATGGATGCCTCTGGCTCATGCAGTTTTGCTGCCATATTCCGCACTCATTGGTGCATGGGCTCCTGGCCTCCGCTGTGGAGGTCTAATGGTCTAACAAAGAACATTGTTCTCTTGGAACTTTTCCCTGTTGTCGTCGCTCTTGAAATATGGGGCTGCCATCTTGCAAATAAGAGAATATTTATGAACACGGATAATAAGGGCGTTTTATTTGCGATAAACTGTTTATCCTCAAAGTCCATCCCAGTGGTTAAGCTATTAAGATATCTAGTGCTTACATGTCTGAGATTAAATATTTGGATCAAGGCGAGATATATCCCGGGTAAGCTCAACACTATCGCTGATGCTCTATCTCGATTCCAGATTCCACGCTTCAGGCAACTGCTGCCGCAGACAGACCAGGTTGGGTGCCAATGCCCAAACAAGTTGTGGGATCTGATTTAAACCCGGTGTTCGTGGTCATAAAAAATTCAATCGCTCCTAGAACATGGACTGAGTATTCAGTTGCATGGAATAAATGGGTGTCTTTTCTTGCGGAGTTGGGCTGCTCAGATGTGCGTCCAAATGAGAGCCTGATTTTATATTCAGAAGTCTTCATCCTAGAGGATAAAGTTAGAATTTACATAAGGAAGTCAAAAACTGATCAGACTGGCAAGGGCAGATGACTTAGTCTTTTTCCCAGTGGCGACTCTGATATAATAGTAAGATATATTATATGATTATATGATATTGTTGGCTATAAGGTCTGTCAGAGATGTTCACAAAAGTGGCAGAACTCAATCATGAACCCTTTGCCAGGTAAAAGCATTACATGATATGTATTTCAGCTGAGTATTTATCTGATTGTCTGGAGTTTCATTTATGCACTTAGAACAGCCAGAAAGGTAGAAGGTTAGGAACCAGAAATGCACAGAAAATAACTTTTATTACAACAGATAGATTGTTAGGATGTGATAGATTATTGTTATATAAAAAATATAAATGTGCTTGGAAGGACCATAATTCTGCCATGCTCATTAATTCAGACATATTAGCAAGTACACACAGAATATATGAGATTTAAAATGAATATTTTGTACTGGACACCTATGCTATCCATTTTTTTCTATTTAGCTTGTCATGGCTCAGACTTTTGTCTTCAAATTTCTGTTTATAAAGAAAGTTTCCATCTAATTAAAATCCCTAATGTGTAATAGAAATTTGTATTAAGTGATGAATATGCAGAATACTTGCAACTGTGTTTTTTCCAACGCAGCTTGCTGTAGAGTATAACAGATGAAATGCTCTTTATGCAGAAGTAGGTTACTGATGATTACATAAAACATGATTTTGACTTTAAGTCATATATTAATTAGATTTCCATTTTTTTTTTCTACCAGATGTTTTGTTCTGTCAAGTTAAAAGTTACCTTTGGCAACAATTACCGAGCACACTGACACATTGATTTTTCTTTCTTTTTCTGAAAATCCAAACATGACGGTCTACAACTACTAGTGTATTTAGAATGACAATATATATATATATATATATATATATATATATATATATATATATATAAATATATATATACCGTATTTTTCGGACTATAAGACGCACTTTTTCCCCCAAAAAATATGGATGAAAATGTCTCTGCGTCTTATAGTCCGAATGTAAATCAGGCACCGCTCCCCGCCGCCGCTGTCAATGCCCCCGTTACTGCCGGCAAAAAAGCTGCCGCCGCCCCCCCCCCCGCACGAAGATGCCCCCCCCACCTGTACTTCCGAGTCCCGGGTTTCCCGCGGCTTCCGCCCGCACGGATTAAGTATTCCATTCGGTGCACACTGGCGGCCAGGGTCTGTGAGCCGGGACGTGTCTTGAGAGGAGGAGGGGAGATCATACCCACTGCCCCACTATGCAGAGCGACATGAGGTAGGACACCATTGTAAGGGGAGAGTGGGCAGGAGTTTATGGCAGCCAAGGAGTGAGTGTGTGCAGTCTCCTAATGCTGTGTTTGGAGGGCAGGTGACAGCCCGCTCTGCTGGGACTTGTAGTGCCTCTGTGGGGGGATATGGCAACATGCTCTGCTGGGAGTTATAGTGCCGCTGTGGGGGCTGAAATATGGCAACCTGCTCTGCTGGGACTTGAAGTGCCTCTGTTCTGCTGGGACTTGTAGTGCCTCTGTTCTGCTGGGACTTGTAGTGCCTCTGTGGGGACTAAAATATGCCAACCTGCTCTGCTGGGAGTTATAGTGCCTCTGTGGGGGGCTGAAATATGCCAACCTGCTCTGCTGGGACTTGTAGTGCCTCTGTAGGAGGGATACGGCAACCTGCTCTGCTGGGACTTGTAGTACCTCTGTGGGGGACTGAAATATGCCAACCTGCTCTGCTGGGACTTGTAGTGCCTCTGTGGGGGGCTAAAATATGCCAACCTGCTCTGCTGGGACTTGTAGTGCCTCTGTTCTTCTGGGACATGTAGTGCATCTGTGGGGACTGAAATATGCCAACCTGCTCTACTGGGACTTGTAGTGCCACAGGTCAGGTCGCAATAATGGCACAGGCTGCATTATTGGCAATGGTTAGGCTGCATTTCATGGGCACTGGTAAATATTTTAGTACACCATTTGGTTCAAAATATATATTTTTTTCTGGTTTTTCTCCTCTAAAACCTAGGTGCGTCTTATGGTCAGGTGTGTCTTATAGAGCGAAAAATACGGTATATACCATATTTATCGGCGTATACCACGCACAGGCATATAACACGCACCCTAACTTTAAGAGGGAAGTTTCAGGGAATTTTTTTTTCACAGCCCCCTGTGTATAACACGCAGGCACAGTTTACCCTCCATTTGCAGGGTAAAAAAGTGAAAAAGTGAGTATTATATGCCAATAAATACAGTATATATATATATATATATATATATATATATATATATATATATATATTTTTTTTTTTTTTAATATGATATGATTATTTGAATTGTTTTTTTTTTTCAAAATGCATAATTGTGTTTATAAGTAACCACCTTTTTAATTAGCCCTTAATGCTGCATTTTATTAATTCATCCTCAAATAATAGGTCAGTGTTGTGAAGACTGAAAAAATAAGGTATTGTTTCATAATTTTTTAATGAATGCCAAAATGTTGAAGGTTATGTGAGGTGAGATGCGTAGCAAAAGATCCACAAGGATTAGTTTTTTTTTTCTAAAATGAAATACTGCAGAGCTACATGAGTGAGCTACAGGATAAAGTAAGACATTACTAATCTCACTATGCTGCATGCAGAGATCCAAGTATTTGTTCAGAGCTGATCATCACTTCTTCCTATCATGGCCAGAAGCATAGTTATGATTCTCTGTTAAGTGCACTTACTTTCCCAGCAATGCTCAACCTTTTGGCATGTTTTACTTTTAATATACAATATACAATTAAACCAGCTTAATAGAAAGAAATCTGATAGATAAGAAGCTTAACTGCTATGATAAGATGTACCATAGTCATTTGCCAATGTTCAACACTGTACAATATTTTCTATAAAGTTACATTGCTTGTTAACTGCTTTGTTATTAACTATTATCCAAGCTATAGATTTTACATTATCCCAAATAGATCAGATACATATTATTTTCAAATACATTTCTGACAGTAGCTACAGCAAAAAAAAATAAAAAATATCCACCCAGAACATACCACATAACAACATTAACATAACCAGTGCAATGGTCACATAAAAAAGCAAAGCAGACCATATAGAGTACTCTGGGCAGAGTACACAGCAAGGTAAACTATACTTACACTATGACATCATCCCCAGGCTCCAGCACCATTGTGTTCCCTAAACACTCACAGCACAAGTTGGCTGTTACTTTGTGGACTTCCCTGGAAGCTTTATCATCATACTAGGACTGCCCTGCAACTGGAACATCTTCTGGACACACTTACTTGCTACATTCCTGCTTCATCCACCATCTTGTAAGTGTTTTTAACCCCTTTAGGGGATATTAAAAGTTTTATACTTCTGCACTTAGAGGCGCCTTGTTTGTTTTTCTGTTCCCATTAGAGATTTCTTGTCTCCCTGATAGTTGCCTAAAGTGTGTGAAGATCTGCTACCCTCTCCAACACAGACTTTATCTGTGAGGATTCAAATTCTTGGAGCGCCCTGGGTATACACATTTTTCTGAGTACATGGATTGAAAACAGGCTACAAGGGCGAGTTCAGAGGGAAGTGATAAATGGGGAATACTCGGTATAGTCAGGGGAGGAAAGTGGGGTCCTCCAAGGTTTTGTGCTGAGACCAATCCTATTTAATTTGTTCATAAACGACCTGGGGTAAACAGTTCAATCACTGTATTTGCAGGTGATACTAAGCTAAGCAGGGCAATAACTTCTCTGCAGGATGTAGAAACCTTGCAAGACGATCTGAACAAATTAATGGAGTGGGCAGGTTTAAAGCGGTAGTAAAGTGATTTATTTTCACTTTGACCTACAGGTAAGCCTATAATAAGGCTTACCTGTAGGTAAAAATAATATCTCCTAAACTTGTAAGGCTTAGGAGACATTCCCCTTGCATGCAGCTGCTGACTTTAGTGGTGCATGCGCTCTGAGTTTCTCGGCTTTCAGGAAAAAAAGTCTCCCGTGCGCATGCGTGGGAGTGATGAAATCTCAGCTCCGGCCACTTACAGCGCCGGAGCCGCGATACCTGGAAGACACGCCAAGGGAAAATGTCTGCTCACTCGGCATGAACTGAGATCACCTGGCGACGCCTTGTTCTAAGGTAAGTATTACATAATGAGCTAGTATGCAGTGCTAGTATGCCTTTTTCCTTACAGGTTTTAAAAAAAAATCTGTGGGTTTACTACCACTTTAATGTGGAAAAAATTTAAATAATGCATTTTAGTGCAAAAATATGAATGCAATTTACTCACTGGGGGAAGAACCTCTGAGGGTAAAAGGATAGAAAATGATCTGTGGGTCCTAGTAGATCATGGCATTCAATGCCAAGCTGCTGCTAACAAAGCAAACAGAATACTGGCATACAGTAAAAAAGGGGATTAACTCCAGAGATAAAATGATAATTCTCCCACTCTAAAAGACATCGCTCCGGCCACACCTGGAGTATGCTGTCCACTTCTGGGCAACAGTCCTCAGGAAGGATGTGCTGGAAATGGAGCAAGTACAGAGAAGGGCAACAAAGCTAATAAAGGGACTGGAGTATATTAGTTTTGAAGAAAGATTACAAGCACTAAACTTATTCTCTCTGGTGAAGAGATGTTTGAGAGGGGATATGATTTTAATTTACAAATACCGTACTGGTGACCTAACAAAGTTTCCGCAAAAGGGAGTTTAACCGGTTAAGACCCGGACCAATATGCAGGTTAAGGACCTTTCCCCTTTTTGCGATTAGGCACTGCATCGCTTTAACCGACGTGGCTCCCAAACAAAATTGGTGTCCTTTTTTCCCCACAAATAGAGCTTTCTTTTGGTGGTATTTGATCATCTCTGAGGTTTTTATTTTTTGCGCTATAAACAAAAAAAGAGTGACGATTTTGAAAAAAACAATATTTTTTACTTTTTGCTATAATAAATATCCCCAAAAACGATATAAAACCACTTTTTTTTTCCTCAGTTTAGGTTGATATGTATTCTTCTACCTATTTTTGGTAAAAAACAACAACACAATAAGCGTATATATAGATTGGCTTGCGCAAAATGTATAGCATTTACAAAATAGGGGATAGTTTTATGGCATTTTTATTAATATTATTTTTTTCCTGACTACTACATTATGGCGGACACTTTTGACATTTTTGGGACCATTGTCATTTTCACAGCGAAAAGTGCACTGATTAATGTGAAAATTAAAATGGCAGTGAAGGGGTTAACCACTAGGGGTGCTGTAGGGGTTAAGTGTGACCTTATGTGTGTTTCTAACTGTGTGGGGGGCGGGGCTGGACGTGTGACATCAGCTATCGTCGTTCCCTATATTAGGGAACTGACGATCACTGACATTGCCACAGAGAAGAACGGGGAAGGTTTGTTTACACTCACCTCTCCCTGTTCTTCAGCTCCTGTGACCCGATCGTGGGACAACCGATGCGATTGGGTCCGCGGGTTCCACGAGCGCGGTCACAGAGCTTTGCGCTCATGACCCATGGCTGGGCTCTTAAAGGGGACGTTTATATACGTCCATGTGCCCAGCTGTGCCATTCTGCCGACGTATATAGTCGTGCGGCAGCCCTTAAGTGGTTAATAAGATACGTGGACCAAGATTCCACTTCAATGTGTGCCATGGTTAAGGCCAAATGTACTTGGCATATTGAGGAAACATTAATTGATAGGGGCAACTCTGCGAGTAGTACAACAAAGCCATTTTTTTCAAAGGAAGATGGAGAAATATCCCGGATGTATTCAATATTGGGAAACCCGGCATTTCCCCCTGGATATACAGACAGCCATTTCAGACAAACAGTGAGACAGGGTAAATTTCGTCTAGGTGATTATCTTGAAGAATATAGGCTGAAGACTAGGGCGGAAATACAATTGATGTTTAATCCACCACTGGATCCATGACGGGTGCAACAACTTACCGACTTTCTCAATTCCCTTCTTCCTAAGGAGTGGTCAGATCATCCGAATACGCCCGTGGAAAAAGTATGCTTGATAAAAGCTCCTTCAGAACATGGGATATCTGAGATGTATAAACTGTTAGTACAATCGTCAGAGGGTTATGCCCCGGGATTCCTTCAGAAATGGGAAAGAGACTTAGGCCGCATACACACGATCGGTTAAACCGATAAGAATGGTCTGATGGACCGATGGTGTGTGGGCACCATCGGTTACTTTACCATCGATTAAAAAAAAGCCAACTTGCTTTAAATTTAACCGATGGATTCCTAACCGATAGGTCAAAACTGATCGTTAGTAGCCAAAAACCATCGGTTAAAAATCCACGCATGCTCAGAATCAAGTCGATGCATGCTTGGAAGCATTGAACTTCATTTTTTTTTTCAGCACATCGTTGTGTTTTACATCACCACGTTCTGACATGATCGTTTTTTTGTTTTTTTTTACCGATGGTGTGTGGGCAAGACGGACCATCAGTCAGCTTCATCAGTTAACCGTTGAAAACGGTCCATCAGACCGTTCTCATCGGATGGACTAATCATGTGTAAGCGGCATTAGACATTACATTGTCTGAAGAGCAGCGGAGATATATTCTACATTTTACTCATCACTCCTCAACGGCTACTAAGTACCAAGAGCTGTGTTATAAAATGCTCACACTTTGGTATAGAGTCCCATCATTGTTGCATAAAATTTATCTGCAAAGGACAAATATGTACTGGCGCTGTGGTGTGGCAGAGGGCAATATGCTCCATATTTTTTGGTCATGTCAGAAACTGCAGGCATTCTGGGCCAAAGTCTGAGATATGATAAGACAGCTGACAGGTCAGCTCCATACTTGCTCCATCTTTCAGAGCTTTCTAGCCGTAAATATAGTATTTCAATGGCCGTTCACCTTCTGAATGCAGCCAAGTCATGTGTATCAGCTCTCTGAAAGCAGGAATCATCACCCTCCATCTCACAGTGGCTTAAAAAATAGCTGAAATATATACTATAGAGAGAGGTAGTGCTATTATTCAAGGCAGAGAAAAGAAGTTTAATGAAAACTGGTCAATATGGTCAACGTATGTTTGCTACTAGAGAACATGGCTGTGCACTGGTGGAGGCGGAATAGAGGAATATTTGTTTTCTTTGTTTTGATTTGATTTGATTTTGGTTTGTTTGATTTTGTTCTGTTTTTGTTTTTTTGCTGTGTCGGCTTGATAAATAGAAAGGACGATGAAGATTATCTGAACCGTCAGTATATTTAGAAAATACATTTTTTTGGAACTGAAATGTTCTGTAAATTCCTTTATTGTAGAATCGATTTGTATGTTATATGTGTGACACGTTTGCAATTGAAGTATGTTTGTTGGATTAAAAAACAATAAAATATACAAATTACTCCATATTTGTTTATCATGTTTGTGATTCCTCTGTTTCCTCATTTAATTTAGTGTGGATCATTTGCACATTAATGTTATTTGCACTTGCAATTTAAACTAAAGATATTTTGTCACTTAGATATTTTCACTAGTCATCTTACAGCGCAGCACCTTGCCACCACCATTTTTACACTGTAGCTGCGGAGAGCTGCTCTGTGTACACAGCAATCCTGGCTTTGAATATTCAGAGCTGATAATTGCTATACACTGGAAGGGAAGTCCCAGCAGCAGGGCAAAGAGACTGGATGTGCTAAATATGTCCTGTGTGTAATGACGCTTTTTTTAAGTGTGTATTGCCCAAAATCTGAAACTAGTAAAACAGTGCAAAAATAACTATACATATGTATTAACTGAAAATGAACTTAACTTTTTAGTAGTTCTAGTAGTTTGTGTATCAATATATGACTTTTACTGCAGCTGACAAAACCTATATACTGTATAACACGCCTTTGTACAGTGCATGAAAATAAATCAAACTTTTTTATAATAGTGTTATGTAATGGTCAAATTTCAGTGATGTATAATTTGTTATAGTATGTGAACAGCCTGTAATCCTGTTTTTAACAAAGACGAATCTGTCACAGAGATGACAGCTCTGTTTTAACACAAACTTGAACTTGATGAATACTTTTCATATTATTTGCATGGTTAATTAATAAGGATCTGACATCAATTGAATTTAAATTTTACTTTCTGCTTACTACATATCCAAACAAAATATATACAAAAACACATTTCTTCATCAGTTTAGGCCGATATATATATATTCTCCTACGTATTTTTGGTAAATAAAAATCGTAATAGGCCTATATTGATTGGTTTGCGCAAAAGTTATCGCATCTACAAACTATGGGATAGATTTAGGGACTTTTATTGCTTTCTATTGTTTTTACTGGGATTGGTGACGGTCTGCGATTTTTAGCTGGAATGCGACATTGCGGTGGACAAATCTGTCCCCAAATTACAATTTTTGGGGACCAGTGGCATTATTACATTGATCAGTGCTAAAAAAAAATGCACTAATCAGGAAAGGGGTTAACACTCAGGGGGTGATCAAGGGGATAAGTGTGTTTTCTGGGTGTGTTAAAACTGTAGGGGGGATGGACTACCAGGGACATGATAGAGGTCGTTGTTCACGATCACTGGGAACAGAATATCTCTGACATATCATTTGGCAGAACGGAGAATCGCTTTGTTTACATACGCAGTTCCCGTTCTGCCTCTGTACATCGTGACATCAAGTCCGCCAGACCAGTGGACACTATCCCGCGGCCTGCTATCTCCTGTGCAAAGACCGATATACACCTTTGGTGGTTTTCGCAGGAGAGCCAACCTGCCGCAGTATAATGACTGCGGCTGGTCAGCAAGCGGTTAATATATTTTATGATTTTAACAACAATTGGGTTTTTCATAAAAAAGGGTGAAGACTGTATGAATAAAGCATTTCATTAGGATTTATATACTGTAAAGCATGTGATAATCTATCTTAAAACTATAAGGTACCTATTGAAAGCAAAACTGTAGGCAAAAAAAAAAAGGTCAAATTTTCCAATTAAAAAAACTAATTAATCTGACATTTAAAAAAGCTTCTAAACTAGGTAATGACTTACTTTAATCTTTACATGTCCCTCTGTGGTGCCTCTTTTAGTGTGGTTACCAATCTTCATGAGCAAATACACAGTGCCTACATTACTGGGGAAAGATGTGGGGGACACGGGGGACCCACCCACACTGCTAGGAGGGGCTGGAGTGGAAGGAAAAAGTTCATTTTTTTCATTAACCTGAGATGAGTTTTAGTGATTTTAGTGGTTTTGCCATTATTGTACTATATTATCTACAATTATTTTGTGTGCGAAACAAAAAAGATTCTCTGTGTTTAGTGTACAATTTAAAGATAAGTGGCAACATTGACAGATCTGAATACTAGATAATTTAAAAAATCTTATCACTAAATATATGTGATGTCACTTTAAGGTTCTAGTCATACAATGTAGATACAACAGCAATGTATTATTAATAAACTAGTGCAAAAATATAAGTACATTCAGAATAAAAAGACCATATATGTGAAATTAAGCACAAAAAGCTCCAAAGTTGACGATATCCAACTGTTAATCAACCCAAAATAATAAGTGCCTCCAAGTGAATGAGACTGGTGCTCACACACTCCTTACCAAGTGGGGAGATCTCAATAAACAGATCAATTGAGCTTTGCTGTTATACATCCATAATATCCCCAACGGCAATTCAATTTGATATGGCTCCAGATAGATAAAAAGCCTGCAACTTATAGAGATTAAATGTGCCTTCTGGTGACCCAGCCACAATATCTCTAAAGCCTTGTACACACAATCAGTCCATCCGATGAGAACGGTCTGAAGGACTGTTGTAATAGGTTAACCGATGAAGCTGACTGATGGTCTAATGTGCCTACACACCATCAGTTAAAAAAACGTTCGGACCGTTCTCATTGAATGGACTGATCGTGTGTACAAGGTCTTACAGCTACTCAGGTCTGCTCTGGCTCCATTTGTATGGCATACAGTATGCGGTAAAGACAGGAAAAAGGGGAAAACTCATAATGCAGCAAATATATTTCCCAAGCATATTGAATTCACACCTGAGCATAGTTAAAATATGTGTTTTTACTCGCTTTCTTTGCACGTTTTCTTTGTGTAAATGTGGTGTGTTGCGCATATGGCAGCCTATTCATTTGATTGGGTTGCCCTATGCCTGATAACCACCCCACAAAATGCGTGTTTTGGCGCATTTTGTAATGCAACAAAACACACATCTGCTTACATTGATTGGGGTGTAATTAGGAATTGCATCTGTGTGTTCCTGAACACATAGCAACCCACATAGAAAACATTGACTTTGCCATGCATTTTTGAAAGTGCTGCAAACGCACATTATTTTGCATGGTTATGCATTCACATCTGGGCATTTCTGACCATGCGACATTCCGTACAGAAAATGTGCACTTTGCCTTGAGTTGGGAAAATGCACTTTCAAAGCACATTGTGCTTGCATCCTAGTAACGGCATGCTAACCGCGAATGGAGTGTCATTAACAACATGCAACAACCTGCATAGAAAATGTGCGCTTTGCCACACGCTTCAGAAATGAGCCTCAAATGTGCATCGTGCTTGCAATGCCATTATGGTTGCCGTGCATCCAGAAATGCGCAAATGCAGCCTAATTGTTAATGATACCCAAATTGCAATTAGCATGCCATTATGGTGACATATGCATGATGTGGGTTTGTAGTGCATTTCCAAAATACGTAGAAAAGTGCACATTTTCTGTGCAGGTTGCTGCACATTTGGAAATGCACAGATGTGAATGCAGCCTAATTTCTATTAGCATGCCATTATGAAGCCAATGTATATACAAAAGCCACAGGTAATCTGATTTAAAAAAAAAAGTCAAGGTGGTAAAAAATAATTTAAGCATCTAATGACAACAAAAAAATGACAAATGGGGATTGCAAAATGTGTTTCATGCTCCTCACAAGTAGGGACAAATCTAACGTGGTGCAAATTCATAATACAGGTAATAAGGTGTTGTAGTCATCACAACAGTAATTTAGCATACATTTTTAAGTCCATATTAATCAGGGATATGTGCCTATAACTGGAACATTATGTTGGGGCTTTTTGTTCTTTAGTGATTAGGGGTATGTGAGCATTTTGTGATTGACACAGGACATTTCAAGAGTCCAAGATAGCAATAAAGATTGAATTTAAGATGGGGACTCAAGTTTCCTTGAATTGTTTAAAAAATAATTAGTAAAGCTATCTGGGGTCTGGGCTCTTTCATTATTTCAAAGGATCTCCTCACTCATAAAGCGGTCTAAAAATGTATGTGCCAGGGATTGGTTAGTCCAAGGCAATGCCATGTGTGTTATATGCTTGAGCATTCATGCACTGCCCAATGCATTGTGGGGGGTAAGAGACAGGAATACAGATGTTAAAAACAGTGCCTTGAAAAAGTATTCATACCTCTTGAAATTTTACAACCAAAAATGTAAATGTATTTTATTGGAATTTTATGCGATAGACCAACACAAAGTGGCACATACTGTAATTGTGACGTGGAAGGAAAATGATAAATGGTTTTCAAAAGTTTTTACAAATGAATATCGGAAAAGTGTGGCGTGCATATGTATTCAGCCCCCTGAGTCAATGCTTTGCAGAACCACCTTTCGCTGCAGTTACAGCTGCAAGTCTTTTTGGGTATGTACCAACCTCATTTGTACATCTAGAGTGAATTTTTTTCCATTTCTCTAAATAGCTCTAGCATTATCAGATTGAATAGAGAGCGTCTGTGAAAAGCAATTTCAGTCTTGCAAGTCTTTCCACAGGTTGTCAATTGGATTTAGATCTGGGTATTCTAACACATGAATATGCTTTGATCTAAACCATGGGTCTTCAAACTATGGCCCTCCAGTTGTTCAGAAACTACAATTCCCATCATGCCTAGTCATGTCTGTGAATGTCAGAGTTTTACAATGCCTTATGGGATGTGTAGTTCCGCAACAGCTGGAGGGCCATAGTTTGAGGATCCCTGATCTAAACCATTCCATTGTAGCTCTGGCTGTATGTTTAGGATTGTTGTCCTACTGGAAGGTGACTGTTGCCCCAGTCTCAAGTCTTTTGCAGACTCTAACAGGTTTTCATCTAAAGTTGCCCTGTTTTTGGATCCTTCCATGTTTGCATCAACTCTGACTAGCTTCCATGTCCCTGCTGAAGAAAATCATTCCCACATGATGCTGCCACCACATTGTTTCACGGTGGGGATGGCGTGTTCAGGGTAATATGCAGTGTTAGTTTTCTGCCACACATAGCGTTTTGATTTTAGGCCAAAAAGTAACATTTTTGTCTCAACTGACCAGAGCACCTTTTTGTTTGCTGTATTCCCTACATGGTTTCTCGTGAACTACAAACGGACAGCTCCCTGCCTGATCTATTGGACAATCCTATCTGATCAATTAGACAACCCTGCCTTGTGTCTTGATTGCTGTTGAACCTTGAACTCCTTGTTCCTCCCATGAACTTCCTATATATATATATATATATATATATATATATAAAAGCCTTGTCTCAGCACTTGCTATTTGCCAGGTTATTGTGCCCTCTCAGCCAGTGCCTTCATCTTGTCTTCCCTGCTGCTGTCTATATTTTGCTACCACTCATGATCGACCCTTGGCTTGTTCCTTGACTACTGCCTGATCCCAACCTGCAACTACTCATTACCGACCTTTTGGATTTTTTACTGACCACACTTTGATCCTTATCTGCTCATCTGCTACTGGACCCCGGCTTACTCACACCCTTGTGGGGCAAACCTGAGGATCGTGACCTGGTACTATCTGCCAGATTGACTGCCTGTGCACCTATCCTGCTGGTCGGTGGTAGTCCTGCAACTGCTATAACAACTGGTCTTCAAGCCTGATGTGACACCCATACCCGTTCATAAAGTGCAAAGCCATTAATATATAATAACTGGAAACCCATCCTCAAAAGTTATATAAGGGGCAGAGAACCTGAATGATCCAGCAAGTGAGCTTATATTCAAAACAATACATACAAAAAGAGGTCCTTGAGGGAGGTTGGGCAAGACACAAAAAGGGGAACTTTATAATAAAGAACAAATACAGAGAGGTGAAAACAGCCATGCCTAAAAAGGGACATTTATGCTCCTTTCACATAGGGGGAAAAGGAGGGGGCTTGGTGTGCTCCATCCCAAACCAGCATCAGTCTGCCCCTCATGAAAACTACAATCTCTTCTTTTGAGGAGTTCTCAAAAATTAAATGACAAGCAATAAAAAAACGATGAAAATCACTCAATGCAAAAGCTACTGTAACCTCTCTGACTCTTCTCTGCTTCTTTACTCTTATTCTTCTTTTCCTTTCCTCTCTTAAAGGCTGTAGGTCGGGTTGTTGTCTAACACCAGTATTGCGCTTTTACACTATACAACCTCCATGACTTCTCTGAAGTTTGCATCCTTTAACGTTAGGGGATAGAGAATTCCACAAAAATAATCCAAGGTACTCTATGACTTGCATTAATAACATGTTCACATTTAATTTCACCAGGAAACATGTTAAAGTGGATGTAAACCCCATTTTTTTTTTTTGCTGTCACAATGTAGAGTAAAAGATTTCTCGTATCACCTGTGCCCAGTCTTGCTACAATGAGTTAATCCAGCTCTGATCAATCCTCTTTTCTTTTTTCAGTGAAATAAACAGACAAACAGGAGAAAACCTTTGTCCGTTCCTTAACTTTGCTGTGAATGACAGGTTAGTTACATATTTCTTGCACTAGCCTGAAGACAGGCATTATTTTTTAATTCCCACCCCCACTGTTTTTCTGAAGTCATGTGGTTACTTTTCTGGATTTTGACTGAATGCTAGTGATCATAGCAGAATTTAGTGTAAGAAATACACAGGACAAAATGCATGTTGACAAGGGGAGTGTAGAGGTGGGTGGGGAGTTTACTGACATCACGACTCCACCCACTGAGGTCCAGATAACAGATCAACCCACAGAAGCTGCAGTTTTTCAGGTCTCATAACAGACAGAGGGAAGATATTTGACAGGTAAGGATACATGCAGAAGGCATGTATATCCTTATAGATCAGCACTATGGAAGTAGTTTAGAAAGGATGAGAGTCTGTTTACATCCACTTTAAGGCTTCTTCAGCTCTGAAAATGTTCACAAGATATTATACTAAGTTATTTATAAGCAATAATCCCTCTAAAAAATCCAAAGGGGTGGTAATTGGTCTTCACTTTCCCAGTCTCTGATTTATTTCTTGATTTCTCATTGTATACATGGCTGGGAGCCTTGAGCCAAAGTAGGCACTTAATTATTATCAGATCATTTCCCAAACTTCTTCTCTACTCAATTACCTAATTCTTCCAAGCCGTTTACCTCTCGAAAATGAATATTCAGAGATTAACCTGTTCAGGTGGACCATATACAGGACCCCACAGAGACTCTGATTAAATGGGAAACCTTAAAATGTGTTTTTAGGGGGCTCTAATAGCCCAGGGGGCATTATTGAAGAACAAACTTTTGATGTTATATGACTGCTCTTTTTGCTGAAATCCATACTCTGGGGACACAGCACAAACATTTCAATTCTGTTTTCAGCTACTTTAATATAAGCAAATATATTTGCATAAGCATATAGACCAGTTTTACCTTTACCAGAGAGACTGTACTTTTAGAGCTCTTTATCAGCTCTAAATGAGTACAGCAACAAGTGCAGTTGACCCTTAGGTAAATTGATACAAGTGAAATATGCGTGGACTTAAACAATACTTAAACAATACTGTATATGAAGAGCTTGGCAAGGGGCAACATGGACTCCTGCAGTTATTGAAGTATTAAGGCTATCAAAGAGCTGCACAGTAAATAATTACCTTAATGAAAATGCAATGGGGAACACTAAAGACTAGACCCCACCTCCCCAGATCCATTGGGAATGACAAGGCTACCAATAAATAGATGACCTCTTTCACAAAATAGAACCAGAATGTACGTTTCCATTGGTAAAACTCCTTTCTTTTCATAAGCAGTATCCTTTACTTTTGTTAAGATAGATTCTAAACTGTGGAATTCCAAATTCCATGCAAAAGGAGGTATATTTCGTTTGCTCCCTTAGTTTCTCCCTTCAATTTATTGACAGAATAATTAAACCTACCTTTATACTTAATTGGGAGAGAGAACTGGGTAAACAGTTCCCTTCCGATGTGTGGCAAACAGCTATGAGGCGTAATCTTCTGTTGTCCCACTGCACTGACTATTGGGATAATGCACTTCAATTTCTGCATAAAGGTTTTTTTACCTATCGGTTTTCAAAAATATATTCAGATCACTCCCCTTTAGGCTGGCATCAATATGGACATTCAGGTACTTTGTACCATATTTTCTGGGGC
The DNA here is from genome assembly GCA_029574335.1 of Rana kukunoris. NCBI lineage: Eukaryota > Metazoa > Chordata > Amphibia > Anura > Ranidae > Rana > Rana kukunoris. The sequence goes on along the minus strand of CM056051.1, from coordinate 171,078,466 downwards.
CGTAAATGTGTAAAGAGCTTCTGATATGCTGTGTGACTGGTATTCTCTCTAGAACTTCCCCACAGTTGGCACTGGTAGCCATTAGTATACTTAAATTTGTGCCCCAATAAAGGGACCTGTTCCAGTCCAGTGTTCCATATTTTAATTGCATCCTCATTGGTTATAACTAAGAGTTAGAAATCAACTGTATCTCCAAACCTATCCGAAGTGACTCATAGAGGTAATCCCAACTATCAATATGAAAGAACCATTGCCTGTAATGCTCACAATCTAAACTACTTTAACATTAAATGGTCAGCCTGGGCTCAACTGTACAGCATATATGATACCAAAATGCTTTATATTCTCATGATGATAACTGTACAGTGGTCAGTGATGTTTCTCTGGGGCACACTTTATTCCTATTTCTCTTATTTCTTTCTTTCACCTTATTATGTACTGTGGCATTTCTTTCTTTTCTCATTAACCCCATTCTAGGGTTTCAGCCGATGGAAGTTATTTATTCTTTAAAGACTTCTATTACTTGCAGTGATGGCTAGCAAGAGTGTTTCTTTATAATTATACAAACTATACAAACTGTACTTCAATATCTATGGAAGATGTGACCATTACTGTGTAAGCCAAATTTTTGGCTCTTTGTTGAACCCTTTTGTCTTGTTTTTTTTTTGTTTTTTTATATGCAAAACTCAATAAATATGGTTGGATTATAAATATGCCTAGGGGGTGCCCTAATCCTGCCTGTGATAGGTTACATCTCTGTGATGATGTATAAAAAGTGCTGCAGCAGCACTGACATTTACAAAGGACAGAAGTGTTTAAAATGATTGTCAAATAACAATTTAATGCTGGCATTTAAGAAAAACAAAAACAACACACAGACCCCTCCAAATGTCTGCTATGTATTTTAGGGGACCTTTTAAGGGTGTCTGCCCCCAAATAAAATTTTTAAGGGGGCACCTCACAACCTCACAAAAAAAAATGCATCAGGGCACCCCAGGCAATCCATAGATACCCCTCTGGTCTGGTATAGATTTTAAGGTTGATCCCCACAAAAAAAGAGATTTCCTTAAAAATCTATACCATACCAATAAGAACTTTTCCAGTCAGAAAATTTGAGAACCAGCTCTCAAATTTTTCCTACACATTGTCGGAATTTCCGACCAAAAGCTCACATCAAACTCCTCTTGTTGAAAATTCCAATCGTGTGTACGCGGCATTAGAGAAGCTTAGCATCACCTGGCACAATGTCTCATTTATAGTATGTGTCATTTGCCCCCTAAGTTGTTACTATGGGATGCAATTCCTTCAAATATATCATAAATCGGAAGGTCATGACCCTCAAACCATTTAATCATTGGATGGAGAACTTTCAGCCTCAGAATGGGTATCTATAAGGACAGCTAGGACAAACACACCTCAAATTCTGACATGGTCTGCATGGCTTCATTTCAGGCACTCTAAAGCCTTTCCCTCATACCTATAGAAATAATGGCCCAGATTCACAGAGCAATTACGCCTGTCTAACTGGTGTTAGACAGGAGTAATTTCAAATTTTGCGCGCCGTATAACTAGTTTGAATCCTCAAACCATGATACGGCGGCTTCGGGCTTCGATCCAAGAGGCTTACGTCCTCGTAAGCCTTCGGATCTACACTGCAATATTTTTGCGGCCGCTGGGAGGAGTTTGCGTCGTTTTAATGCGTCGGGATATGCAAATGAGTTTTCACGGCGATCCACAAAGGTACGAGTGTCCCTCGCAATCGCCTACGTCATTTTTTGGCTACGTAATGTTAGAGGAGCTTTTTGCTGGTCTAACAGTGCGTAACCCATGTAAAGTATGGCCGTCGTTCCCGCGTCGATTTGAAAATATTTTTATTTTTTTAACGTAACTCGTTCGGGAATAGGAATGTACGTAAACGACGCTACTACGACGTGACGACGTGTTTTCGCGCAATGCACGGCGGGAAATTTGCGAACGGAGCATGCGCAGTTCGATCGCCGCGGGAACGCGCCTATTTTAAATGCTTCACGCCCCCTACTCGCGCAGATGGATTGCGACGGGAGAAATACACTACGCCGCCGTCGTTTACTGGACAAAATCTACCTGGATTCCACGTAGAGCCAGGTAAAAAACGGCGGCATAGTGTATTTCTGATACTCTACGATAATCTAATTCTCTGTGAATCTGCCCCAATAACCATAGATTTCAGTTGCATATCTGGGGAACCTTAAGTGCCAGTGGGTCTCTATGCTTTATTTGTTCTCCTAAGTACCCTATGGCTTTCCTATTTATAGCCCCCTCTTTTCCTTTCATTTCCACTATACTCTTATTTACCTATACCCATTTACCCAAACATACTCTCCCTAATTCGTTAACCTTTACTATCTCTTTATATTAGATGTATGGCTACAATTTTCACGTCCTTTTTAGTATACCCTGATTTCTCTTTATATCTTAGTGTGGGCAGCTACTTCAAAAGCCGCCTGATGCCACAAGTCCTCAAAAAATGCACACTTTGATCTAGATTTGAGGAAAAAAAAGTGATGATTCAGCTACATAATGAAATCTGTATTGTACCTTCATACACAAATGGATGATATCTTGGATGTATTACTGCTTTGATGTGACTGTATATTACTAATATTGCATAGATTTATGAAACTTTTCACTATATATGTACCTGTATCAAATTTTCCATAATTACTTCTTGAAAATGTATAAAAACTAAATGAAATATTAAAAAATAGGGAAAATAGTAATACAATGCACATTTGGTGAACATGCCTAATAGTGTTGCTCACGAATATTGCATATTCGAGTATTCGCGAATAAATCGAATATTGCGGTGAATATTCGCTATTGCGAATATTCGTATTTTTTCAAATTTATTTTTAAAACAGATTACATCCTAGTGATCTCTATCGACGTCTAAAAGCATTGATGGTATGATTAGAGACCCTGGGCCGAGTAGCTGAGGCGATCCTTTTATGTTGCCGAATATTCGCAATGCGAATATTCGTATTACGAATATTCGCGAATACTTTCTCTGCCCTACTGTGTTTTGTGTATAAAAAATAAATAAATTAGCTTTAGTTTAGTCATATAAGTTTGTGTAAGTAGAGTTAGTGTTTAGTGCATATTCGTTTAGTAATCTAGGAAATGATCTCCGTTTTCGCGTGTTGACGAGAATTTCGCAATCAATTTCGCATTCGCATTAGCGAAATTTCGCATTTGCATTAGCGAAATTTCGCATTCGCATTAGCAAAATTTCGCATTCGCATTAGCGAAATTTCGCAAAAATGTTTCTTTTGATAAAATATCACGAATATTCGATATTAACGAATATTTTGCGAATATTCTTCTATATATTCGTAAAATATCACAAAATCAAAGTCAAAAATGTAACTTCCACTTTTTGGAACCCCCCCCCCCTCCGGAAGCACCTTTCAGGGGAAGGAGGGAGCATATACCTGTGTAATACAGGTATTTGCTCCCACTTCATGGCATAGATCACCACGGTGATTGCAGTGACCTACGCCACATCCAGCGCCTACTTTCCCCCCTACTGTCTTCTGGGAGACATACACGTCCCAGAAGACAGCAGGTACCAGTGAGGGCGCACAGCGCGACTTCTGCATGCGCAGTAGGGAACCGGGAAGTGAAGCCGCAAGGCTTCGCTTCCTGATTCCCTTACCGAAGATGGTGGCGGCAGCACCCTAGAGCTGATGGACAGATAGGCTTCGGCTGCCATCATCGCTGGTGCCCTGTACAGGTAAGTGTCCATATATTAAAAGTCAGCAGCTGCAGTATTTGTAGCTGCTGACTTTTAATATTTTTTTTGGGCAGAATACCACTTTAAGTAAAAGAGGTAAGGTTTGGACAGGGTATAAAGGTCTGGTGAATGACACCATGTTAACTAGATGGCTTCTAGTGAGAGAGGAAGAATCATCCACACTTCTAGTTCTTGTGAAATTTTATTAATTTAACCTTTTCAGGTCCGCGCTATTGACAGAATACGTCAACAGCGCGAACCTGAGGCGCCAGGGTCACGTCTTTGGACGTGATTTACTTGTAATTCCCCGCGGGGAAAAACAGTCCCGACGCATCACCGAGGATCCGATGCGTGTACCCGGCGGCCGTGATGTCCGTCAGGTACACGCGATCGTCGGTGAGAGAGCAGGGACGTGGAGCTCTGAGTGTAAACACAGAGCTTCACGTCCTGTCAGGGAGAGGTGACAGATGCTGTTTCCCTTGTACATAGGGAGACAGCATCGGTCACATCCCCCAGTCACCCCCCTCCCCCCACACAGTTAGAACACACCCAGGCAATACATTTAACCCCTTCCTCACCCCCTAGTGTTAACCCCTTCAATGCCAGTCACATTTATACAGTAATTAGTGCATTTTTATAGCACTGGTCGCTGTATAAATGTGAATGGCGCCAAAAATGTGTCAAAAGTGTCCGATGTGTCCGTCGCAATATCGCAGTCCCAATAAAAATCGCAGATCGCCGCCATTACTAGTAAAAAAAAAATATAAAAAAAAAAATCATAATTATGTCCCCTATTTTGTAGGTGCTATAACTTTTGCGCAAAGCAGTCACTTATTGTGATTTTTTTTTTTTTTTTTTACAAAAATACGTAGAAGAATACGTATCGACCTTAACTGAGAAAAAAATATATATAAAAAAAAAATGGGATATTTATTATAGCAACAAGTAAAAAATATATATATTTTTTTAAATTGTCGCTCTTTTTTTCATTATAACGCAAAAAATAAAAACCGCACGGGCGATCAAATACCACCAAAAGAAAGCTCTATTTGTGGGGGAAAAAAAGGACGCCAATTTTGTTTGGGTGCCACGTCGCACGACCGCGCAATTGTCAGTTAAAGCGACGCAGTGCCGGAAGCTGAAATTTCGCCTGGGCACGAAGGGGGTTTATGTGCCCAGTAAGCAAGTGGTTAAAGGAGGGTAATTGAAATATTATAGCAAAGATGCTCATAGCCAATAATAATTCCCTGATAAGTAATATGTTTCTTAGCTGCACAAAAAGGGGATGTATGCAGGTTGAGGGGAAAGGCATCCAAAAATCTGAAAAAATCTCCCAAATTGTTGCCATATTAGATAAAGGAGCAGAGGCGAAAATTAGAGCAATGGAGTCTGAAAGAAAACTGGATGTGACCAGGCAGGCCATGGGAGAGGAATACATCAGTTGAATAAAGTTCAATACCGGGCCGGAAAATTCGAAAACCTCCATAGCTAAGAATAGCCATTGAAAGCTGATGTTATAGAAGGCCTGTTCAGCATCTAGTGAAATGTGGCTGTATCTGCAGTAGGGTGAAGCTTAGCATTTTCTAAGGCAAAAAAGACCTTGTGTATATTAGGCATTGCAGATCTGCCTGTGACACAGGTGTACGTTTAATAAACCGTGATAAGCCGAGATCATGATGATCACGGCTGATCACGACTTATCACAGAGCATTGCCGGTTTAATAAACTGTGATAAGGAGCAGAGAACACATTCTCCACTTCACATCACAGCATGTGGATGTTTTGTCACAAACGGCCAGTTTAATAAACCGTGATCTGAAGATTTCACAGCCCTTCCACTGAAATATCTCCCTTTCAGATTCACCAGCTCAGAGGTGGAGAATCTGGGAGAGAAGCTGGTGTGATAAGAGGAAGAAGGCTTATTTATTCCTAATATCAACACCAGTGGGTTAAAAATTAATATTAACAACAATATACACGTGTGTATATAGATACTGTGTGTGTATATATATATATATATATATATATACACACACACATACAGTATCTATATAACATGTGTGTATATATATATATATATTCACACACACACACACACACATATATATACCGTATTTATCAGTGTATACCGCACACTTTTTTGCCCTTAAAATCAGGGCAAAATCTAGGGGGCGCGATATACGCTGATACTCGCTTCCCGTGCTGTGTTTGAACTTTGCCGCCGATCAATTTTTCAAACTTAATTTTAAAAAACAACGTTCCTACACACCATCGTTTTCTGAAAATGGTCTTGCAAAGCGCGGTTACGTACAACATGTACTCTCTTCCATTCAATCTCACGTCATAACTTGCTTCTGAGCATGCGCGGGTTTAAAAACGTTGTTTTAAATGTCGTTTTAGCGTACACATGATCATTTTTTATGACACAAAAAACGACATTCTGAAAAACGACATAAAAAATTGAAGCGTGTTCGAATTTTTTTTTTTACGTTTTTCAGAAGACATAAAACAACGTTTTGCCCACACACGATCATTTTAAATGACGTTTTTTAAAACGTCGTTTTATTTCATCACAAAAAACGACCGTGTGTACATGGCATAAGTAATAAAAAAAAAAATCAGGAATTTCACGTCCAGAGTAGGGGTGCACGCTAAATACGGGTGCGCACAATAGGCCGATAAATATGGTATATATGTATGTATACACATATATATATATATATATATATGTATGTATGTATACACACATATATACAGCATTTATATATATATATATATATATATATATATATATATATATATATATATATATATAACTACATATATATATATATATATATATAAAAATACTGTATATATATATATATATATATATATATATATATATATATGTTATCCCCTATCTGAAAACATTAATTACATGTTCTTTTAAACTTACTTTAGTTTCACTTTTTGAACTCGGCTGCACCATAATCTCACAATAATATCTCACGAGATTACAGGCAGTCCACCCACTTTTACACAGATCTCGGCTGTTTTCAGAGAAAAAACGTCACCTCTGTTCACCATCTGAGAACTGAAGTTCTCAGTTTATTAAACTGGCTGCAGAGGAGATAATTTTCCTCCTGAGAACTGCCGTGAACTGCTGTGAACTGAACGGAGAAAAAACTTTACAGTTTATTAAACGGACACCAAAGCCTGCTTGGGGTAGGTAAATGATGGCAGGCAGCAAGGTGGAAATATGAGTGGATATCATTTTAGACAGGATTTTGACATCTACATTAATAAGAGATATGGGTCTATATGAACCTAGCTGCGTTGGATACGGGCCTGCGACCCCATGGGAAGAAAACATCCACCCTGCCACATCATCTCATAGACACAATGTACGGTATCCAGGAAATAATCTTGAGTCATTTAAATAAATTCTTCAGTATAGCCATCTAGTCCCGGGGCCTTATGTTTGGCTAAGCTTTTGATAGTAGAGGAAATGTCCTTTCTAAAGTAATCAGAGCATTGAGCGTTTCTAGTTGCTCTAAGGAGAGATAAGGCAGATGGAATTTCTCCAGAAAAGCAGAAGCTTTAGTTAGGTCCATAGGGCATGCTTGTTAAAGATGTTTATATTAATTCAATGACTGTAGGATATATGGATATATGGCAATGGATCAGAAGGGGGTCCACAGACCCATGGTATGTGAAAAAAAAATATATATTTTTTTTTTAAAAGCAAAGGCTAGCGCTCAGGATACTGGCATAATAGCTCACAATCAATTACATTTGATAAAAGGGAGTAAAAGCAAGGCTGGAAAAGAGTATAGGACCAAATATAAAAAGTCCACAGGTAAGGATAAAAAGTCCAATCAATTGTGGTAAAAGGTGAATCATGAAGGCTGATAATAATGGCAGAGTCTTTTTTAGTAACAAGCACTAAGGACAGATCTTTACTGTACTACATATTAAACATTGTACTCAGAGGCGCTTTTCTGTGTTTTTTTCTATGGTATGTATAGGGTGATGAGGGCCTTTGCACAGTCTTGCCAAAAGTCTGCCCGCTTTATTCCCAAATGTGTGGAACTGAACCGATCCATAGGAGGATTTAATATTTTCACGTTGTTCAGCCCACATCTCAAATTGGCGCTTAGAAGCATGCAATGCCCTTTTATGTTCTAAGGTGTGGGAGTTAGACCCCATACACACTATTCGATTTTCTGCAGATTTACCAAAACACATAGAGCGGCCTGCCTGACTGCATACAAATTAAAACTCTTATGCCGCATAGACACGATGGGAAATTCCGACTTTTTTTCAAACTTGTGTTGCGCGCACACGGTCACACAAGTCTTCTTGGTGGCAGAGCACTGCAGGGGCTTTGTATGCTGACAAAGCCATGCATTCTTAAAAAAAAAAAAAAATTTGAAGCAAAAGGTTAAATCCATAACTTCCTTTGATCAATACATTTTGGTGAAATTACTTTACTAATTTTTATTGGGGGGTTCTTTTCAACAAACAAATCGTTTTTTTTCTTTCCTAAAACGTATTACTTTTTAATATTAAATTGCTGGGGTCACCTACATTCTTTGTAACGTCTTTGTACAATACAAAGAGACCCTTTGCTTAACAGCTTGTAAGTCACACAAAACTTGTAATGGAAAAGCTTAGCAGAAGTAAAGTTCACCAAAAAACAATTCTAAGCTGAAAAAATTACTTACACTATACTAAATACTTTTACACTGTCTGATAGCTTACATAAAATCAATTGTACCTACATTTTAATGGATTATTCTGTTAGTCAGACAGATCTTGATTACAAATAAATTAAGGAGCATAGATTCCATGATAATTACAAACCCAGTGAGTTAAAAATTTAGAGTGAACTCAATAATTTTGGACATGTAGTCCCTACTGTAAAAATTATGGTAAGCAAAGTATTCAATGAAGTGTGCTTGTTCAAAAGTTAATTTTAGTTATCACCCTCAAAGCAGAACATAATTAGGTTACCCTGTCATATAAATTATTTAATCTTAAAAATATAGCACCTGGATACTCCAGTGCCTATTTAACCGCATTGGAGTCTTTTGCATGTTTATTCAGATACAACAAAGTACCATATTAATAGTTTCAAAATAGTAAGAAAGGAAATGTAGTTCATGTTAAACCGCTTCTGGACTGCCCCACGTAATTTAAAGCAGCAGGGTGATCTCACTGCGCAAAATTACGTACCTGTATGTGATTTCACTCTTCCTGGTCTGGGGTGTGCCGCCTGCTACCAGCTCGCAATGTAATTGGACCCAATGTCTGCCAGGACCCACTGATTGTTCCCGAGGCAGACAGAACAGTGGTCTGCCTATGTAAAAAAGGCAGATCACTGTTCTGTGACAGGAGAAGACACAGATCTTGTGCTTCTGCTAAGCAGGAACATGGATCTCTGTCTTCTTACAGTGCAAGCACCCCCAACAAGAAGCACTCCCTAAAGGTGCATTTAACCCTTTGATTGCCCCTGATGTTGTAGACGCTGTGGGCCAGATTCACAGAGCGATTACGCCTGCGCAACAGGAGATGCGCGTGCGTAAGTCGAAATGTGCGCGTGCAATTCGATGCACGGCATTCCCAAAACGAGATACGCAAGAAATCTACTTTTTTTTCCAGCGTAATTTCGTTAGACAGGCGCATCCGTCTGCGCAAAACTGCGCTAGACAGACCATTGATTTGCTAGTCAAATATGCTAATGAGGGACTTACGGGGATCCACAAAAGAACGTTGGGGCAGCGCAGGCTACGCAGTGTGCGCAACACCAAAATGTCCTGTCTAAAATTAGACCATATAAAAGCTGGTCTAAAAAGAGAAAAAATGTCTACATGTCAGATAAAGCAACACTGTTAGTGAGGAGCTCAGCAGTCACACGTGTTGCACAACAATCTGTATGCCAACATGCCAGGGGCATCGTCGCGCATAGCTATACTACTGACTTTAGATGAGTAAAGAAGGAGGAGGGCACGGAGGATGGCACGGGAGAGGATATACCGCACACGCATAGACCTCTTTGGCATGAGTGATTCTGAGGTGTATCGCATCTTCAGATTCACCCCTCATGCCATCCTGGAATTAACCACAATCTTGCAGGAGGACATCACCAGCCGAACACACCGCTCACATGCAGTGCAGCCACTGGTCAAGGTCAAGGCAACACTCCATTTCCTTGCCAGTGGCTCTTTTCAGCGTACAAGTGGAGTTGTGGCTGGGATGTCACAATCCTCCATGAGCAGATGTGTGCACCAGGTTGTCCCTGCAATCCTCAGACGCATGGCCAACCAAATCATCAAACCCACCACTGAGGACCTGCGGCTAAAGGCAATGACAGATTTCTACAGAATTGCCAGATTCCCACGCACCATGGGGGCCATTGATTGCACACATGTGGCACTCCAGCCCCCCCAGGAGACAGAGCGCATATACTGCAATCGGAAGCATTGGCATTCCATCAACGTATAGGTGATAGTCGATGCCCAAGGCCTCATATGGCACGTCCGTGCCAAACACCCAGGGTCCAGCCATGACAGCTACATATACAATCAGAGCCCCATCCAAATGGAATTCGAACAGAACGTGTATGGGGACACCTGGCTGGTTGGTGAGTGACATGGGTGGCAGGCATGACTGTATCCCCCCATGATGCACACATCACAAGGGGCACATGCATGACTAACATCCTCCTGTCTTTTCCCTTACAGGTGACTCTGCATATCTACTGGGACCCCATCTCATGACTCCTTTCCAGAACCCCCAAACCCCAGGAGAAGAAAGATACAATCAAGCCCACGCCCAAACACGTGCAGTGGTGGAGCACACCTTTGGCCTCCTGAAGTCACGTTTCCGATGCCTGGATAAGTCTGGGGGTACCCTTTTGTATTCCCCAAACTTCGTGTGCCATATCATCGGTGCCTGTTGCCTGCTGCACAACTTTGCAGTGAGAAAGGGGCTGCAGATTGACCTACGTGATGACCTGACCCCCCAACCAGACAATCCCCCCCTAACCGAGGTTACCCCATCTTCTGAGGGAAGAGCAGCCAGGAGACAGCTCACATTGGGCATCTTTGCACGTTAAACACACACATTAATCATGGCACAATGAGAATGCATGCATGCACACCACTGTGGTCCCTAGCACACACACCCCACATCCTCATCAAATTGGATTGGCACCAGTCCACCATGCAGGACTTGTGAGCAGCAACGCCACGCCAAGGCTCCAATTATGTCACTGTACATTCATACACCATTCACACGGACCTGGGGATCACTTCTCCCTGGTCCTGGGGAACCCTTCTCCACCAAAATTGAGGGTGACACCCCTTTTCCGGCAGGAATGTCACCCCCACATTCAAACAGCATTCACACCCCCCCAAAAAAAAACAGCAAAATCAAAAAATTTCCAGCAAAAAAAAAAAAAAAGGGGGAAAAACAAATTAGTGCCCTTGACGTGAGCCACGCCTGGGGCACCCCCGGCCACGGCCCCGGCTCCTCTGGGGAGACTCATGGGGGAGGGGGTAAACCGGGGAAGGAGGAGCAGCCCCTGGTCTCTGCCCACCTGGCGGCCTGCCCTCCAAGGCCACGGCTATTCTGTCCAGGGCAGCACCAAGTGTTGCCGTGTTGGCCTGGATAGCCTGGGTAAGGGCCCTCACATCCTGCCCAACGCCTGCTCATGTAGTCTGCAGTTTGTTAAGGCAGTTTGTGAAAGCCCGGGAGTGGCAGTCCAGGTTCCCAAGCGTATCCTTGATGAAGGACAGGCTCTCCTCCATCCGCACCAATGTCTGGCTGACCTGTCCCAGATGGCGGGTCTGGAGGAACTGGTCCCTTCTCAGAGTGGCGGGCAGGAGATCGGCCACCCCCTGGTCTTCTGGGTCGCCTTCCTGCCTCCAGCTGTTGCTTGTGGCCGGGGAGAAGGGGAGGCCCTTGGGAGGGGTGCCCTGTTGGGGGAGGAGGGGGGCTCCCCCTTAGAGAGGGCTGGCTGCTGCCAGCCAGAAGGGAACGGTCCTCCAACAACAATAGGCCAGTGCCTGACATGGACTCCACCTCCTCCTCAACCTCCTCCTCTTCAACCTCCTCCGCGGACTCCGGCCTTGTCGGGGGGGCCTCATTAGGCTGCGGTCCTGGGGATGGTGCGGCCAGGCCAGATGGCATAGCACCCTCCTGCACATCTGTGGATGACACAAAACATTCACAGGTTGGAGGATCCACACACTTGCCACATATTCCCTTTGACCCCCTCCCCCACACATGCTACACACCTGATAGGGCAAAATAACCTTACCTGGCATCACGCCTTCATGACTTGAGTCATAGCCGGGCAGGCCCTCCACTTCTTGCCTATAAAAGGTCTGGGCCACCGCACGCTCCTCCGCTGTCAGCCTAACAGGGCATGGTGGGCCCCCTCCTGTGCCCCTGGCATGGGCAAGCATTCTGGCCAGCTTCTTTTTGACCAGACGCCGGAGGTCATTAATCTTTTTCTCAATCCCAGACCGGTTCAGTGTCTCCCCCTCCCCCGCTGAATTCACCTGGTCAGTGATCATGCCCAAAATCTCTCTCCTCCTGCCCGGGGTGGTGTTGGCACTGTCCGGGCCATGGAGGAAACGCCCATAATCGGAAATGGCCCGGGCAAGAATTTGTTTCTCCCTCAAATTTAATTTTCTCTTCCTCTCAGTCATACTGAAAAAAAACACTCCTAGTCAACAAAAATCACTCACAAAAACAAGCACGACCAATCAAGCAAGAAAACAAACAAACAGAAAAATATCAAACAAAAACTCTCACCAACACTCAGCAAAAAGCAGTCACAAAAACAAACAGGAACAATCAAGCAAGAAAACAAACAAACAGAAAAATATCAAACAAAATATCTCACAAACACTTAGCAAAAAACACTTTCAAATATCTTCTAATAAACACAAGATCACACAGTACACAAATCTGACAAATACAAATCACAACTAACTAAGGAACAAAAGCACCTTGCTGTATAGGGAGGGATACAAAGGGATGTACTTTTGCAATGGAAGTGCGTTTGTGTGTGTCTATTTATGCTGTTTGCGTAGTTCATGATTTTGCCCTAGTCCATTTCCAATTTCACTGATTGCGCCGTTCCCGAGTTGTGAGCATGCGCACAGAAGTGCTGACATGGTCTGCTTCAAGGGCGTATGCGCGAGCCGGCCGGCCCTTCATTTGCATGGGGTCACGGCTCATTTCAATGTAACACGCCCACGTCCTTCCCAATTTGGATTACTCCGCCTTGCGTCTCAAAAATAACGTTGCGTAGGCGCTATTTTCTGCGTAAAAGCGAGAATAGGGTGATTGTGCGGCTACATTGCGCAAGTCTAACGTAAAGGCGGTGCGCTACGCCGGTCCAATAATGCGCAGATGTACCTGAATCTGGCCCTATGACTTTTATGAAAACCATCAATATACGCTTATTGGGATTTTTTACCAAAAATGTGTAAAGGAATACATATTGGTCTAGAATGAAGATTTTTTTTTTATTATTATTGGATAAGTTTTATATCAGAATATATAGATTTTTTTTCAAAATTTTCTTTTTTGTTTATTTTTCACGTAAAAAATAAAAACCGTAGAGATGATCAAATACAACCCAATGAAAGCTCTATTTCTGGAAAAAAAGGACATCAATTTTATCTGTGCACAGCCTCGCCTGACTGAAAAAATTTCAGTTAAAATAACTCAGTGCTGTATCGCAAAAATGGTCTGGTCATGAGGGGGGGGGAACCTTCTGGGGCTGAAGTGGTTAAAGTAGGAAACAGGCCATTGCCAGCAGCTGGAGAAAATGGCTGCATAAGAGAACTGCTCCACACACCAGCGGCTTACCAGAGCTAATAGCTGTCAGAGGGTTGGGCACACCTCGGCTTCATGTAATTTCTGCTAAAAATGATGACTCATACCCATGTAAGGGATCATCCTCTCGTGCTTCCTCCAGCCCAGTGAAAGTTAAAGCCAAGCTGCAGCCACCACCCAAGCCAGCACATGAGGTGAGTGAAACATACATGAATTTCCTACTAATGACCAGCCAGTCCTGTCATAGATGTTGTGTCTCTGGCTCAGCAGTTTAAATCTGACGTCAGAGATGTGGATGACAGAGTGACTCACATTGAAGAAAAAATGGGTGAATTCACATCAACCTTTAATGAGCTGGTTGACACTCAAAATGAACAGGAAGATGATCTGGCCTGGATTAGGTCAAAGCTGGAAGACAGATCCAGTAGGAGCAACGTTAAAATATATAGGATACCCAAATCGGTCAAACCACCTAGTTAAAAGCATATATTTTTTAGCTCTTACAAGAAGCACTACCTGATGCACCCCTGTAAGAATTGACAATTAATAGTATCCATAGGCTAACCAAGCCAAAACATATTCCAGCTCATCTACCTAGGTACAAAATTGTCTGCATTCATTATTTCCACATCAAGGAAAAACTGGTGGCTGTTGCGAGAAACACAGTTCAACTACCAGATCGTCTCCAGAGACTTTCAATCTTTGTTGATTTATCAGCGTATACGATGCAGCAAAATAAGGAAGTTAGCCATGATCAGTAATCCTTTACACAACCACAGTATATTGCTGCTCGAGACCCTCTGGATCCACAAGCTTAATCTAATGACTGAGCTCCAGTGAACTACCAACTACACAACTTTAGATTTGCCTCTGGTGAGCCCATATGGCGCAACATTTGATTACTGTTTTTTGTGGCACCCCCTTATTTTGCAGTTTTTGATACGCTCAGACTTCGATAAGGAATCGCAATTTCTTCTATATTCTGCTGGATTTTGTTACAGCATTTTTCTGTCCTCTTTTCTTTTTTTTTTATTCTGATTCTGGTGTCTCAGATTTACCTCCCACCTCGCCTTAGTTTACAAACTAAGTACATCTGCTCCTCCTAAATGCCCCACCTAAATTCCTGCACAGAAACAACCCATATATTTTCTCCTTCAAAACACCCTCCAAAAATGGGGAGTTCTAAGGGAAATAAAGGATACAATAGCACTCCAACTTGAACTATTAACATATGACCCACAAGGCTGCTATTTGGTGCTAGTGTGTACGATTATTACCACTACATATACTATCTTAAATGTGTATCTTTCTAATGTGAAACCTGTCTCCACTCTTAAAAAGATTTGGAAGAAAGTGCAACCCCTATGCAAAGGACATGTCATCTTATGTGGGAACTTTAACACTGTTCTAACATCCTTGGTCTTTCTATACCTGTGATGAAAACTCTTCTTCAATCCAAACTTCCATACCTGTGGGAATCCTCCTCCCTTTCATATCTGGGATTAACTCTAACAACACCCACCTCCAACCTATACACAGCCAATTACTTACTGTTATTAATAGATATCCAACAAGACTTAGTTAAAATGCAAAAACAATATCTGCCATAGACGTCCTCTCAGAAGGTGCCACGGCATGATCTGATGATCTGTCACTGGCTGTGTCCACCGTATACCATACTTTGTGGACCCTATAACTTTCCTGCATACTCAATAATAAACACTGATTCGGATTGGACAATAATAGGATGATTGGGTTTATAGCGGTGCCTATATCAAAGAAGTTTGCATAGTTTATATAAAACTGTACATTTTATTACATAAAACAGCAAAAAAATATGGGTTCAATAAAACATTGAATAAAAACTAGTGGCAAAGCTCTCTAGTCTCAAAGAGTGTGGCTGTATTTATGCTGAACTGACTCACGTTTGACTGTTGGCTTAAGTTTGCTCCTCCTGGTGGATTGGAGTGGCCAATCACAGATCACTTCCACCCCAACAAGAGACCAGAGCAATCGGATACCGATCCTGGATGCCAGCCTGGTCCCCTGTGAGCTACACACTCATGAGGATTGCACTTTCCTCTGTCACGGCATGATCTGTCACCGGCTGTGTCCACCGTATACCATACTTTGTGGATCCTATAACTTTCCTACAGACTCAATAATAAACACCTCTCCAACTTAGCAACTTTAGCTAATTTTCTTAATACCTCCAAGTTATATGATGCAGGGGGGTGTCAACACGCAACAGAAGAGGACTACTTCTTTTTTTTGCATGTTCACCATACTTACTCATGCATCAATATGTTAGGGATAACAGTAAAAGGCGACCCCCATGTGATTATGCCTTTTGCTGATGATATTATATTGACCCTGGCAGACCCAGCATAATCCCTTCTTGCAGTACATGAAGTATTAATGATATTCAATCCAGTATCATTTTATGAGGTACACAAATCCAAGTCTAACATCCTTGGTCTTTCTATACCTGTGATGAAAGCTCTTCTTCAATCCAAACTTCCATACCTGTAGGAATCCTCCTCCCTTTCATATCTGGGAATAACTCTAACAACACCCACCTCCAACCTATACACAACCAATTACTTACTGTTATTAATAGATATCCAACAAGACTTAGTTAAAATGCAAAAACAATATCTGTCATAGACGTCCTCTCAGAAGGCGCCACGGCATGATCTGTCACCGGCTGTGTCCACCGTCTACCATACTTTGTGGACCCTATAACTTTCCTACATACTCAATAATAAACACTGATTCAGATTGGACAATAATAGGATGATTGGGTTTATAGCGGTGCCTATATCAAAGGAGTTTGCATAGTTTTTATAAAACTGTACATTTTATTACATAAAACAGCATACAATTATCGGTTCAATAAAACATTGAATAAAAACTAGTGTCAAAGCTCACTAGTCTCAAAGAGTGTGGCTGTATTTATGCTGAACTGACTCACGTTTGACTGTTGGCTTAAGTTTGCTCCTCCTGGTGGATTAGAGTGGCCAATCACAGATCACTTCCACCCCAACAAGAGACCAGAGCAATCGGATACTGATCCTGGATGCCAGCCTGGTCCCATGTGAGCTACACACTCATGAGGATTGCACTTCCCTCTGTCTGATCCATGAAGTGGATACATTCATGTACAGGTTGGGTGAGCTGATCCAACAGTCTTATACTTTGCTAGCAGTGCCATTGCCACTTTTTGCTGCCTATATGAGTGTAATATACCTATAGACTTTTATCAGTATTTACCATCTGTATCATTACTGACACTATCTGGTGTGAAGTCTGAAAATACTCTATTTACTCGAGCTGAGTCCTGGGCTATTTTTCATCCAATCCCTTTACCTTGTATCTATCCAGATGAGGATTAAATATATACTATGACTGACTGTTTATCCTTAGTCCTATCTGGTGATGCATCCAAATATCTATTTTAGGCAGACTTGACAGGGCTAGAATACAATACTTAGTGTATGACAACAGACGTTTTTCCTCTTGTTGACAGCTTTATGATGATACACTAACTGACTGTGTGACTCTGTATGTGTGTGCATGTGTGTGATTGGAACTGCGTTCAGGTTGCAGGTTTTAGTGGAGCTTTTTAACCCAGTGTTTTCTGTATTTCAATTTTTTTAATAAAACTATCTTGTGATTATGGTAAGTTGCATGGTCTTGCTGTGACTTTTTTTGCCTCAAATTCTCTATCACTTGTCATGGACCTCTTGTGGCCTATCTGTTTGGATTTTTCTTTGTCTTATACTTTTCAGTTGCTTGGAGTTTTAAATATGGTGAAATACGCTTTTGGAAGACACTAGTTAGGACATAACTTACAAAGGAAAGTTTATACCAACACTGCTTTTATAGATAAACCTATAGATGTTGTGACAATGTTTACAACAATGTCTACATAGTTATGGCTTAACCAAGTTAAACTTTATATGGTGACCTTTTTCTGTCGTTTATTACTATACCTAAAGACTCATTTGTTGGACTGCGTTTAATCTGTTACAACAGTTTGGTACATCTCCTTTGAAGCTACCATTGTATTATACCTTTTATTGTAAAAGTGATTCACATTTATATTGTCACCTGTTTTTCACTGTTTATATTGAAAACATTAATAAAAAGATTTGAATTAAAGTAGGAAACCATCCCCACTTCAAGCATAAACTAGAATTCCTGCATATAATTATTAATAACATTTAGTAACCTGTTAATTTTTTTAAGAATCTGTAACATTTTCATTCATCAACAAGACCAAAATCTTTAAAGTTAATAAGAATGCTAAATTTCACAGTGTTGATTAATAGACTCAGTTAAAATAGTCTTAATTAGTCCGTTTGGGATATAGTTTGTTATTCATCATAATTTTATGTTTTAGAAGTGAAATTATTCATTTTGCCCTTGAGTATTTGACATTTGTTGTTATTATGTAATTTATAGTTATAAATTCCAAAATTAGACTTTATGGTCAGAATATGTCTGTCCTGAGTGCTTCATCAAATATCAGATTACAATTGTGATTGATACAGAAATGCAAGTACTGCATTGTTGCTGGTTCACAAGTATATTACGTATAATCTGATACTGTTGATTTTGACACAATTAAATAACCGATTGTGATATTTAAATAGCTAAGCAGTGACAGGTAACAGTGTGAATCTACATTTAAGTGCAGGTCTTAATTAAGTGGAACTTTTGAGACAGTAGTTCCTTATGCTTTTCCCTCTGTACTACTTTTTCATTAAGTATTGCCCAGGATGTTTGTGTTTCTCATAACCTTTTAACTGTAGGAGCATGTGTGTAAATGTAGCTATATGGCTAAAGAAAGCTCTTTAAGTGTTTGGAACATTGACAAACATCAAGCTTCCAACTAATACTAATGAGTTCCTCAAGGATTCATTTGAAAACGTTGATCCCAATATTATTATGTAATTAAATTGTTTTGCATAGAGGGATCAATCTTCCTTCCTGTATTTTGGAAAATCTAGATTTAATTTGTTCCATACAGACAGATTTCCAAACTGATTTCAGATGTTACCTGCATATTTGCAAGTTTGCACACGTTACTAATGAAATAGATTATCAAAGGCTATAAACTTTTTAGCATGCTGAACTACTGTATATACATGCAAACATTGCATTGCTTTCAACTGCATTTAGAATGAGGAAACGACTCTAGACCTTTCACTTTTTAGAATCTGGTAAATGAGGCTATATTGTGAAATTGCACCTATGTAACCAAACATTATTTTTGATTTGGATAAAATAGAGAATGGTTACACCCTAGGTTAGGTTTTTATTGTTGTATATGTCCTTGCTGTGTAGTTTCTTCCTGGCTATATATACTGTTGATGTTGACCATTGTAACTAAAACTGAAAATGAGGGTAAATAAACATTTCTGGTACCTGAACAAAAGGTGAGGATAAATCTTTACCTTTTCTGATGACGATTGTATAAGAGGGGGTTTGCCCTTATTTACATAAACGTTCTAATCTGTTGTATCTGAGGGTGGGTGTTGCAGACTGCTTAGTACAAAAGTTTATAACACGCAGAGTTAGAGTTGGGCCAAACCCCCCTCCCCGGTTCGGTTCACACCAGAACTCCCAAACAGGCCCAAACCGCAAACTTTATCGAAGTCAATGGGACCGAACATGAAAAATCAAAAGTCTCCATTGTAGAGACTTATATGTTAATAATTGGCCATAAAAAGGGTATGGGGGCCCAGATACTGCTCTAGGGGACATATTTCAATGCAAAAAATGTTTTTTAAAACAATTGCTTTTAATCACTTCAGCTCCGAAAGGTATTACCCCCTTCCTGACCAGGCCATTTATTACAATACGTCACTGCATGCTTTAACTGACAACTGCACGGTGTGGCACTGTACCCAAATAAAATTGATGTCCTATTTTTCCCACAAGTAGAGCTTTCTTTTGGTGGTATTTGATCACCTCTGCATATTTTATTAGTTGCGCTATAAACAAAAAAAGGCAGACACTTTTGAATAAAAAAACAAATTTTTTTTTTACTTTCTGCAATTAAACATTTCCAATAAAAAAAAGCCTCCTGTACATTTGTCTCCAAGCTTTGCAGTCCCACCCTTGCCTCCCTTACCTCCCATTCCTCCTGGTACCTGTGGAGTGCAATTACGAGATTGGGGAGTTGTTAGCGATCATTTTAGTCCTTGAAGAATGGGGGAATCTACTCAAAGGTACCACTGTGCCAGTTCTCATTCTTACTGGCCATAAGAATCTCACATTCTTGTATGAGGCTAAACGCCTCTCTCCCAGAAGGGTGTGATGGGCTCTTTTCCTGTTAATTTTTTAATTACATAGTCTAATTCTTACCCGATACTAAGAATTACAGGGCTGATGCTTTGACACAACTGTTTCCCTTCCTTTCCAAGTTGGAATCGGGTCCTGTTCCAGTGATTCCTCCTGATCGTATTCTGGCTACGATTCGCACCAGTATTACTTTTCCTTTGGTGACAAAATTCTTGCCGCTCAGATCCATGCTCCTCCTGAGAAACCTTGTGACCGGTGTTTTGTCCCTGAGCACCTTCATACTGCTGTGTTCCAGACTTACCATTCTCCCAAGGCTGCTGGTCACCCTGGGAAGAATCAACTCTTTTGGGCCATTTCCCAACAATTCTGGTGGCCTAGTCTATGTGCTAATGTAGCCGCCTTTGTAGCTGCTTGTTCTGTGTGTGCTCAGAGTAAGACACCACAACGCCTTCCAGTGGGCCTTCTACAACCCATACCCAATGAAGATAGGCCTTGGACCCACCTGTCCATGAATTCCATTGTGGAATTACCCAACTCTCAGGACAACACAGTTATCCTTACGGTGGTTGATCGGTTCTCGAAAATGTCTCATGTATTCCACTTAAGCAGTTGCCCACATCTAAAGAACTGACTTCCATTTTTGGTCAGGAGATCTTTCGCTTACATGGGCTACCCAAGGTGATCATCTTGGACAGGAATAATCAGTTTGTGTCCCGGTTTTGGCGAGCCTTTTCTGCACAGTTGGGAATTCAGCTTTCTTTCTCCCGCAGTCTAATGGGGCCGCAGAACAAGCTAACCAGTCCTTGGAGCAGTTTTTACATTGCTATATTTCTGACCATCATAACAACTGGTCATACCTCTTACCTTGGGCGGAGTTTGCTCACAATAGTGCTTGAATTCTGCTTCCCAATTGTCCCTGTTTACGGCGAACTATAGATTCCAACCATCCATGTGGCCTGACTATTTTTTTCCGCAGAGCATTTCTGCAATAGAGGAGAATCTCTGTGGTCTTTGTTCCACTTGGGTACAAATCCAGGAGGCCTTGCAACATGCCATGATAGGTACAGACTTAATGCTGACTCCTGTCTGTACCTACCTACCAGGTTGGGGACAGGGTCTGGCTGTCATCTCCCAACCTCTGACTCTATGTTCCCTTACTAAAGTTGGAACCTCAGTTTATTGGGCCTTTCTGTATTCTTTGCCGGATTAACCCATTACAGTCATGAAGTACAGACCATTGTTGACTCTCGTAGGTGCATACAGTACCTGGTGCATTGGGAAGGGTACAGTCCAGTGCTTTATAAAAATGTTTTCCCCTCAAACATGGTTGTCCTCTGAGGGGGTGGGGTCATTGAAGAGGGGGTACTCTCAGGGCTGGGCCCAGCCCTTCCATCTCAGAGCAGGCCGCTCAGCTGTCAGTTAATTGCCAGCTCCAATCGTTCCACAGCAACTCACCTGGTGATGATATCCTGCTCATCAGTTCTGCTGGTTACCTGTTAAAGTCTTGTTTGGTTGACGTCCCTTCTGGTTCCTGAACCTGCCTGCTGTTCCTCCACGCTGATTCTCCGGTTTCCTGATTTCCTGGCCTCAGCAGCTATGGGTGTCGCCGAGTTCACCTGTTGCTTAATATATCCTTCCTTCCTGCTACTTCCTGTCTAGCCTTCCATGTGCCTCTCTATTTAAATTCCACTCGGACCAGTTTCTGGCTGCTTGAGCAACACTTCACGTAAACTGCTTAACCTGACTTCTTGTGAACTTATCTCTTGTGTACCGACTCAGCTAGTTCTCCTGATTACGTTGTCTGCTGCCCGCTCTGACCTTGGCTCGCTATCCGGCTCTTCTTTTGCTTCATCCATCTGTGTTTGACAGTGTCTTCTGGTACTCTCCCTGCGAGCAGGGTGAACCTGTGGGTCGTGACCTGGGGTCAGCATGCAGCTAACCCCAAACCCTTGTGAGGGGATCCCTGGCAGAATGCTGGCTGGCCCTTAGGTTCCACGCCCTGGGGGAGTCCATGTCACCTGCTCCCCTGTGGGGTAACATCAGTAGCACCATGACACACAGCTTTTGTGTAAAGTAAGTCTGGCTGGGACAGAGATGATCTGCAAAATACTGGCTATAGTCTATTACAGACAAATTCATGACAGACACCAGCCAATAATATATCAGAAGGAGTGCAAAGCTATTTTCTCAGTTCTCAGTACAAGTTCTCAGTTACTATTTTGAATGTATACAGTTCAGATCAGTGAAATACTGGTACCTATTTGCTTCCTATTCAGTCATTTTCTTTACGGATATATTATCCAATTTACAAAAGCAGTAGTGAAACCAGTCATCTCTGCAAAAGGCTAGATGCATCTGATGTTCATTTGTATCTTAAGGATGGCTGACAATATGCAAACTTAAAAAGATACGTTGATACTCAAAGGCTTCCACTACAGACTCAGGGCCTGAGATGTAATCTCAAAGGCACATTCATAACAAAAAAAGTATCACTGAGTTGTTATCTGCTATATTACATTTTTACATGGAAAGAAAGCATTAAACCGGTGCAAATCTGAAACAGTATGTACAGGCATACCACCCTTTAGGGTACACAATGGGGTTTATTTACTATTTTTGGAGAGTGCAAAATCAGGCTCACTGCTGCATTGATAACAATGAGCTTCTAACCCCAGCTTGTTCAATTAAGCCTGGTAATAAAACCTGGAAGCTCATTGGTTTCTATGCAGATGTGAGCTTGATTTTGCACTCTTCAGCAATAGCAAATAAAGTGTGTACTTAAAAGTAGAGTATGCCTCTATATATACTGTATATATATATATTTTTTACGAAATACAAAATTTTGTTGACGAATTTCGGATCCAAATTTCTTACAGCGGTTAGAAACGTGACTGGTGTTCTGTTGACCAATCAGAGGTTTTCTTCTGCTGCTGAGTGAGGGTTGGGAAAATTACCTTTTTTAGTATGGGAGTGGGAGACTGGTGCTGGTAGTCGATGGGAGATTCCGAATCAGACAAAATACAAAATGTTCGTTAATATTGTTTTATTAATTTTATAATAATTACGATTATTCCTTATGATGAAGTTAAAAACCCAGGAAGTCAGCACGGACCGGCCTGTTAGTTCGTATTTTGTAATTCGTGTTCAAAATTAAATTTGGATTGAATACAAAATTTAGTTGAAGGTTTGTTTACTTTTCGTAACAATTACGCACAGGGGTACAGCCCCAGGAGGAAGTCAGCACAGCACAAGGATGGTGGGAGCCCCTTATTATCAAAATATGAGGAAGGTTAGCAACTTTAAATGAAACACATGGGAAAAGTGCTTCCATCCCGGGTAATGGTAATAAAAAAGGGGGGAAATTTGGGACTTTAACCACTTAAGACCCGGACCTTTAGGCAGCTAAAGCACCTGGCTAGGTTTTGCGATTCGTCACTGCTTCGCTTTAACAGACAATTGCGCGGTCGTGTGACGTGGCTCCCAAACAAAATTGGCGTGCTTTTTTCCCACAAATAGAGCTTTCTTTTGGTGGTATTTGATCACCTCTGCGGTTTTTACTTTTTTGCGCTATAAACAAAAATAGAGCGACAATTTTGAAAAAAATGCAATATTTGACAAAATTTGACACCTTGCCGGGGGAGGGGGGTGCAGATACCTGTCAAAGACAGGTATTTGCACCCACTTTCAGGATTCCTCTCTACTGGGATTGTGTTCTGGGAAACACTCGGCTCCCAGAACACAACGGGGACCAGTGAGGACGACGCTGCGTGAATCGGGTGGCGGTGGGGGCAGCAGATAGATGAGCGATTGCTTGTCTTCTGCTGCAGATGTTGCTGGACTCCAGTGTCCTAATATTAAAAGTCAGCAGCTGCAGTATTTGTAGCTTCTGGCTTTTAATAATTTTTTTACAGAGGAGCTCCGCTTTAATGATTTTGTTGGCACACAACAAAATAATTATATATTATTAGGTATTACAAGTTTTGCATTTTTACCATGACAAAAATTGTTCTATTCCAACCCCCCTCTTCTTTCTAACATGGTGAAAGACCTTAACAGACTTCCCAACAACACTTTTTGTGATAAGACTGCAGAGTGCAGAGGACTGCATTTCTGGCAACATGTATTTATTCACTTATACAAAAGATCTAACACACCCCTTTCAATGACACGTTTAACAGATTAAAAGGAGTAATTAAAAAAGTTAATTGTTTAGGTTTCCAAGCACTTTAATCAAAACATTTTGGAAACAATATCAAAATTTGCCTTAAAATACACTTAATTTAACTTAACTAAACTTAAGTCCTTTAATTTTAACTGGTCTATTTAAATGTTTTCCTTCTGTATTAACAGTGCTTGTAGGAATCCACATTATCATTCCCTTATACATCCTCAGCCGGATTCATTAACAATGTCCAACTCTATCAGGAAAAAATGGACCAATCCCTTTCATTAGAGAAAAGAGAACAGTTATTACTTTCCAGCATGTTACGATCTTTCAACATACTAACTTCTTAATGATTCATAATGACCATTACTTTCAATAGCTCAATATTGCACCAAATTCTGCATTTTTGTTTTTGAAAGACATACTTTAAGACTAGCCAAAACCAATTCAGAAGAGGAAACACAAGCCCTAGTGATAAAATACTGACAGAACATGATTTGTCCATTCCAAATGCAAGTATCTTCCCAGTTTTGTAGAAAAATCTAAGCTCTAGAATTTTGCACTGGCCTACAGTACCAATAATCTGCTACGTCAAGCCTGCCACACCAAATCAAAGGAATATAATTGACACAAAGAAATTCAGGGAAAACTAGCTTTTCTTTTACCCCCTGACTACACACTAGTGCCAGGCAAGTATGCAAGTATGATTCAAGATAAAGTTAAGTAACTTAAATGGGTTGTAAAAACAAAAATATTTTCCTCTTAAATTAAAGTCTGACAGTAGCTGATAAAGTAAAAAGTAATGTTTTGCATTATAACTAGTTTAATACCTGTTGAAATCAAGCTGTTTTATTCACCTCTGTCACTCCTGAATTGTTATTCTCACTGACTTCCTGGTGTGCGGTGCGCATTCATTCTTGCTACATCACGGCCTAATGGAAACTACAGTTCCCATTAGGCTTAGCCTTCATGCCTGTGAGGGATAAGAGAGCATCTTCACGCAGGGCTGTAGTCATAGGGAGGGGGTGAGCACATTCTGCTTTCCACCATGCAAAACGGCTCAGGTGCTGGTGGAAAGCAAGAAGAGTAGAGACAGGAAATGGTATTTTCAAACCTGGATTACTGTATTTTGGAGGTCAAAAGGAAAAACAAGGTAAGTGATATTTAAATGCTCTAGCTTACACCAATCAATTGATATAATAAAAAACGAACCTTTAGGGGGGCGTGGCTTGGCGCGCAGCAAGTATGGTCGCACACTGAAGGAGCTCCTCTACACGCACAGCCTTCTGGCAGCTTTCTACCCGACCAACAGCTTCCAGATGCCGGGCAAAAAACTACAAGCCACCCCGCTCTCTCGCCCGCGTCGCGGTTCGGTGAATTATTTGGCCAAGAACATTGAGGAGCTCTTTAGACCGAGGAAGACGGGCCGCGGCGCCATGCCTGGGCCCAAGATGGCGTCGAGCCACCATGAGGATGAGTACAGTGACGACTCCCAGTCGGAGGGCTCGGCTAGGAACAGGTCTGGCGCCGACCACCCCCTTACAGTGGCAGATATGTCTGTGATTGCGGCAGACATCAAAGCTGCATTTTCAGCTGCCATCACAGATCTCAAGACCAGCATGCTTGTCCTGAATGAAAAAATGGTCGCCACGGAGGCGGCGGGGAAGCGCAGAGACAAGGCCATACAGAAAATGGAGAAAACGGCGACGGTCCATGCACATCATTTCATCGAAATGAACCGCCATCTAGAAGACCTCGATAACAGGGGAAGGAGGTGCAATGTGCGCGTCGGTGGACTCGGCACAAATCGCCACCACCCTGCGCAGTGTCTTCAACACGCTTCTGGAACGCCAGGAGGACACTGAGATTAATTTTGTGCGGGCTCATAGGGCTCTTAGGCCCAGAGGGCCTGATACGGTGCCTCCAAGGGACATCATCTGTTGCCTTGAGAGCTTTGGGCTCAAAGAAGATATAATGCGCAAGGCCCGGAGGAGTGACCGCCTCGTCTTTAACGGAGCTACCATCCTACTCTTCCAGGATCTCTCCCCGATCACGTTACGGAACAGGAGGGCTCTCCGACCCCTCCTAGACAGGCTGAGGGACAAGGACATTAGATACACCTGGCGTTTCCCCTTCGCCCTAAACGTGACACTGGACGGTCATCAACACACGCTCAGAGTTCCTGCAGACCTACCTGATTTCTGTGAGGCGCTGGACTTGGGTCCGGTCGAGTTACCTGACTGGTACGCGGAGTTTCTGCGTCCCCTGCCTGACAGGAGCCCCCCTGACTCCCCGCTCTCCACACCGGATAAAAGGCTTGCAAAGAAAGCCAGACATGGTCGCGGTGGTGGATCGAAAGTCGGCACGCCGAATCGCCAGGCGGAGGCCTTGAGGGACCACGGGGGTGAGTGACTTTCCCTTAGATCCCGTGAGCACCAGCTACTCCTGCTCCCCCGTCCCCTTCCCCGATCTTCAGACCCCTACTAACCCGCAGACTGTCCTTCCAGCGACCTGATGCTCCCCTGAAGATACGGACCTGAGGATGTGCTCTGCCTCACAAACTGCCTGTCACCAACGACCCTCTTACAGACTGTTTGCTGCCTCATGCTGCTGTTAGACCTGATGGCGCACCCCGCTTGCAACCAAAGGGTGATCCCCCGCCCGTCACCAGTCTGCAACATGCCCTGGACGTGGCTCATTGCCTTTGCTTTGTTTTTTCTCTTTTTGTTTTATTCATTTATTTTTATTTATTTTCTTTTTATCTTATTTTATTTTTCGGTTCTAGATATTGGCACACAGCCCGCCGAGGACTGAAAAGTTTGTATCTGCTTGGTGACTATATACATGTTTGTTTGTGAATCACGCCCACCTTCATGCCGGGCCGTCATGTGAGTTTTGCTCAGCTCCATAGCATATTGGCGGCTCTCCTCTCATACCTCACTGTTATCTTGCTTAGGGGGGGGGGGGGTTATGGGGTTTATGGGGGACAAACGTATGGTTCCTAGATGGGTTCATGCTTACTGGTGCTCACCTCGGATAGGTTCCTTACCTATCTCCATTATTCGTTGCCCCAATGTTATTTCATCCTGGTCGGGTGTAGAATTTCAATCTAGCTCATCTTTAGACATACAGCCAGTAGGGCTGTGCGTGTAATTTGCCCTGTTGGTAATATTGTATTTTGTTTGAGTACTCTCTGTGTTGACTATAGATACCGAGGCACTGTGGTTTAGCTGCCGTTGCCTCCCTTTAGCCCCACAAGGCACCCGGTGTCCCCTGAGCCATCGGGTGCGCAATAACGGGTAGGTGAGGCTCCCCACTGTGGGTGTCTGTGTCTGCCCTCGAGGGGGGTCCACCTCCTATAATCCTATTGCTCCACTTCTCTTTTTCAAATTCCTTCCTCCTTCTCTGCTATCCCCTCAACCCCTTCCCCCACACCCACCCTCCCTGCTCTGTCCTAACCCTCCCTACCCCCTCTGAATGGTTACCGGCGCCTCTCTGGCACCGGTCACACTGATAAATGTATAGGTCACATTGCTGGATAACTAACGTGCTTAACTTTATTGTGTTCTAGGTCGCTTCCTAAGGTCCCGCCACCTCCTCCATCCGGTCTCTCCGCTATGGCTTACTCCATGACGGGTAGAGCCCCCACGGTGATTTCCCACAACGTGAGGGGTCTGAACATACCCGAACGTCGAACCTCTTAACTGAAAGAACTTAAAAAAGGTAGGCCTCATTTTGTCTTCCTACAGGAGACCCACTTTAAAACTCACCACATTCCCAAACTCACCAGCACATACTTCCCCAAGGCGTATCACGCGACAAACAATGACTCCAGGTCAAGGGGGGTGACGATCCTAGTGAGTAGGGAGGCCCCATTTGTGATCTCAGAACAACTAAGCGACCCGGAGGGCAGATTCCTCTTTGTAAAAGGAACGTATGGGAATACCCCACTAACCTTGGCAAATGTGTACTTCCCCAACAAGGCACATAAGTCGTTCTGTCAGGCTGTAGTTCGCGAGCTCCACGGGTTCGCCAGGGGGTGCATAATATTAGGGGGCGATTTTAATGTCCCTCTGAATCCCCTTGTGGACACTTCTAATGGGAAGACATGCATCTCCTATAGAATTCTCAAAGCTATCAAATTGATGCTCCAATCCCTACAACTCATTGACACTTGGCGCTTCCTCAACCCGGATGGTAGGGACTTTACACATTTCTCTGTCCCGCACTCCAGATATGCGAGACTAGACTATATCTTTGTGTCCCAACGAGATCTAGGGAGGGTAACAGGTATCCAGTCCTTTTCGGACCACGCGCCTACTGCCCTATCTCTGGAACTGACGAATACTACACAGCGCCAGCCCTCCTGGAGGCTCAATGCTTCCCTCCTGACGGACCCAGCGTTACTCCTGACCCTGACTGACAGCCTGACGGAATTCTTCAGACTTAACACGACCCCGGACTCAGACCCGCTCTCTGTTTGGGAGGCTCATAAGTGCTCCATGCGGGGAATTCTGATGAAATTAGGCTCGCGCCGGAAACGGGAACGGCAGGCTGCGATTCACAAACTGACTAACCAAATTAACACCCTAGAAACGCTACATAAACAATCCCTCTCCACTGCTTCAGCTTCCGAGCTCCTCGAAACCCAACGAGAATTGCAGCAACTGCTGGATTCTACGGCCAAACGCATGCTGTTCTTTAGGAAAAAATTATACTATGAGGCAGGAAACAAGGCGGGTAGGTTCTTGGCAAGGGCCCTGCGCGACATTTCGTCGGCAAATCACATTGCGGGGATTAAGAGAGCAGATGGAGGCCTAGATGTAACGACGGAAACGATCGCGGAACATTTCCACAGCTTCTATACTAAGCTGTATGCCCTTCCTCCGCAACATAGACAACCACACATGACAGGGGACAGGATGCAGATCATTCATGATTACATTACCAACAGTGGCCTCCCTGCCCTCCCGAGCGCTGATATCGCTCTTCTTGAGGGACCGATCACGGCTGTGGAGATCACCCAGGCCATCAAACAACTGAAATCTGGGAAAAGTCCGGGCCCGGATGGCTACTCAGCCATATACTTCAAGACTTTCTCTGACCAACTCAACGAACCACTCAAAAATGCCTTGAACTCGTTGTCCCTACCCAGGCAGGTTACGCCAGACTTTTTGTCTGCGCACATTACGGTCATCCCTAAGTCGGGTAAAGACCCTTCAGACTGTGCGAGCTATCGCCCCATCTCCCTGCTGAACCTGGACGTGAAATTGTTTTCGAAGATCTTGGCTACCAGGATAAGACCACTCCTCTCAGGCCTGATAGGCATGGAGCAAGTAGGCTTCATGCCCGGTCGGGAAGCCAAAGACAATGTCACCAAGGCGCTTTTGCTCATCCAGGCGGCGGGGGATCGGCGGATCGAGGGCCTTCTCCTGTCCACTGACGCGGAGAAGGCCTTCGACCGGGTGGCTTGGGACTTCATGATGGCGGTGTGTGCGAGGGTGGGTCTGGGACCGCACATGCTGTCATGGATAGCGGCGCTTTATCAGAACCCGTCAGCGCAACTGCGGATTAACGGCACCCTCTCGGAGAAAGTGAAAATAGAGAACGGTACAAGACAGGGATGCCCACTGTCGCCCTTATTGTTCATCCTGACACTCGAGCCTTTTATTAGGACAGTAAAACTTAACGACGCAGTGACGGGGTTCAAGGTTGGGGGCAACGAGTTCAAAGTAGCGGCGTACGCCGATGACCTTCTCTTTTTCTTGACAGGCCCACACATTGCACTCCCCAACTTACTGAAAGAATTTGCACATTATGGCTATGTTTCAAACTTGAAAATTAATTACTCGAAGTCAGAGGCCCTAAACATCTCATTGCCGGCTAGGCAACTGGAAATGATCAAAGCCCACTCTTCCTTTCGCTGGGAACCAGGTGCCCTCAAATATTTGGGCACCTGGCTCACGCCCCGACTCTCGGATACTTTTGCTAAGAATTTCCCGCCCTTACTTAAAAACTGTGAAAAGGACCTTACCCAGTGGGACAGGGGAAATTTCTCCTGGTTTGGCCGGGCGTCCATCATTAAGATGGTGATACTCCCAAGGTTCCTCTATCTGATGCGCACCCTGCCGATCCAGGTCCCCCGCAGATTCTTCTTGGCTCTAAACGCGCTTCTACTGAGGTTTCTGTGGAACGGTAAGAAGCCCAGAATTAGATTGGCCACCCTAATGAAACCTAAGGATCTGGGTGGGTTGGGTCTCCCCGATTTCCAATGCTACCACGCCGCGGCACATCTTGCCAGGATCATTGACTGGCACTGCCATGGCTCTACGAAAGATTGGGTGGCTCTGGAAATGGAGCTCTGTCCGACCCCCCTTAGATTCTCCCCTTGGATTCCCAGGCATGCCTATCCCCGAGCCCTTCGCAATCACCCAGTGACAGGCACTACACTAGGGGTATTTCACGCCTTGGCGAAAAAGAGGGGGATTTCCACTTCACCCGGCCCTCTCACGCCCCTAGCGGACAACCCAGACTTTGCCCCGGGCGTCGGTAACTTGACTCTCAGACAGACGCTGACACGTGCCCCCTTACTGGCTAACAACTGCTTTATAGGAGACAAGATTAGAGACTGGACAGATCTTAAGGCTGACCACAACTTCCCCAACATGAGACTTTGGACATATTTTCAGCTTCGTAGTTACCTGGGCAGACTTGGGAGACTGCAGGACCTCACCAGACCACTGACCGATTTAGAGACCGTTTGTAGTTCCCAATCCCCTCTGGATAAAGCCACTTCGGTAGTGTACTCTTGGCTACAATACGCTGGCGACCCAGAGAAGACCGGACATAAGGAGAGGTGGTCGGAGGACCTTGGGATGGAGATCTCTGAGGAACGATGGAGGTATGCCTGCTCTCTTGCACATACTGTAAATGCTCAATTAGCACCAAACTGCAGGAAACGAGTTACAAGCTCCTAACACGCTGGTACCACACTCCTGTTGGGCTCCACAAATGGAACCCCCAGAGTCCGGACACATGCTGGAGATGCCAGACGGGAAGGGGCACCTTGCTCCACATTTGGTGGAGCTGCCCCTTCATCTCTGTCTACTGGGAGAAGATAATTTGTCTGATTAAGCAAATAACGGAGACCAAACTAGTGTTAAATGCTGCCTGTTGTCTATTGCACCTGTCCTCCTTTCCATTAGCACGCTACAAGAAGTCCTTGACTATACATCTCTTAAACGCTGCCAAGTCTCTCATACCCTTGAACTGGAACTCCACTAGAGTCCCGTCCATCTCCGACTGGCTCCATAGAGTCACTGAGGTGTGCGAGATGGAGGACACCTTGGCTCAAGATAGAGGCTCAGTTGACATCTTTCATGACACCTGGCAACCCTGGTTTTCTTTTAGATACTCGCAGGACTATGAAGTGGCGAAGTCCGGATAAACTGCCGAAAGGTCTTTTTCAGCAATGTGGCCGTACACCATGTATTACATGTCATGCTACCTAGGAGCTCTCTCACCCCCCCTTTTCCCCCTCCCCCTCTGTCCTCCTCAGTTCTATCTATAACTTCTAACCTTTCTCTTGACTGCCTGAATGTGGCGCCTACAGCCAGCTACAACCTTGCACATCCGATTTACAACAGTTTTGGTTGATGCAATCGTAGCTGCAATAGTTTACCGAAATTTGTTGCTATTCCTAATACACAATACTATGAACTCTGATGTCTACCTCGAGAACCAACCGCAACTTGGGGGCCCATTGGCTACCCTTGTGCTAACTCTGTCAGAAAATGTATTGTTAGAAAGTTATTGTTTACTCTGTTTTCTTTGTTTTTTTTGGCAACCTTCTGATTATTCCTATCCGGCTACGCCTGTGATGGAATTTCCACCATTTGCTTGACTCTTTTCATGTATGTTTACTTTTTCAATAAAAGATTTTGAATGAAAAAAAAAAAAAAAAAAAACGAACCTTTAGTGTTCCTTTAAGGTTTATAAATAAAAATGACCACGTTGAAGTTTCTCCTACACTTGGGCTGAAATTATAAAATAAAATACCAAACCTTTTAAAAGACGAACAAAAAAACAAGTAAAACATTTAGCAGTTCATCAGTTTTGCTGTTTTTGTTCATCTCTGAAATGATTCTAGAATTTAAACTGGTAGACAACTTGGCCTGGCATCATTCTTACGTAACTAGCTATTATTAGCCGAATAGCTTGTAGAGATCTCAAATGACACACAGTGTCATGAACCTTCCGCTTAATTATTTGCTTAACTGTATTATATTCAGCAGAGTATACGTCTGACATAAATATGTTGGAGTTATGGGAAAAACTATTGATTGAACGACAAATTATAGTAATCACAGAACAACCTAATGAAAGATTTATAAAGTCACTATATAATTTTGTAAGCATTATTCAGTATTAAATGAACGAAAGAACTTGTCCTAGATCTGTGTAATTTGGATCTTTGGAATATATAATTTAAACAAATTATTATGTCAAATTTTGTTATGTGGTAGGCATACTGTGTATGTTTTGTCAAGTAATTTTGTAGAAAAATAGTTAATATGATGAAATCATATATTAGGTTGACATTAATCTTGAACGCAAAAATATATTCTTCAAAGAACAGAACATTACTGCCAATATATACTGTACAATATGTGTTCTTTATTACATGATGGAACCCATCTCCATTCAGACCACTAAAAATATCATCGGCGCTCTGCGCAACAGCAGGGCGCCAAATGATATTATCCCCACTAAACTGCTGAAGGAATGCGCCGACATCCTGGCACCTCCTGTCACGCAGCTTATTAACAAATCCTTCAGGGAGGGCATAATGCCCTCCCAGCTGAAGGAGGGCTTCATTCAACCCATCTTGAAGAAAGCCACCCTGGATCCTAAGGATCCACTCAACTGGCGCCCCATAACAGGCCTAAATGTTCTCTCCAAGATAATGGAGAAAGCAGTGGTACAGCAGCTGCAACAGCATCTAGATACCCACAACTTACTCGACCCATTGCAATCAGGATTCCGTCCCGGACACGGGACGGAAACAGCATTGCTTAAGATATGGGACGACGTTCTTGAGGCCGCAGACGAAGGAGAATCTTCTCTTCTGGTTCTGCTGGACCTAAGCGCAGCCTTTGATACAGTTGATCACAAGCTGTTGTTGACTCGGCTGGCTAAAATAGCCAAAGTCACAGAAAGCGATCTATCTTGGTTCTCCTCTTTTTTGGAAAACCGATCGCAAATAGTCAAGCTAGGATCATTCACTTCGGAACAACGCACATTATCGTGCGGGGTCCCTCAGGGATCTCCCCTGTCGCCGATGTTATTCAACATCTATCTGCGTCCTCTTTTTGAAATCATCAGCAGCCAAAAACTGCTATATCACTCTTACGCAGACGACACGCAACTGTACTTCCGCATTAGCAATAAAAAGGATCACCACCTCGATCTAGAGACATGCCTCTCTTTGATAGAGGATTGGATGACAAAGAGTTATCTCAAACTCAACGGAGCGAAAACAGAACTTCTTCTGTTTCACGCCAAGCGTAGGAATCAACCGATAACAACCTGGATCCCCCCGCCCATTCTGGGCAAAGTCATCACCCCTAGCGCCAAAGTCAAAAGTCTTGGGGTCATCTTTGACTCCGACATGACAATGAACGCACAAATAGGGGCAGTAGTCAGCGGATCTCACTATCTGCTGCGCCTACTACGCAGACTCACGCCTTTTATTCCGAAGAAGGACATAGCGGTCGTGGTGGGAGCAATTGTAAACTCCAGATTGGACTATGCAAATGCCCTTTACCTCGGACTCCCCAAGTACCAAATCGCTCGTCTTCAAGTCGTTCAAAATACGGCCGCCAGACTTGTGACTGGGAAAAAACCCTGGGAATCAATCTCACCTTCGTTGAGATCCCTTCACTGGCTACCAGTCAATGACAGAATCACTTTTAAAGCACTCTGTCTAACGCATAGATGTATCCATGGGAATGCTCCCCATTATCTATGCGAAAAATTAAAAATGTACAATCCCAATCGTATTCTACGATCCAACAATCAAAATCGGCTTCAAATACCGAAAGCCAGATACAAGTCCAAAGGAGACAGGAGATTCGCTGTCCAAGGTCCCAGACTATGGAACGCCTTACCAGCCAGCATTCGGCTGGAGGAGAACTACTTAGTCTTCAGAAGAAAGATTAAGACGCATCTCTTTTGATCTCAAAGGAGACAGGAACAACAAGCGCCCAGAGGCGATTTACTTCGCATGTGCTGCGCTATACAAGTTCTTCATTCATTCATTCATTCATGAAGCATGCTCACACTTTTTAGGGGTTGGATGTTCTACAAATTCTGAGATAATTTTATTACCCATAAGTGATAATACTGTACCCTGTACACTGTACTAATGACACTAATGGATGACAGGGGTGATTAGACTGTAAGCTCTAACGAGCAGGGCCCTCTGATCCCTCCTGTATTGAATTGTATTGTAACTGTACTATCTTCCCTGATCTTGTAAAGCGCTGCGCAAACTGCTGATGCTATATAAATCCTGTATAATAATAATAATAATAATAATAATAATAATAATAATAATAATTAGAAATTAAGGGGTTACCTGTATGCCTAACAAGTGTATGTGTGCTGCTTTTATGCACAGGATCTGTCTGTTCATTACCCCTGAACTCAGAATTGTTTTCCGGGAGAAGAAACAGCCAAATTGCTGTTCTATGTCCGGTGTTCTGTGTGTTTCTAAATACAGAGCTCAGTGATGTTATTGACCACAGCTGATAAGCAGGTTATACAGCCCAAATCATTGGTTGTAACCTGTTGACAAACTCATGCTGTGTCCAATAACAGCACAGATCAGCATGGGGTGTGTGCACGTGTGCCTGAAAATCAGGAAATAGACTGCAACGTACCAGTACCTTGTTTTGCCTGGCTGTGCCTCCCATTAGCAGTAGAGTTACTCTCAGTGGGTGGCAAGTGGTTAAGCATGTATGTGGGCAGTATTTTTACAATCTCTTATTGGATCGCCTCTGTCACCAGTGCTGTTTAACATATATCTTCGTCCTCTCTTTGAGATTATCAGCAGCCAAAAACTGCTCTACCACTCATATGCAGATGACACACAACTCTATTTCCGCATCTGCAACAGACAGGATCACCACCTCAATCTAGAGACATGTCTCTCTTTGATAGAGGACTGGATGACAAAGAGTTATCTTAAACTCAATGGAGCGAAAACAGAACTTCTCCTGTTTCACGCCAAGCGTATGAATCAACTTTCAACAGCATGGACCCCCCCGCCCATTCTGGGCAAGCTCATCACCCCTAGCGCCAAAGTCAAAAGCCTAGGGGTCATTTTTGACTCCTTTATGACAATGGACGCACAAATAGGGTCAGTAGTCAGCGGATCTCACCATCTGCTGCGCCTACTACGCAGACTCACTCCGTTCATCCCTAAAGAAGATTTAGCGGTCGTGGTGGGAGCAATTGTTAACTCCAGACTGGATTATGCAAATGCCCTTTACCTCGGCCTCCCCAAGTACCAAATCGCTCGTCTGCAAGTCGTTCAGAATACGGCCGCCAGACTGGTGACTGGGAAAAAACCCTGGGAATCCATCTCACCTTCACTGAGAGCACTTCATTGGCTGCCAGTCAAAGACAGAATCGCTTTTAAAGCTCTCTGTCTTACACATAGATGTGTCCATGGGAATGCCCCCCTTTATTTATGCGAAATAATAAAAGCGCATAATCCCAATCGCGTTTTGCGATCCACGAATCAGAACCTGCTCCAGGTTCCGAAAGCCAACTTCAAGTCCAAGGGAGAAAGGAGATTCGCGATCCAAGGTCCCAAACTATGGAACGCTTTACCAACCAGCATTCGGTTGGAGGAGAACCACCTAGCATTTAGGAAAAAGGTCAAGACTTTTCTCTTTTGATATCAAAGGAGACAGGAACAACAAGCGCCCAGAGGCGATTCAGTTCGCATGTGCCGCGCTATACAAGTTTTCATTCATTCATTCATCACACAAATGTAGGGATGAGTTAATGGTTCGGCCTGAGCATGAGTTTGGCCGAACATTTGTCTTTTGCCTTTCACCAAACACTCGACTTTGCAGGATGTTCGCTGGGTGTTCCCCCTAATGAGTGCTGAACACTTCACAGTGCATTCTGCACCCTGATTGGGCAAAGTATAAGCTGGTTGTTAAGGAGCAGGGTCGGGAAGCCGACTGTGGCAAACTTAACAACCAATGAGTCATCAGCTGTCAAATGGTTTCCCCGCTGACAGCTGGACAATAAAAATAAAAGTGTCCGTAAAAAAATAAAGGAAAAAATGGCGTGGGATCCCCCCAAAATCCATACCAGACACTTATCCGGTCATGCAGCCTCCTGAACCATACCAGACCACATGCCTTCAACATGGTTGGTGAGTGCTTTAGAGCAGAGGGGCTCCCCAATGCACCTTGTCCCCATGTTGATGGGGACAAGGACCTCATCCCCACAACCGTGGCCGGTGGTTGTTTGGGATCTGCATATGGGGGCTTATTGGAATCTGAAAGCCCCCTCTAAATACACCAACAGCTTAAGTAAATAAATGTACCCACAATGACCCTTGGTCATCTATAAAAAATCATGCAAATCAAATCACTACACCATAAATATATATATATATATGCAAGTGCACACTAAAAAAACAAGTGCCCAAATATATTCAGTAGATATACACTCAAATAAATACAAAACCCAGTAAATAAATTTGTAAAAAAAGTCCAATGCTCTTCAAAGGCAAAAAACTTATGTGGATTCCATGTCTTAAATAGACCAAGAAACTAGTGAATCTCCCACCCGTTGTGCCACCGCCACCTATTTCCAAAATGCACACTCACCAGATTGAAATTTAATAATTGCCTATAAGGACAACCAACATGCTGTTTCCCAGGTTGTGGTGGGCTTTTCCTTTCATTGCAGCTCCCTCACTGCACTCCTTTTCCCATAGGGTGAAATATTTATCTTATGAATGAATGAATGAATGAATGAAAAACTTATATAGCGCGGCACATGCGAACTGAATCGCCTCTGGGCGCTTGTTGTTCCTGTCTCCTTTGATATCAAAAAAGATGAGTCTTGATCTTTCTCCTGAAGGCTAAGTGATTCTTCTCCAACCGAATGCTGGTTGGTAAAGCGTTCCATAGTCTGGGACCTTGGACGGCGAATCTTCTTTCTCCTTTGGACTTGTAGTTGGCTTTCGGGATCTGTAGTAGGTTTTGATTGGTGGATCGCAGAACGCAATTGGGGTTGTGAGCTTTTTTTTTTTAGCATAGAT
This sequence comes from Rana kukunoris, assembly GCA_029574335.1. Classification (NCBI taxonomy): domain Eukaryota; kingdom Metazoa; phylum Chordata; class Amphibia; order Anura; family Ranidae; genus Rana; species Rana kukunoris. The sequence goes on along the minus strand of CM056051.1, from coordinate 171,041,026 downwards.
ATTGCGAAATTTGGTATGCTCAGATACTGTTGCTTTATTATATAAAACGTTAAAATGCACTCACATTGTTAAGTGCCTTCCGACCAGCACGAGTCTATCCAGCATTAACCTAGCTCCACTAACGTTCTGTGGTGTCCGCTGGTGTGCGCTCCACGCCTCAGTTCCTAAGCGGTTCAGCTTCAGGAGGTAGCGAATGACGTAGTTCCGCCTAAACACTAAACATTTTACCCAGAAGCCTCTACGTGTTTCGCAAGCATTGTTGCGTCATTAGGATGGTTATGTGAGTCTACCAATGACTATGGTAGACTCACATAAAAACCAATTTTATGTCACATTACAACAGAGTGCCAAATTGCCAATTTTCCACAGACAAATATATATATATATATATATATATATATATACAGTGCAGAAAATAAGTATTTGAACACCCTGCTATTTTGCAAATTCTCCCACTTGGAAATCATGGAGGGGTCTGAAATTGTCATCGTAGGTGCATGTCCACTGTGAGAGACATAATCAAAAAAAAAAAATTCCAGAAATCACAATGTATGATTTTTTTAACTATTTATTTGTATGATACAGCTGCAAATATGTATTTGAACACCTGAGAAAATCAATGTTAATATTTGGTACAGTAGCCTTTGTTTGCAATTACAGAGGTCAAACGTTTCTTGTAGTTTTTCACCAGGTTTGCACACACTGGAGGAGGGATTTTGGCCCACTCCTCCACACAGATCTTCTCTAGATCAGTCAGGTTTCTGGGTTGTCGCTGAGAAACACGGAGTTTGAGCTCCCTCCAAAGATTCTCTATTGGGTTTAGGTCTGGAGACTGGCTAAGCCACGCCAGAACCTTCATATGCTTCTTACAGAGCCACTCCTTGGTTATCCTGGCTGTGTGCTTCAGGTTATTGTCATGTTGGAAGACCCAGCCTTGACCCATCTTCAAAGCTCTAACTGAGGGAAGGAGGTTGTTGCCCAAAATCTCGCAATACATGGCCCCGGTCATCCTCTCCTTAATACAGTGCAGTCGCCCTGTCCCATGTGCAGAAAAACACCCCCAAAGCATGATGCTACCACCCCCATGCTTCACAGTAGGGATGGTGTTCTTGGGATGGTACTCATCATTCTTCTTCCTCCAAACACGGTTAGTGGAATTATGACCAAAAAGTTCTATTTTGGTCTCATCTGACCACATGACTTTCTCCCATGACTCCTCTGGATCATCCAAATGGTCATTGGCAAACTTAAGACGGGCCTTGACATGTGCTGGTTTAAGCAGGGGAACCTTCCGTGCCATGCATGATTTCAAACCATGACGTCTTAGTGTATTACCAACAGTAACCTTGGAAATGGTGGTCCCAGCTCTTTTCAGGTCATTGACCAGCTCCTCCCGTGTAGTCCTGGGCTGATTTCTCACCTTTCTTAGGATCATTGAGACCTCACGAGGTGAGATTTTGCATGGAGCCCCAGTCCGAGGGAGATTGACAGTCATGTTTACCTTCTTCAATTTTCTAATGATTGCTCCAACAGTGGACCTTTATTCACCAAGCTGCTTGGAAATTTCCCCGTAGCCCTTTCCAGCCTTGTGGAGGTGTACAATTTTGTCTCTAGTGTCTTTGGACAGCTCTTTGGTCTTGGCCATGTTAGTAGTTGGATTCTTACTGATTGTATGGGGTGGACAGGTGTCTTTATGCAGCTAATGACCTCAAACAGTTGCATCTAATTTAGGATAATAAATGGAGTGGAGGTGGACATTTTAAAGGCAGACTAACAGGTCTTTGAGGGTCACAATTCTAGCTGATAGACAGGTGTTCAAATACTTCTTTGCAGCTGTATCATACAAATAAATAGTTAAAAAATCATAAATTGTGATTTCTGGAATTTTTTTTTGGATTATGTCTCTCACAGTGGACAGGCACCTACGATGACAATTTCAGACCCCTCCATGATTTCCAAGTGGGAGAACTTGCAAAATAGCAGGGTGTTCAAATACTTATTTTCTGCACTGTATATATATATATATATATATATATATATATATATATATATATATATATATATATATATATATTGTACAGGACGCCAAGGTTGGGTCCTGGACGGGTGCTATACAGCACCAATATTTGGGTTGTGGTCCCTTTAAAGAGAGCTGTGAGAGTGTTCAGGGGGTCACCCAAAATGGGTGAGGGATTCCCGGCGAAAGAGTTAATCCAGAGAGGATTGGGTCGCAGTCCTCTCTGTCTTGATAAAGTCGTTCGGGGCCCAGAATTATGGAGGCTCTAAAGTGCTATTCGGGGGGAAAGAGCCTCCGCCAGCATACAGGGGGTTAACACCTCCAGAGAGCAGCTCATAAAACAGGAAGTGGTGCTGGAGGTGTGATGAGTAGGAGTATGGGGATTGCACCTGTGGAGATGAGCTGTGCGTCTGCTGGGAGCTGTTAAGGATACAGCTAGGACTTTTGAAGTTCTGAGGCGAAGACCCATTTTACAAACAAACTGTATGTGCTTTTTCTTTAACTTATTTTTGTGCTGAAGACAAGCGGACTTTATTTTATGCTGAAGCTAAGCAGATTTTGTTTTATAGTTTTCCCTGTATGCCTTATTTTTGGTTTGTTTGCGCGAAGCTATAATCCCCAAACTTTACAATATATATATATATATATATATATATATATATATATATATATATATATATGTATATATTACATGTGTATAATAAGCATCATTTTCTTTTTAGGCAGTGATGTCAGTGAAATTTTTTTGATCCATTCCAGTTAATGTGCAGATGATTGTTTCTGGTAAATGTGATTTCAGATTATCTTAATTTATATCTTGATGAATTCATTTGTGAAATTACAAAATAAAAACCCTTTTTCACCAAATAATCCACATTATTTTTACTTTTACTTTTTTTACTTTTGGAGTAATGATCTATGAGTATTTTACGATTTACAACCAAATACTGTAGGAGGGGTTGTGTCATCCCTAAAAACACACGAACAGAACTACAGTAATGATAGCTGATGGCTTTCCCCACAAATCACATTCTTCAAACATTTATTCTTTATTGTACTCAAATTATGGTTAACATAATTTGGTCAGAATGTGCATTACTGTGCTTGCTACATTGTCTGTCATATGTTTACATTGCATTTTAAAACCTTTCCTACATGTTCTGTAGATGATTCATGATTTATCTGCATACAAAAATCCTTCCTGCAAATGGGTTGTACAGGCTGGTCGGTAAGTAGGCTTGGTTTTTACCTGGGCATTCCCCAGGTTTTGTTATTATCTTCTTTAGCCTTCCAATGCCACTTACTGCGATTGCCAGCCATAGATGGGGGCGGTGGACACGTTTATGTTTCACCTGTGGTGCTTATAATTGTCCAGCAGTGCACCAACACCTTTGCAGCCATGCAAAGTGGCTCACGCATGCGTTTGCAAATGCATGCGGATAAAACCCCTGTTTTTAACGCATACTGTTAGACAGGTTAATTGGTTGTTCTGCAGGCTGGTCAGTAAGGAGGCTTGGTTTTTCCCAGGGCATTCCCTAGGTTTTGTTGTTATCAGAAAACCATCAGTGGCCCTATTTCTATACTAGAACATTGCACAGCATGCAGATACTTTATGAGACACAGTAAATGCATGTCTAGAACACTAATATTGTGGTTAGCCAAAACGATCTTTCTAGGGGATACTTAAGAGATCATAAGAGGTCTCCATGGCTGCCTTGAATGTACACTAATGCTTCTCCCAGTTTAAGCCTCAATTTTACTCGCAAACATACCAACCTAGATACTTCCCACCATCAACTCTCTGAACACTTACTTGCAGGTAAAACTGCGTCTGTTTTACCTGACTTTACCATTCTTGCACTTTATAGTATATATGTCTTACTAAAACCTAATGGATATGTTCACCTTTTGGAAATCTCAATGAACTTCCAAGAGCACTCAACAACGATCTGGTAGTTCATGGAGAACTACAAGCCAAAAGCTTGCAACCATACAAATATGAGGGGTCTTCAAAAAAATGTCTGCACTTTTATCACTTTTTTTGTTGGAAATGGTGAGGGCGGGAGGAGTAGTAATTGGTCGTTTCTGAGAATGTTATGTGAATGTGACTAGTCTGTCTGTCAAGCCCTCTGACCTTTCAGTTTAGTAAAAGTGATGTATTTTGTTTTTGAAAAAGTTAAAAGTTACAAAACTAAACAAAAATGCTTAAATGTTTTGAAGAACCCTCATATATTTCCTGGTTAGAAGTTGTAATTTAATCCTACATCTATCAAATACCTTTCTTTTTATCAAAATGTGCTAAATAAAATTAAATTGTCTAGTTCTTAGAGCAGGCATGTCCAAAGTCCGGCCCGTGGTTCGGTTTTATACAGCCCGCACTTGCAATTTTGCTTTTATCACTTTTGTGGCCCCCAGGCTCCGCTCAGGGTAAGGATGTTCTCGTTTAAAAAAAAATATATAGATATTCTCTTATCCCTTGACAAATTCTAGAGCACCTCTCACTGTAAGGATGAGCTGGGGTGTATTGCTAGGGTCTGTTCCAAAGCCCTTTGGGAAGCTGACATCAATAATAGGCACTACTGTAAGACATTTCCCAGTCCACATCTTCAGAGCTCTGTGTCTCAGTGCCTGATATTGGTGGCAGCGCTGCTCGGCCAATGACTTGCAAACACGCCCGAGGTCACCCTTGCAGTCAGAGACGCTCTGAGATTTCTCAGGTGATAATAAGATAAGTCTAAATGAATATAAAGAGAATATATGAATATATAATTAAAAAAACAGAGCTCATCCTTGCCCTGATCAGAGCTTTGGGGCCACAGAAGACATAAGGGAAAATTACAAGTGGGGGCCAGATTTTTTACCAGATAAAGGATATATAAAATATATTAAAAAAACAAGCTCATCCTTGCCATGAGTGGAGCTTGGGGGAGACAGATTTGATAAAGCCAAATTAGCCAAAGCCAAGTGGGGGCCAGATTTATCACCTGATAAAGCGAATATAAAATATATATTTGAAAAAAAGCTGAGCTCATCCTTACCCTGAGGCTGAGCGGAGCTTGGGGGCCACTGAAGGGATATCAAGGCAAATTACAAGTGGGGGTCACAATTTCTGAAATGGAGACTGTAAACAGGAGAAGCAAAGTTGACAGTGAGGACAGGTAGAAAGTGGAATATTTCTTCACTGAAATACAGAATCACTGTGTTTGTCTAATATGCCAAGAGACTGTGGCTGTTTATAAGGAATTAAATGTCAAGAGACACTAACACTCAAGACATAGCACATACAACAAGCTAACAGATAACTTGAAGATATTTTAATGTCACAACAGCGATTTTTCACAAGAGCCCGTAAATCAAATGAAAAGGCGAGCTATGAGGTGGCAACATTAATTGCTAAAAAGTTCAAATCTTTTGCTGAAGGTGGCTTTATCAAAGCATTCACTATGAAAATGGTTGAGAATATCTGTCCTGGCAAGAAGCAAGGGCCAGATTCAGGTAGAGCGGAGCAAATTAAGTTACTCCAAACGTATCTAATTTAAGTTAGGTCGCCTTAATTTTTTAAAGTAAGTGCCGTATCCACAGCGCATTTGCACCCAAATTTGCGCCACCGCAACGTAAATCCCGAGGCGTAAGGCGGGGTTATTGCAAGTGGGAAGTAAGTGGGCATGCTCCATTCAAATTAGCCGTGACCCCGGGCTGGCCGTACTGCGCATTTCGCGCACAAATCTGCCCCTCACTGGGCATGTGCAGAACTTGGCTCGGCGCAATCAGTGAGATAGGAAAAAGGCCAAGCATACTTAGTTTGAGAATCGCCCTGTGCTTAAATAGCCCCAGACAAACGCCCTTCAATTGCAAAAGTACATCCCTGTGTTTCCCTTCCCAAAGCAAGTGTCTTTTGCTCTGTTGTCTGTGGCTGTTTGTTGGTGAGTGTAGTGTTATATTAAAGATTTATTGTAGTAGGAGGTTGTAGAAGCTGTGTGTATTTTCGGAGTGTTTTTATTGTCTGTTTATTTTTGTTTTTTGTTTGAATTAGTATTAGCTGTCTGCTTGTGTTTTTCTTTTTTTTCTGTCTGATTTTTGTGTGTGTCTGTTCTGTGTCTTTTTGGCTGTCTGTTCTGTGTGTTTTTGTGTTTGTTTGTTTGTTGTGTTTGAATTTTGTGTCTGTTGCTGAGTGCTGTGTTGGGAGATGGCACCTAAAAGAAGAAAATTAAACTTCTCGGTGCGAGAGAAGCACTTGCTGGCCAGGGCGATCACCCAATTTGGGCGATTTCTGCATGGCCCTGATAGCCGGGAGGTCACCCCGGCCAAGAAGAGGGAGATCATTCAGAAGATAACTGATTGGATCAATGCGGAGGGGGGGGGAGACGAGGACCCCCAGTGGGATACAAAAGAAGATAAATGATCTTCAGAGCCTGGTCCGGGAGAAGCTGGCCAAGCAAGCAGCCCATGTCAGGGGCACTGGAGGAGGTCCACCTTGCAACCTAAGGTGGACTAAGGAGGAACTAGCAGTGGCCCGGTGCTTCCACAGCCAGCAAGTGGTGGGCCTGCCTGGCTACGAATCTGATGTTCCTGTGAGGACAGGTATTTTTTTGGGGGATTTCCATCTGGTGAGTAGCATGTGTGGGTGGGGGAAGGGAATATGTGCCAAGTGTTTGGATCCTCAACCTGTGAATGTTTTGTGTCCTCCACAGATGGCCAGGAGGTTGCTGGGCCGTTAGGCCAGGCTGCACCACCCCCAGGACAACAGGCTGCTGAGGAGCCCCAAGAAATGCCGGAGTCGTCTGGGCAGGGGAGTGGCCACAACTCCCCTCATGAGGAGGTTCAGGGGGAGGAGGATGAGGGGGGAGGTTCATGAGGAGACGATCGAGCTTGCCAGCGAATTGTTGTGATGTTGGGATGAGGAGTCCCTTGCAGCAGTCAGGCCACCATCATGGGTAGTCCCTCCCACTCCTCCCCCAACAGGGCTGCCCCCCAGTGGGCTCCCCTCCTCCCAGGTCACAAGCCTCAACTGCAGGCAGGAAGGCCACCCAGAAGACCAGGGGGGTGGCAGAGTTCCTGCCTGCAAATCTGCAGAAGGACCAGGCTCATCAGACACAACATCTGGGTCAGGTCAGCCGGACTTTGGCCCAGATGGAGGAGAGCCTGGCCTCCATCAAGGAGTCTGTCTGCGACGTGGCCACTAAATCAGTAGCTCTAATAAACTGCTTTTGTGAGCTGCAGGCCGCCACAACAGGCGTGGCCCTTGAGGTGACTGCCCTGACCCAGGCTGTCCAGGACAACACCATTGCTCTCCAGGCCAAAACGGCAGCCCTCACTTTGGGCCTGAACAGGATCGCCGTGGCCTTGGAGGGCAGGGCAGCAGGTGGGCAGCCACCCGGGGAGGCTCCTCCTTACCGTGCTTCCCCCCCATGAGTCTCCTGCTTCCCCCCCCATGAGTCTCCCCTGAGGGCCCGTGGCCGTGGCCGTGGCCGGCCCAGGCGTAGCTCACGCCGGCATTAAACATTTGTGATGTTCTTTTTGTTTTATGATTTCATACTGTGATTATGATTTGTTTTATGTGTGTGAATGATGTGTGAATGTGGGGGTGAAATTCCTGGTGAAAAAGGGTGTCACCCTCATTTTTGGTGGAGTAGGGATCCCCAGGACCAGGGAGAAGTGATCCCAGGTCCATGTGAATGATGTATGAATGCACAGTGACATAATTGGAGCCGTGGCGGGGAGTTACTGCTCCCAAGTACCATTGGGGGGTACTTGGATCTAATCCAATTAGATGTGCATGTGATGTGTCTGTGCTAGGGACCACAGTGGGTGTGCATGCATGCATTCTCATTGTGCCATTTTTAATGTGTGTGTTTACTGTGCAAAGATGCCTTCTGCGAGGTGTCTCCTGGCTGCTCTTCCCTCAGCAGACCAGGTAGAGTTTGTTGGGGGGGGGGGGGGTTGTCTGGTTCGGGGGTCAGGTCATCACGTAGGTCAATCTGCAGGCCCCTTTCTCACTGTGAAGTTGTGCAGAATGCAACATGCTACGATAATCTGGCACACAAAGCCTGGGAAATACAACAGGGTACCCCCAGACTTATCCAGGCATCTGAAACGTGACTTCAGGAGGCCAAATGTGCGTTCCACCACTCCACGGGTACGTGTATGTGCAGTATTATAGTTTTCCTCTCCTGGGGTTTGGGGGTTCCGGAAAGGAGCCATTAGATGGGGTCCCAGTGCATATGCAGAGTCACCTGTAAGGGAAAAGACAGGAGGATGTTAGTCATGCATGTGCCCCTCGTGATGTCTGCATCATGGGGGGGACAGTCATACCTGACACCCATGTCACTCACCAACCAGCCAGCAGTCCCCATATATGTTCTGTTCTAATTATCTGGAGATGTTGCTGTGACGGAATATAAAGCTATCATGGCTGGATCCTGGGTGTTTGGCACAGACGTGCCATATGAGGCTTTGGGCATCCACTATGTACAGATGTCAATGTAAATCGCGTCCTGAAATCGCAAAAAGTAGTACAGGAACTACTTTTTTTTAAATCGGTGCAGCGCCGCAGGTGCGGCGTCGCACCAATTAGGACGGTGTCATTTCCGGCAATTGCCGCCGATTTGAGATGCGATTTCACATGTGAAATCGCATCTCAAATCGAACTAAATCGTACCCAGTGTGAACCTGGGCTAAAAGTTACTTTGATTATTACTGATGGGGCACCTGCCACAGCTGGTGAACAAAGTGGATTATCAACCCTAATCTATAACAAGGTCATCAAAGAAGAAGGCAAATCTATTAAACTCCATTGTATCATTCATCAACAAGTTCTCTGTGCTAAACATCTCAAATATGATCATGATATGAAACCGGTGGTAAAGACCTAATTTTTTTCGTCTAAAGCCCTGTGGCACGTCCAGTTTAATCAGTTTCTACTGGACATCCAGGTTAAATACGAAAATGTATTATGTATGTAAATGTCGAGGGTCTGCACTGCAGCGTTTCTACTCTCTCAGAAAGGAAATCTGAGAATTCTTGGAAACAAAGGGACAACCGATGCAAGAGCTATCTGATACTATTTGGCTGGCTGATTTGGGGTTTCTAGTTGACATGACAAAGCATCTTTTCATAAGGCAGTTGTCACAAACACAACCCAACCTCATACATTTTTCAGCATTGCAGGAATCAATGAACAGTTTTCCACAGGACAATATAAGTGTGCAAATGAGCATACATCATGTCTCTGGCTGGGGAGTTTAAACTGAACTTTCAGGATTTTGCAGGTATTGAATAGGAGATCGGACTTTTCTCCTCTCCATTCTCTGTTATATCCGATGATGCTCCAGGTCAGCTGCAGCTCAAGCTCATTGAGCTGCATTGTGACAGCGATTTACGCAGTCGTTACCAAAGCTGTCTTGGCTAAGAAAATGCTGGGCTTGTGTGTGAAGACATTCTCTGCTATGAACTTTAACAAGAACCCCGTGAGGACAAGACTAGGTGACTCTCACCTGTGTGACATTTTGCGCATCAAAAACACTGCCTTTGAACCAGACCTAGCCTATGTGCTGCAGTCCAGATCTCAGTTTCACTCTTCAAATTAGTGCAGGTAATATGTTGTTTTTTTCAATTGAGATGAATATATTGTAAAATCTCAGTTAGCCCTGGTTCACACTGGGCTGCGGGGGTGAAATCGCGCTATTTCAGCTAAACTCGCGCGATTTCACTCCCTCTGGCAGTCCCGATTTCGGCACGATTTAGGAGACATCTGTGCAGGGTTCTGGACAGATGTCAATGTAAATCGCGTCCTGAAATCGCAAAAAGTAGTACAGGAACTACTTTTTGAAATCGGTGCAGCGCCGCAGATGCAGTGTCGCACCGATTAGGACGGTGTCATTGCCGGCAATTGCCGCCGATTTGAGATGCGATTTCACAAGTGAAATCGCATCTCAAATCAAACTAAATCGTTCCCAGTATGAATCTGGGCTTAATGTCAGTTGGTCTAAATCAGTTATGAATATATTTGGACACATGTATACTTGGTGTTATGTTCCTATTCATATTTTTTGAACTTAAGAGTTGACAGACAACCTTTATTACCAATAGAGTTGAGCAGACACCTGGATGTTCGGGTTTGGACCCGAACCCGAACTTTAAAAAAAAGTTCAGGTTCGGGAACCCGAACTCCGAACCCCATTGAAGTCAATGGGACACAGACTTTTAGTAAAAAAAAAAAATGCGTGGGGGTTCCCCCAAATTCAATAACCAGACCCTTTAGGTCTGGTATGGATATTAAGGGGAACCCCGCCGTCAATTTATAAAAAAAATGACGTGGGCTTCCCCCCAAATATCCATAACCAGACCCTTCAGGTATGGTGTGGACTTTAAGGGGAACTCCACCCCAAATTTAAAAAAAAATGGCGTGGAGTTCCCCCTAAAATCCACACCAGACCCCTTATCCGAGCACGTTGACCTGGCCGGCTGCAGAAAAGAGGGGGGGACAGAGTGAGGCCCCCCTCTCCTGAACCGCACCAGGCCACATGCCCTCAACATTGGGAGGGTGCTTTGGGGTGCTCCCCAAAGCACCTTGTCCCCATGTTGATGGGGAAAAAGGTCTCATCCCCACAACCCTTGCCCGGTGGTTGTGGGGGTATGCGGGCAGGGGGCTTATCAGAATCTGGAAGACCCCTTTAACAAAGGGGACCCCCAGATCCTGGCTACCCCCTGTGTGAAATGGTAATGGGGTACACTGTACCCCTACCATTTCACAAAGAAAGTGTAAATAGTAGTTTTCAGAAAAAAAAACCACACACACTGTAGAACAAATTACTTTATTAATTAAACCAAATAAAAATCCAGCGGTGAAAATAGACGATCAATGCTGCTTCCTGCTCCAACGTTGTCTTGTATTCAGCGCCGGGTGATCTCTTCAGTGACGGGTGATCTCTCCAGCGACGGCCGGTTGGTCCAGCGATGAGAAGATCCACCATTCAGAGCGCAGGGAGACGGGGTCACGTGACGCGTGGCCCGCCTCCCCTATAAAAGAAACGTCAAACTCCAGCACGTCATTCGCGGAGCTGTGCTCTGAATGGATGGATCTTTTCATCGCTGGACCGACCGTCCGTCGCTGGAGAGATCACCCGTCGCTGGAGAGATCACAACGTTGGTAGATAGAAGACAACATTGGAGCAGGGAGCAGCATCGATCGTCTATTTTCACTGCTGGATTTTTATTTGGTTTAATTAATAAAGTAATTTGTTCTACGGTGTGTGTTTTTTTTCCTGAAAACTACTATTTACACTTCCTTCGTGAAATGGTAAGGGTACAGTGTACCCCATTACCATTTCACACAGGGGGGGCAGGATCTGGGGGTCCCCTTTGTTAAAGGGGTCTTTCAGATTCTGATAAGCCCCCTGCCGGCATACCCCCATAACCACCGGGCAAGGGTTGTGGGGATGAGACCCTTGTTCCCATCAACATTTACTTTCACCAATTATTCGGGTTCGGGTCTGGATTCGGGAAAAACCCAAAGTCCGTACCGAACCCGAACTTTACAGTTCGGGTTTGCTCAACCCTAATTACCAATAATATCTAATGTATTTTTTTTATCTGGCCTTCAGATATGAAAGGCAGAGTGATTTAACACCTGTTTAGATTTGTCATCCATGTGATTAGAATGAAAAGTATGGCGTTTTGCAATAAATTTGCATAAAATATGTAATTTGCATTTCATTTTAATGGTTCAAAGAATGTCAGGCAAAATGGTCAGCCCTCACACATGTTCACTTCATCAAATCTGGCCTCTTTGAAAAAAATGTGGACACCCCTGGCTTAGAGGGAAATTGTAGTGTATTCTCAGTAAGCACATACAGTGTTTGAGTTATTATCGCAGTAGTTATCTTAAAGTACCGGTAACTTTTGATATGACTTTCACCTTTTCATAAGTTTGATCTTCCAAATTCTAATTATTGCATTTAATATAGAGAATATTAATGTCTAAAAATAGGAAAAAACAATCAGCGCAAACAACCAATGTGAATAAATGACATGAAATGCTAGCTGAACAAAAATAGGTAAACACAAGCCTATAGAAACAATAAAAAAACAATGGGCCAGATCCACAAACAATTACGGCGGCGTATATGTCCAGATACACCGCCGTAATTTCAAATCTGCGCCGGTGTATCAATGTTTTGTATCCACAAGATACGCAGTTTTTTTGCATAGATACGCCATCTTACGCCGTCGTCCTAAAGTTTCCTATTTACGCTGGACGCTAGGGGCGCTTAGACGTCGAATATGCAAATGAGCTAGATACGCTGATCCACAAACGTACGTACGCCCGGCGCATTTTTTTACGTCGTTTGCGTAAGCGTATGTCCTGCGTAAAGTTACCCCTGCTGTATGGAGGCGTACGTAATGTTAAGTATGGACGGCGGGCCAGTGTCGAATTTTCCGTCGTTCACGTCGTTTGCGTAAACCATTCGCGAATAGGGATTTGCGGAAATTACGTTTACGTCGTTTTCATTGATGTTTTGTGACGTGATTTGGAGCATGCGCACTGGGATACGTCCACGGCCGGCATATGCGTAGTTAAAAGAAATACGGAATTTACGTTGGGTCACGATTCATTTAAATAAAACACGCCCACCTCTTCCCCATTTTTTCTACGCTGCCGTAACTTAGGACGCAAATCCTTTGTGGATACGGAACTTGCCTTCCTAGTGTACGGCGGCGTAGCGAAAATACTATATGCTACGCCGCCGCAGAGATACACAGGGCTTTGTGGATCTGGCCCAATGTCTGCATGTATAGTTGAATATTATACAAAGAAACGTGGTTTTTAAAACGTTAACAGATATCTATACAATTATTTACATCTATTTCATCTCTTTTAAGTGTTTATGTGAAAAAATAAAAGAATATACATTCCATTTAGGAAGGAAACACAAATGTTATAGAAAATGAGTTGAGCGAATACACTAGACATAAGCCCCTATGGAGTTAATTTGTGCTTTACCTTTTCCTCATCTTAAAAAGTTGACATTTGCTTGCTGTCAGAACAATAACAACAACTACTTAAAAATTGCAGACTGACAACATAATGACCCATCATGAAAAGTATAAATGGGGCTAATTGTCTCTATTAAATGTCTGTTTAGAAAGAGATTATGATCATTTTAAAATTATAAGTGTTTTATAGCTTGGATGACAAGGAAAAAAAATACAAACCTGGAGTCAAGCAAGTGCACTGTTGAGAAATACATCATTGTAAGCAAGCCTGACCCTTTCAATCTATCTTCTTTGAAAATCTGTAACTATTAGCAAACTATAAATTAAATTGTGTTTTAAAACAGTTCTTTTACTGGCGTTAATGCACAGAATTACATATACTGTATGCGCAGAACAAATATGTTGTAATTATACGAATAACCATCAGGAGGTGGAAGAACAATTAAACTCTTGGAATAAAAGGTAACTGTTCTAAGTGCCATTGACAATAATATAAGCTAAACTCTTATCACTGCATTTGAAAACTTGGTCTGTGTGTAGGGTTGAGCGAACCCGAACTGTAAAGTTTGGGTTCGGTACAGACTTTGTGTTTTTCCCGAACCCGGACCCGAACCCGAATAATTGGTGAAAGTTCGGGTCTGGGTTCGGAGTTCAGGAAAAAAACAGACCCTTTAGGTCTGGTTTGGATATTAAGGGGAACCCTGCCGTCAATTGTAAAAAAAAATTACGCGGGGTTCCCCCCAAATATCCATAACCAGACCCTTCAGGTCTGGTGTGGACTTTAAGGGGAACTCCACCCCAAATTAAAAAAAATGGCGTGGAGTTCCCCCTAAAATCCACACCAGACCCCTTATCCGAGCACGTTGACTTGGCCGGCCGCAGAAAAAAGGGGGACAGAGTGCGCCCCCCCTCTCCTGAACCGCACCAGGCCACATGCCCTCAACATTGGGAGGGTGCTTTGGGGTGCCCTTCAAAGCACCTTGTCCCCATGTTGATGGGGACAAGGGTCTCATCCCCACAACCCTTGCCTGGTGGTTGTGGGGGTATGCAGGCAGGGGGCTTATCAGAATCTGGAAGACCCCTTAAACAAAGGGGACCCCCAGATCCTGGCCCTCCCCCTGTGTGAAATGGTAATGGGGTACACTGTACCCCTACCATTTCATGAAGGAAGTGTAAATAGTAGTTTTCAGAAAAAAAACACACACACCGTAGAACAAATTACTTTATTAATTAAACCAAATAAAAATCCAGCGGTGACCCCTTATCCGAGCACGTTGACCTGGCCGGCTGCAGAAAAAAGGGGGACAGAGTGCGCCCCCCCTCTCCTGAACCGCACCAGGCCACATGCCCTCAACATTGGGAGGGTGCTTTGGGGTGCCCTTCAAAGCACCTTGTCCCCATGTTGATGGGGACAAGGGTCTCATCCCCACAACCCTTGCCTGGTGGTTGTGGGGGTATGCAGGCAGGGGGCTTATCAGAATCTGGAAGACCCCTTAAACAAAGGGGACCCCCAGATCCTGGCCCTCCCCCTGTGTGAAATGGTAATGGGGTACACTGTACCCCTACCATTTCATGAAGGAAGTGTAAATAGTAGTTTTCAGAAAAAAAACACACACACCGTAGAACAAATTACTTTATTAATTAAACCAAATAAAAATCCAGCGGTGAAAATAGACGATTGATGCTGCTCCCTGCTCCAACGTTGCTGGGTTATCTCTCTCTCTATCTTTTTTTTTATAAATTGACGGCGGGGTTCCCCTTAATATCCATACCAGACATAAAGGGTCTGGTTATTGAATTTGGGGGGACCCCCATGCATTTTTTTTTTTACTAAAAGTCCGTGTCCCATTGACTTCAATGGGGTTCGGAGTTCGGGTTCAGGTTCGGGTTCCCAAACCCAACCTTTTTTTTTTAAAGTTTAGGTGTCCGCTCAACTCTATCTGTGTGTTAAGCCTCATACACACGATCAGTCTATCCGATGAGAACGGTCCATCAGACCATTGTCCTCTGGCTATCCTATCGTGTGTACGAGGCCTTAATTTGAAATAAAATGTAAAAAGCACATATAATTAAAAAAAGTATATACATTTCTACATAAAACTATATAACCTTTCCATAGACTTTGTTCACAATCCTTCTTGCTGCACTACCCATATTAATTCATACTTGACTGGAAGTGATTTGCCCTCTTTTTCTCCTTCACAAGCCACTGACCTCAAGAAAACACATTCCACTGACAAATAAAAACTAAGAAAAAACAGGTCCAGATAGATTCATGACACGATATTATAAGACATTTGAAAACACCTGACACCTCATTTTATTAAAAACTTTAATGATTTGATTCAAGCACAACTACCTTTATACCTTTAAGGCCGCGTACACACGATCAGTCCAAACAGATGAAAACTGACTGAAGTTCAGTTTCATCAGTCCAAACCGACCGTGTGTATGGCCCATCAGTCTTTTGTCCTTCAGTCCAAAGTTTTAAAACTTGCTTTAAAATCGGACTGATGGACGCCTGACCATCGGTCAAAACCGATGGTTAGTACGCAAAAGCATTAGTTCAAAACCCGCGAATGCTCAAAATCAAGTCGATGCATGCTTGGAAGCTTCGAACTTTGTTTTTTTCAGCACGTTGTTGTGTTTTACGTCACTGCGTTCTGACATGATCGGTTTTTGAAATTATGGTGTGTACGCACATCAGACCATCAGACCATCAGTCCGTTTTCATCAGTTTGGACTGATCGTGTGTACAAGGCCTTAGAAGCCCACATGTCAATCCTGTCAAAGCCAAGAAAGACAGTACACTGTGCTCTAACTACTAGCCAATTGCTTTACTTATTGTTGACACAAAATAATTTTAGCTAATAGGCTTCTGCAACATATTTCTTTCATATCTGAAAGGACCAGGCAGGAATTGCACCAGAAAGAGAGATACTGTAAGGGATCACACCTTAATGTCTCTTTTGCTTATTCACTGCATTCAACATATAGTGATAGAAGGCCTTATTCTTCCACAGATGCAAATCAGTCTTTGAAAGTTACATGGGATTTTATGGAAACAACGCTTAACTAAACAGACCTCTTTTCTTTAGTGGATTCCCTGCCTCTACTACAATTCCTCAGCCAAAATCAAAGTTATGGACTCCTTTTAGAACCTTTCAAAATTACAAATAGGACACGACAAGGTTACCCCCTCTCTCCCATTATTTTTTTATTCCAGCCATTGAACCAATTATTAGGACTAGTAATAATTCAAGAGACATTAGAAAATCTTAGACTACAATCCAAAGTATATCTTATAACAGCCTTTTCTGATGACTTGGTGTTTTACATTACACAACCAACTAACTCTATTCCCAACCGAATGCTTGCATTCAAGAAGTATGGTCAAACATCCAAGCTCAAAATTACGCTTTCAAAATATGATCTACTAAACATATCAATACCAATTTTTCATGCATTGGCTCTCAAAGAAGCCTTTGACATTTAAATTGGCCACCTACCACCTACTTAGACACTCGCCTTACATAAAAAATGCCTACATTATACACAGCCATTTTTGCAGAGTGTACAACCCATGTTCTAGGCTCAGCTACAATGTTCAGACTCTTACTAAACTCAAAGGAGGAGTGGAACTTCCCAACTTTAACCACTTGTCTACGTACTCACGCAGATATACTGCAGCATGCCGACTCTACTGCGCAAACAGATGTACCGTCAGTCCGTAAAAGCATGATCATGGACTGACGTAAAAGCAGGATAGCAGGTCCTGCATACTTGATGTCCGCCAGCAGCCCGCGATCGCGGTTAGGAGAGGCAGAACAGTAAACTCTCTATATAAACAAGGCATTTCCCCATTCTGTCTTGTGAAATGACAGCGATCTACTGTTCCCAGGGATCGGGAACAGTGATCTCTGTCATATTTCAGTAAGCCCATCCCCCTTACAGTTGGAACACGCTGAGGGAACACATTTAACCCCTTGATCGCCCTCTAGTGTTAACCCCTTCCCTGCCAGTGTAATTTTTACATTGATCAGTGCATTTTTATAGCACTGATCAATGTAATAATGTCACTGGTCCCAAAAAGTTTAATGTCTGCCGCAATGTCGCAGTCCTGCTAAAAATCGCAGATCACCGCCAATTACCAGTAAAAAATTGCAGTTTTTTTTTTAAGAATTTTTTTTAGAAGAATATATATCAGCCTTAACTGACAAATATATTTTTTTAGGGTATATGTATTATAGCATAAAGTAAAAACATTTTTTTCGTTTTTTCTAAATTGTTGCTACTTTTTAGTTTATAGCTCAAAAGAAAAAAAACACAGAGGTGATCAAATACCACCAAAAGAAAGCAATTTTTTGTGGGAAAAAAAGGATGTGAATTTTGTTTGGGTACAGTGTCGCACAACCGTGCAATTGTCAGTTAAATTGATGCAGTTCTGTATTGTAAAAAATACTTATTAAGGGGGTAAATCCTTCCGGGGCTGAAGTGGTTAAACTTAACACTATGCTTGTAGACTAAACAGGGTCTTGGATTGGTGCTGCCACGCATATCAGAAAGATGTCACTCAAAAGAGAAATCCTGAAACAAAATGTAGAATTCCTTCCCTGCATAACCAAAGCACACAGACCACAACTGTGAAAAAACAACAAACTTATGACCGACACAATTAACCTACTGGAATTCTTAAAGTAAAAATGCAAACTTCTCATGATCCCAGGCCACCTTAATGGACAACTCCCAATTTCACTCAAGGATCTACCTTAAAGTGGCACTATAGGTTATTTTTTTTATTTTTTTTTTAAATAACAAACGTATCATACTTACCTCCACTGTGCAGCTCGTTTTGCACAGTGTGGCCCTGAATGCTGTTTTCTGTGGTCCTCCGGCGGCTCTCTCGGCTCCTCCTCGCATCATATAACCCCCTTTGGGAAGTTCTCTCCCAAAGGGGTTACCTTGCAGGCGCGCTCCCGAGTCCTGCATTTGGTGTCTATAGCTGCCGAATGCAGGACTCGGCCCAACCCCCTGGCGCCTGCATCATTATATTTAAATGACAGCAGCGGGAGCCAATGGCTGCGCTGCTATCAATCTATCTAATGAAGAGCCGAGAACCCTGGGCAAAGATCCAGCATGTTTACTTTTCAGGGCTCAAGAAAATGGGGAGGGGCTGGGGGGCCGATAATAGTCAGATGTTTTTTCACCTTAATGCATATGATGCAATAAGGTGAAAAAACAGGAAGGTTTACAACCCCTTTAAGTTAGTTTCTAAAACCAACACTAACCATTCTTTGAAAATCAAGGACTGTCTCTCTACGGACAATATACATAAGAGCTAATCTAGATTACAATATCCTAATCTGTTCACTGTTTTACTGGCATTGTTTCCAAATCAGAAACTATGGGGTTGATTTACTAAAACTGGACAGTGCAAAATCTGGTGCAGCTGTGTATAGAAACCAATCAGCTTCCGTTTTTTTGGGGGAAGCCTAATTGAACAAGCTGAAATTTGAAGCTGATTGCCTACTATGCACAGCTGTACCAGATTTTGCACTCTCCAGTTTTAGTAAATCAACCCCTATGTTGCTAATTACAAATTTAAGCAGAATTTTTGTCAATCCCTAACTGTCTTTGAAAACCTTTGTCATTCTGAAACATGGGATATCCCACCTTTTTTCCTTTCTAACACCTCAACTCAACCACCCATTCACCCACTCAATGAGATCATGAACTTTTACAAATGATAAAAAATATTTACCTTAACCACTTAAGGACCGCCTACTGCACATATACGTCGGCAGAATGGCACGGCTGGGCACATCAACGTATATGTACGTTGATTTTAGTACCCAACCGTGGGTCACGGGCGCGCGCCCGTGGCGCGCTCCCGTGACCCGGTCCGAAGCTCCAGGACCAGGACCGCGGGATTCGCAGACCCGATCGCCGCTGCAGTGCGGCGATCCGTCCCTGGATCTGAAGAACGGGGAGAGCCGTGTGTAAACACGGCTTCCCCGTGCTTCTCTGTGGCCGCAGCATCGATCGCGTCATCCCTGTTATAGGGGGACGCGATCGATGACGTCACACCTACAGCCACACCCCCCTACAGTTGTAAACACACACACAGGGAACACTGAAAGTCACAGCGCCCCCTGTGGTTAACTCCCAAACTGCAACTGTCATTTCCACAGTAAACAATGCAATTTAAATGCATTTTTTGCTGTGAAAATGACAATTGTCCCAAAAATGTGTCAAAATTGTCCGAAGTGTCCGCCATAATGTCGCAGTCATGAAAAAAATCGCTGATCGCCGCTATTAGTAGTAAAAAAAAAAAAAAAGAAGAAAAATGCAATAAAACTATCCCTTATTTTGTGAACGCTATAAATTTTGCGAAAACCAACCGATAAACGCTTATTGCGATTTTATTACCAAACATACGTAGAAGAATACGTATCGGCCTAAACTGAGGAAAAACAATGTTTTTTTTATATATTTTTGGGGGATATTTATTATAGCAAAAAGTAAAAAATATTGCATTTTTTTTTTAAATTGTCGCTCTATTTTTGTTTATAGTGCAAAAAATAAAAACCGCAGAGGTGATCAAATACCACCAAAAGAAAGCTCTATTTGTGGGGGAAAAAAGAACGCCAATTTTGTTTGGGAGCCACGTCGCACGACCGCGCAATTGTCAGTTAAAACGACACAGTGCCGAATCGCAAAAAGGGGCAAGGTCCTTTACCTGCATTTTGGTCCGGGTCTTAAGTGGTTAACTCCTTACACCCACGCTCCTGAGAACTGCTGGTGTTCCAATACTTAAAAATTGTCTCTTTCTGGATTGCGATCAAAATTCACCATATAACTGGACAATGTCTACTCCACTATGTTTCTCTTAAATGACACCCCTCATGTCCCTTCTGCAAATAGGAAAGCCTTGACCATACACAAAATGAACTTGTCCAAATACCTAATACTGCTATGCTGGCACAGCACAATGGTACCCATATTGAAAGAAAGACATATTTCAGTTATTCTCCCAATTTAAGAAACTGAGGGCAACAACAGAACGCGCATTCGACATGTACAAAAATGTATGGTTCAGCTGGCTTTTTGCCACTCTATTTGGACCAATCCTTGATTTTACAATGCTAGCCACACAATGCTAGACATATCAGTGTAGCCTTATTTCACCCTACATGAGGCATTGATTAAATTGCCCAGTGTGAACAAGGCTTTACTACTTTTTTCCTGATTTCCAATTTTGGCTTTTCACCCTCATCATAACATAACACCAACCGTGTAAAAACATTGAATATTATGCACATGGTAAATTTGAATCAAACCTTAAAATAATAAAATGTTATAGGGTGACTGCATTCATATATACAGTAACTAAATACGGTAATACAAGGTCATTAATCTGATGGAAAAAAATCTGTGTTGCACCTCCCATTTACATTTTCAACCTAAGATACAGAAAATTAAATGTCACAGTAATTAATGCAAGACAGTAAAATAAATATGCACTCATGTGAAGCAAAAGTCCAGTAAGCAAGAATTACATGTGCTGATCAATACTCCAAATATGCCCACTCTAGTGCAACTCCGCTGTGAGACAAGAGCCTCTTACTAGAAAAATATGACCCCCTTCTAACCGAGATCATGCATCCTTACATGTACCATATAAAGCACCATATAAATCACTGAAATTATTTAGTATAAAGGGTACTCACGAGACAATAAATGAAACAAGCTCAATGTCCACTGTCAAGTGCCAATGGAAATGATGACATCAGAAGCGTAGGCTCTGCTGGCACTTGAGAGTGGACTTCGTGTGCTTATAAACAATTTGGTATAATTTTGCTACTATAATTTTTTGCCAGACACATGCAATTTTGAGGCTTTAGATGATTTGAATGTTCATTCAGCGCAACCTCACCTTTTATATTTTTTACAAAAAAAAACAAGTTTATTATTAAATTGTGTTTGTGTGCATAAAAATTAATTTGAATATATTTGATACTGAAATTATGGATTTGATAAAGAGTTGTGCTAATATTGTGTGATATAAAAATTACAACTTCTGGCTTGTAATCTTCTGGCCAAAATGTGCAAAAAATAAATAGATACAAGCAAAAAATTGTTCCAAATGTTTTTAACAATAAAAGGGGTAACGTGAATGTGAGGGTCCAGGAAATATCCTGTGACATTATCACCAGGCTTGTAAAATTCTTACAGAAGGACAGTTCCTACTGACTTCACACTCCCAGAACTACATCTCTAAAAGCACTCTCGGTGCACACAAATGATCCAATTTGGTAAAGCAGTATAGGCTGTTTTTTAATTTATTCTTGCGTTATTCTCAGCAAAATACATTTTTTTTTTTATGTCAGCCCATTCACTAAGCTACGTGAAAATGAATTCTGCAAAATGAACATTCTCTTATGATAGTACATCAACCCCAGTGTGTGTACAGGCTTATAGAAGTCAAAACAGCAGCACTGTTCTGCTGGCGAAGAAACAAATGTATTCATGTAAATTGAAGGGAGAGGTAGGGTTCTCTAGTCCAGCAGGCAGGGCTGACTCTGATTTCAGTGTTCACATAGGAAGTTAGGAGCACACTGTTTTTTTGGCAGATCAGCGGGTATTTTTTCTGTACTTTATTATTATTTAAAGGATAAAATATGGGAAGATGTGCATGTACTGCAGGATGTGGCAAATACATATATTTCATTTGTAACCTGACACACACTTTAAACTTTCAGCAATTATTGGAAAAACACAAGCTGTTAAAATTATTATAGATAGGTGACTTTTCTATATCATACCTTACCAAACAATTACTGTTTTTTTTTTCAATAATTGTAACCAGTTTAAGTGAACATTTATTAAATAAATTATTAAGGTTACTTACCCTTTCTGCTGATTGTGCTGTTCCAAAAAATATTGGAATAAATGCTAACCAAATAATGCAGGTGGTGTACATTGTAAATCCAATAGGTTTGGCTTCATTAAAGGTTTCTGGCACTCCTCTTGTTTTAATGGCATAAACAGTACATGTAACCATTAATAGAATACTGTAGCCTAGGGAGCATATTAAAGAAAGTTCTGAAATGTCACATTTAAGAACACCCCTGGCATTTTCCGGGTCAGGTGTTCTTTGCTCCCCGTAGTCTACTATTACATGAGGTGGATCTACTACAAACCATATGAAAACCCCAAGCAACTGAACTGATATAAGACTAAAAGTAATCACCAGTTGAGAGGCAGGGCTTATACATTTAGGAGCAGTCACAGATTTCTTTCCTTGTTCAAATATTCGATGGATCCTATTTGTTTTTGTGAGCAATGCAGCATAACTAAAACACATGCCAAGCCCAAGAAATATGCGCCTTAAAGAACAAACCACCATATCCGGCGTTCCAATCATTAAAAAAGTGATGGCATAACACAGGAAAATCCCAGTAAGTAACACATAGCTCAATTCACGTCCAGATGCCCTCACAATGGGTGTATCATTGTATCTTACAAAGGTGACTATTACAAATGTTGTTGCAACTATTCCCAAAATGGCTATGAAGACTGGAACAACTGCCCAAGGAGAGTGCCATTCAAGTTTGATAATAGGGATTAGTGCGCAGCCAGTACGGTTTGCATTTGGCTTTTGATCTAGAGGACACAGTTCGCAGCTCAGCTCATCTACTTGGTAATGATAGCCTTCACACCGTTCACAGCTCCAGCAGCAAGGGACTCCTTTCACAGTTTTCTTTCTTTCTCCAGGCTTACACGGCAGGCTACAAACAGATGCTGGTTGTGTGTGTTCCTTGCTTGTCCACTGCATATCTTCCACCTAAAAGAATAAAACATTAATAAACCTTCTGGAACATTCACATTTTTAATTTTAAAATGAAGTACTGAAATAATTTGATAATGAAACACATTTGCAAAATTATTCAGCATTGTTGCAGATTAAAAAGTAAATAACGTGTAGTAAAAACAGTAAGATGCTGGCTACTATAGCCTGAGGAAAATCTGAATTAATAATTTTCCACATCCATTTAATGGGAAAATTAATGCCTATGTAGAATTACTAACGTATTGACACTGCATTCGAGAAAATGACAGTGCTGTTACACTAAAGTTCATTAAGAGCTTACTTGTGGCATTCTGAGCTTTTCAGGATTGTGTTTATCAGTGATAGAGAAAAACTGCTACACATTAAAGCAGAGTTGGGAAAAGTAAGAGAGACAGCCTAAGACATAAGTGTGTAGCACAGTGAGCAAAATGTATAGTCAAAGCCAAGCAAAAGAGGAAGGGCAATCTGTCTCACTCTATCTGGCATTTATGGCCATACAACTGCATAGTGGATGGTATAGAAATATAAATATAAATACATTGAGATTTAGGATTAGTTTTGGTGTATATCTTTCCAGTCGCTTTAGGGATTGAAATACACTTGACTAGTAATTCTCCTAATGGCAGAGTTATAACTCCATACTTTCTCTAAGATGAGTGTATTTCTACGACATGTAGAGGTGACACACATTGACATCACATTCTCCTCCATGAAGTAAGACAGGATAGGTTAATATAGTAATCAGTGACTAGGATACAATTATATAACTTCCCTAAGATGTGTATGAGAGTAGCAAGTGACATAATCATGACTTTACTTTCTCCACTATAAAATAGTATAGGATTGCTTTAAGAATGTTAAGGGGCATATTTTTGCCTTGTGTACTCTTTAGGTTGAGCACTCCATCCCTGTGTCTATCTAACATCACTTTAGAGCATGTTAATTCCCAAAAGTGCAGGAGATGTGTAATTTTCAAAAATGTGGTGTATGGAGATATGCCTTTTAGCTGCAAAAATAGGCCCAATAGTGTTTGAGCTCATTAGAGTGCATTTTTCTGAACATTCCATACATAAGGTTAAAAACATTTCTTTCACTCATGATTAGTGTTTGGCTGAAGTCATTTATTATCAATCAACTGTTTTTACTCTTTTTAAATCATAATGACAACAGAAACTACTCAAATGACCCTGATCTAAAGTTTACATACCCTGGTAATTTTGGCCTGATAACATGCACACTAGTTGACACAAAGGGGTTTGAATTGCTATTAAAAGTAACTATCCTCACTTGTGATCTGTTTGCTTGTAATTAGTGTGTGTGCATAAAAGATCAATGAGTTTCTGGACTCCAGACATACCCTTGCATCTTTCATCCAGTGCTGCACTGACATTTATTCTGAGTCATGGGGAAAGCAAAAGAATTGTCAAAGGATATGCGGGAAAAGGTAGTTGAACTGTATAAAATAGGAAAGGAATATACAAATATATTCAAGGAATTGAGAATGCCAATCAGTAGTGTTCAAACTCTAAGCAAGAAGTGGAAAATGGGGGGTTCTGTTGAAACCAAACCACGATCAGGTAGACAACTAAAATTCCAGCCACAATTGCCAGGAAAATTGTTTGGGATGCAAAGAAAAACCCACAAATTACTTCAGGTGAAATACAGGACTCTCTGAAAACATGTGGTGTGGCTGTTTCAAGATGCACACTAAGGAGCCACTTGAAGAAAGATGGGTTGCCATGTCGAGTCGCCAGAAGAAAGCCATTACTACGCAAATGCCACAAAGTATCCCGCCTACAATACACCAAACATACACCAGAAAAGCCTTAAACCTTTTGGCACAAAGTAATTTGGAGTGATGAGACCAAAATTACACTTTTTGGCCACAACCATACACGCTACATATGGAGAGGAGTCAACAAGGTCTATGATGAAAGGTACACCATTCCTACTGTGAAACACGTAGGTAGATAGCTGATCTCAATATCATTAAGCAACTCTGGGGAGATCTCAAACATGCAGTTCATGCAAGACAGGCCAATAATTTCCAGAAACTGTAGGCTTTTTGCCAAGAGAAACGAGCAGCTTTACCATCTAAAAAGATAAAGAGCCTCATCCACAAATACCACAAAAAACTTTGAGCTGTCATTGATGTTAAAGGGAGCAATACACAGTATTAGGCTGGATTCACACTTGTGCTGTGCAAATTTCAGCTCTGCAAAGAGATAACAGAGCTGTTCAGCGGTTCCTGTGCATTGTACCTGCAAATTTGCTGACCTGGGAGAGGGTAGGGAGAGGGGGAAGTGTAGTGAGCAGGGAGAGAATTGCTGTTCAGAACGGAACACATCAGATGCGTTCCCATAGAAGGTAATGTGCAGACAATTCGCACCGCAATGCCAAGGAAACGCACACGTTTTTTGGACAATGCTCAGTGCGAATGCATCGCACATATGTGAACCAGCCTCATTAAAATCAATGTATTTTAAAATGTTATGCAAATTGGATGCGGTGTAAGCCGCAACCAATTCGCATAGGTGTGAATGGGGCCTGAAGAACTGGGGTATGTAAACTTTTGATCAGGGTCATTTAGGTTGTTTCTGCTGTGATTATAATTTAAAAAGAGTAAACAGAGTCGAATGATAATAAGCCAAACACTAACCATGACACTAACACTAACCATGAGTGAAAGAAAAGTTTTTGTGTTATCATTCATATTTTCTGAAAAATTGCCAAGAAATCATAAATTCTGCCAGGGTATGTAAACACACAACTGTACATGGTTATGCCTAAAAATGTGTGTGCAACGTGTTGATGTTCGCGATAGAAAGGTTTAGCACAATATAAAATGTAAGGTTATTTTCAGGAATGTTCCAACACTATATGGCCCACTGTATATGGACACCCCCCTCCTTTCTCCTCCAAATTACTGAGTTCAGGTGTTAACAGAAAGGGGTACGGTCAATTTTATAGCATACAAAAATATTTCGTGCACTTTCAACACTGTGGCAAAAGTTTGGAGAAGGCTAATCCTCTGTGCAAATCCAAGCTCATAAAGACATGGTTTTATGAGTTTATGGGCCAGATTCAGGTAGTCCAGAGCATCTTTGCTCCGGAGTAACGCTTCTCATTTGCGTTGCGCTGCCGAAATTTTAGGAGCAAGTGCTGTCATTCACGAAGCACTTGCTCCTAAAGTTGCGGCAGCGCATCACAAATGAGCCGGCGGAATTCAAATTTAGCGGGTACGGGGCGTGTAGTATGCTAACTACGCGCGATCCCGCCGCCAACGTACTGCGCATGCGTCGAGTGTCAAAACATCCCCGTGCGCATGCTCCAAAATCTGTGAATGAACGTCAATGACGTCACATTCCCATTCATGACCGTTTTACGCAAGCGACGTTTTTTTTTTTTTTTTCCGACGCGATGACGACGCCTATACCTAACATAGGATACTCCAACCCCATGTAGGTATATCTATGCGCCGCGTATCCCGTCCGGAAACGTCGTATCGTCATTGCGTCGCGCCGGATTTCGATCGTGAATTGCCGATTTCCGCTCATTAACATATTTTTTGAGCGTAAATCGGCGGGAACGCCCCTGGCGCCATTTTTAAGTTGAAGTAACGATGCGATGGCGAAACTCAGTTACGCTGCTCGCATCGGAACTTCAACCCGGCGTTTCTTGTTTTCTGGTTACAGAAAACAGAAACGCCGGCTCAAAGTCACAGTTAGGCTGGCGGATCACTCGATCCGCCAGCGTAACTGTTCCTGAATCTGGCCCTATGAGTTTAGTGCAGTGGAACTTGAATGACCTGCACAGAGCCCTGACTTAAACCCTTTAAACCGATACCGAGTATTTGCGGGAGTACTTGTACTCCCGCAAATGCCCCCGATGCCTAAATAAAATACCCCCCCCCTGCCGCCGCCGACGCATACTGCAAAGCCGCTGCGTTAATCCCTGTGCATTACAGCGCCGCATTACAGGCAACTTTCATTTCAATACTTGTAATCCCCGCCGCGCCATGTATAGACACTCCCCTTCTCGGGATTGGACGGACCTGTCCAATCACGAGCAAGGGGGAGTGTCTATGCACGGAGCCGTGTATAGACACTCTCCCTTGCTCGGGATTGAATGGATCCATCCAATCCCGAGAAAGGGAGTGTCTATACATGGCGCGGGGGGGATTACAAGTATTGAAACAAAAGCTGCCTGTAATGTGGCGCTGTAATGCACGGGGATAAACACGGCAGCAGCAGCGGCAGCGGCGGTGGCATCATCATCAACTACTAGGTATGGGGGACATGACTGCATCTATGGGGGACAGGACATGGCTGCATATGTGAGGGACATGGCTGTATATATGGGGGACATGGCTGTATCTATGGGGGGACATGGCTGCATCTATGGGGGACAAGACATGGCTGCATCTGTGGGGGACATGGCTGCATATATGTGGGGGACATGGATGCATCTATGGGGGACAGGACATGGCTGCATTTATGGGGGACAGGACATGGCTGCATCTGTGGGGGACATGCCTGCATCTATGGGGGACAGGACATGGCTGCATCTGTGGGGGACATGGCTGCATATATGTGGGGGACATGGCTGCATATATGTGGGGGACATGGCTGCATCTATGGGGGACAGGACATGGCTGCATCTATGGGGGACAGGACATGGCTGCATTTATGGGGGACAGGACATGGCTGCATCTGTGGGGGACATGGCTGTATCTATGGGGGGACATGGCTGCATCTATGGGGGACAGGACATGGCTGCATCTGTGGGGGACATGGCTGCATATATGTGGGGGACATGGCTGCATATATGTGGGGGACATGGCTGTATCTATGGGGGACAGGACATGGCTGCATCTATGGGGGACAGGACATGGCTGCATCTGTGGGGGACATGGCTGTATCTATGAGGGGACATGGCTGCATCTATGGGGGGCAGAACATGGCTGCATCTGTGGGGGACATGGCTGCATATATGTGGGGAACATGGCTGCATCTATGGGGGACGGGACATGGCTGCATCTGTGGGAGACATGGCTGCATATATGTGGGGGACATGGCTGCATATGTGGGGGGACATTGCTGCATATGTGGGGGGACATGGCTGCAATATGTGGGGGGACATGGCTGCAATATGTGGGGGACATGGCTGGATATATGTGGGGCTAGAAATATGTGGGGGGACATGGCTGCAATATATGTGGGGGGACATGGCTGCAATATATGTGGGGGGACATGGCTGGATATATGTGGGGGGACATGGCTGCAATATGTGGGGGACATGGCTGCATTTGGGGACACATTTAAAAAAAGTATCGGTATTCGGTATCGGCGAGTACATGAAAAAAAGTATCGGTACTTGTACTCGGTCCTAAAAAAGTGGCATCGGAACAACCCTACTAGGCATGATGGGAATTGTAGTTCCTGAACAACTGGAGGGCCGTAGATTGAAGACCCATGCTTTAAACACTTTTGGGATGATATGCAATACTGATTGCAAGCCCGGTCTTTTCATTCAAAGTCAGCACCAGACCTTATATCAATAGACTCAAATTTCCACAGACACAACTCAAAATGTTTTGGGAAGCCTTGACAGAAGAGTGGAGAATGTAAATACTGCATGGAGGTGGGAGGATGGCAACTACATATTAATATCCATGGTTTAGCGTAACTTTGAAAGAATACACTTTAACCACTTGCTGACTGTCGCCACTTTTTCCTGGATCCCCAAGCGCGTGCACCCCGTTAACCAGCACCATACCCAGCCAATTTGCAGCCAATGACAGCATGGCCCTGTACCTATGTTTGTAAACGCAGGTACAGGATCTTTCTATGTCCTTCTGTTCCTAAACCCTTTTCAGTTCAGGAAGAGAAAAATGACAGATCACAGTGAGCAAAAGTAGCCACACACTTGAGTTAGGAAAAAGTAACCTTCGATCCCCTCTCAGTTAACCATTTTATCACCCCTGTCACCAAGCTAATGTAATTAGTACAGTAGTTGGCCGCGTACACACAATGAGACATGTCCGCTCAAACATGTCCGACGGACCGTTTTCAGCGGACATGTCTCATTGGATTTTGGTCTGATGGCGTGTACACACCATCGGACGAAAATCCCCTCGGGCTGAGGACGCGGTGAAGTGGCGGTGACGTTGACGCCGCCACGTCACCAATCCATTCGACACATGCGCAGAGATTTCTGTCTGCTGGTTAGTGTACTAACCAGCGGACATATCCGACGGACATGTCTCCGGCGGACAAATTTCAAAGCATGCTTTGAAATTTGTCCGCTGTGAAAACATGTCCGCTAGCCCGTACACACGATCGGATATGTCCGCTGAAACGGTCCGTCGGACCAGTTTCAGCAGATATATTCGATCGTGTGTACGCGGCCTTAGTGTACAGTGTTTACTGATCAATGTATTAGCGTCACTTGCAACATCAGATAGCATCAGTGTCAGTTAGCATACCTCCCAGCCAGGGCCAGTAAGCATTATTTTTTCCACACACTATCGCAGTCACACTAAAAGTCGCTAATCATTGCCATTGCTAATGTAGCATCTGTACAGATCAATTGAATGACCACAACCATTAGCATTAGCAGGATCACCCCCGATACCTGCCGGCACTTGCGTTTTTCTCCCCTGCTCCCCCACAAAAAGTGCAGCGTCAGTGTAATTTTTCTGATCATTGCCACCCTTCATACATTATGCAAAAAAATGCAGTGTGGGAGAGTTTAGACCTGATGTCTGCTAGCACTAGCAGGTAACTTTTATTTCTAATTGCTCATGCAGTCCTTTTTCCTATAGTCACACTAGGTAATTGTAAATTTGGTGCCCAAAAGGTCCTGAAATAAAGGTACTTTAGTGAAGAACAATAAGGCAGCTCTCTATGGGGGGGAAGTCAAAATTATATCAATATATGTGTAGATATATACAAGTATATGGACCTTGGATTCAATTTGAAAACAATTTATTGCACTTAAAGTGTAGCCCAGCAGTATCCACGGAATTGTTAGTGCTGGTGAAAACTGCAGCAGAAGGTAAAAAGCATGTAACTTGTACAATTGATCAAAATACTTCAAAAATTGTACCACCATAGATTCTTGATAGGAAGCGGTTATCTGCTCTCGTTAAGTCTGCCATATACAAATTAAGGGGGACATATTGGGAATGTGTGGAGAGCGATCTGGCTCAGAAGGAGTGGGGTGATGGAAAGCTTCCCCTTGCTTGACACAGGATCAGGAGAGGAGTGGGGGGCCTCTGCCAGCCTCCCTGTTGGTCAGCTAACCTATGTAATGCCCAGGCACAGCGTCAAGCCTTGACAGCGTGTTGTGTCAGTCACTGCAGTGAAGCAGAGTTAAGAGAGACATTGAAGTCTAAGATGTGACACCTGTTTTTTCTGTCCCTCCTGTCCTGGCCAACCTGGACTCTGCATGAAGGACTGCTTCCATCGCTACCACACACTAGTGGAGTATTAGTTTAGGATACAGCACGGCACAGTCTAGGGGACATAATTCTGCACAAGAAGGCTCTTGAAAGATGCTAGGGAGCCACCTGGAAACATCACCTAATGGCACTGCCAGCGTTTTTTGGCGGTGCGGCGAGTATCATGATTGACTATGGGTCTACATCGGGGAACATTGTTTTTTTTTTTAAATAAAAGAATTGTCAAAAACTGCCTCCTGTTTTTATTTATTTTTACACATCACAATCATCAGCCAGGGTTGTGGGGATGAAGCCCAAATCTGTTACACCTGAGCTCTTTAACCCTCATTGACCCCAAACAGGCTCACTACACAGCACAGACAGAAAAGCAATCGGTGTACAGCATGAACCTGGGACAAATATATTTATCATCCTGGACACAACCCATAGATTTTCCTGGCTTCTTTTTTTTTCTTTCTCTTTATTAAGTATAAAGTACATACATTGGGGTAGATTCACATACACTTAATATTCCGCTGCGTAATCGAAATACTCTACGCTGCCGTATTTTACCAGGCTCTACACCGAATCCTGATAGATTTTTGCCCGTATGCTACGGCGGCGTAGTCTATTTCTCGCCGCGTAATCGAAATACGCGATTGGGGCGTGAAGCATTTAAATTAAGCGCGTCCCCGTGGCGATTGAACTGCGCATGCTCCGTTCTGAAATTTCCCGCCGTGCATTGCGCGAAATCACGTCGTTACGTCATTCGTTGTTTGAGTAGCGGCGTTTACGAACATTCCTATTCCCGGACGACTTACGTTAAAAATAATAAAAGACGTCGGAAAACGTAGAAATTCGACGCGGGAACGACGGCCATACTTAACATGGGCTGTCTAATATTAGAGCAGCAAAATGCTGGTATAGTGTTACGCAAATAAAAGATGACTAAAGGTGCCGTAAGGGATTGCGATTGAAGATCGTAATTTCGGGGATCGTCGGCAAAAGCTCATTTGCATACCCCGACGCGGAAAACGACGGGAAGTCCACCCAGTGGCCGCAATTTTATTGCAGCGTAGATCCGAAGGCGTACAAACACTTAATCCAGTAGAATTGAAGCCCGCAGCCGTCTATTCATGGTTTGAGGTTTTTGACTAGCTAGAAAACGCGCGTAATTTGAAATTACTCCAGTCTAACACCAGTTAGACAGGCGTAATGGCTCTCTGAATCTGGCCCATTATTTCAATCACAATCGAATAGCCTGTTCCAGAAAATTTGGCACTGTACACAAGCGCTCTAGTGGGAGCATATTACCCTCCGGCCTAATCGGATAAGGGAGGGATTCCACAAAGTGTTTCAGCTGTGCGTACCGCCACCTGTTTAGATCAAATATTTATTTTTTTATTTTCAATTCCTCATAAGTGCGTATTTTATCTTCTTTTAATATATCCTTTAATTGCGCATCTTTTTTTTTATCCAGTTACCAAACAAACTAGCTTTCCCCGGTGGAAAATAATTTGTGTCATTTAGTGGGATTAGAGGGGAATTATATTTCCATTTTTCCTTTTTGTGTACCATATCCCAAATTGACATTGATGTCAGTGTGATCATGTGCATGTGCTCATTTAAATGTCTAAAATGTGCCGGGATCCAAATCTCTTTCCCTAATATTGCCTTATTCATACTACTTTCCAATTTAACCCACCTTTTCTCTTTATTTAATTTTTTTACCCAATCAACCACCCGTGCCATATGAATTGTCCAGTACCCCCAAACCTCTGTGTGCCTTATCTCTTGTTAATATTGCCATACTTATGCAGGGTTTTTTATTCTGCAATATAAACCAACCTAATAGCTTTTTTAGTGTTTTAAAGTATGCTTCCGGAAGTGAGATCGGTAACATTTGTATTTTATATAAAATCTTGGGAAGGGGTAGCATTTTAAAACTATTTATTCTCCCTAGCATAGATCTCTGTCTAGATGTGATTTTGTATAAATCTATTTTAATATGATTCAGAAGTGGGATGTAATTATGTTGGTAGATTGACTCAGGTGATGATGTAATATTGACGCCTAAATATTTTAACTCAGTGTCTCTCCAGATAAATGGGAAGTCTTGTTTGTATCTACATTCCTCCTGTACTTTGACGTTTATGTTAAGTATTTCTGATTTTAGGGGATTCATTTTGAAATTTGATACCTCCCCATATGTTTTAAGAGTTTTTAATAAGTTAGGTAGAGTTATCGATGGGTTCATTATGTAGAGCAGAATATCACTGGTGTACGCCGCGAGTTTGTGTTCCTCTTCTTCTATCCGTATCCCCATGATGTTGGGATTACTTCTAATTCCAGCCAGCAGTGGTTCTAGAGATAAGATAAACAGTAAGGGGGACAGGGGGCACAACTGTCGGGTCCCATTAAACATCTCAAATGACCCTGATACTATCCCATTTATTTTAACTCTAGTGGTTGGGTGATTGTAAAGAGCATTTATCCACCCCAACATCTTAGGTCCCACCCCATATGCCTCTAATGTATTTTGTAGAAATCCCCAGTCTACCCTGTCCTGGCTTCTTGTCTTAACCCTAGGTTTGGGACACAGGTTGCCAGGCACGCGTGCACTCGGGACAAAGCATCTGCATTCTGGAAATAACCCATAGATTTTCCTGGCTTCCTGTCACACACTGTTGGGATTTTTCAAACTTGCTGTGTTTACTTTTATTGTAATTTTTTGTGAATAAGTAACCAGGGGTGAACTATGCACATCTTATTCATTCACAGGGGGTGCAGTGGAGGCCCTCTTAGTTTACCCTTGCAGATCCCCACATCTATTAGGATAGGCCTTGTTCTCATCAACATGGGGACAAGGTGCTTTGCCAGGGGGTCCCCCACTTGCGAGGTAATCTCGCTTAGGTTGAAAGCAGGCTTACTGCCCCCCTTTTCTGGGCACCAAGTCTGCATGCTGAAAAATGGATATTGTATGGATGAGGAACCTCATGCTTTGGTCTGGTTTTTCACATGGGGTTCCGCCTTAAAACCAAAAGGGTCTAGTATGGCATTTTGGAGACTCCACACCATTTTATTTTGGACAAGGCACCTTTAAATCTATACCAGACCCTTATCAAGGATATGATGAATATATATTTTTACAGAGGATCCCATGCATTTTTTTTTTATGTGGGAACACGCTTATCATGAGAGCAAAGGGCTGGGCAATGTCCTTTAGCAGCAAGACATTTATATAGTATTTTTTTCTTTGTAAATATAATTTTTTTATCGAACAGCCTACAGTTTGCTGCCACTTTACAGGCAAGTTTAAGTAGCAAATTTGTTAAATAACCACTTGCCTCCTGGACACTTTTACCCTCTTCCTGCCCAGGCCAATTCTTAGCCTTTAGCACTGTCACGCTTTGAATGAAAATTGCGCGGTCATGCAGCTTTGTACCCATATGAAATGTGTACTTTTTTTCACACAAATAGAGCTTATTTTGGTGGCATTTAATCACCACTGGGTTTTTTATTCTTTGCTAAACAAACAAAAAGAGACAGGGGCATGTATTTTTTTTTATATAATATTTCAACACAGGCTCCATTCCTGTGCCCAACAAGTGCCACTGTGAGGGCACTTGTATTATATGGTGCAGGAATATCTAGGGGCAAGAGCAGGCTTGGAGACCTTTCCAACAGAGCATCCACTGGGTTACTGGGTCTTGAGGATGGACCACTGGCCAGAACTTGCTCAATATGCAATTGAGCTACTGGCCTGTCCTGCATCCATTGTGCTTTCTGAACGCACATTGAGTGCTGCTGGGGAGTTTGTAACGGATCAAAGGGTGCACCTGTCTACAGACTCCATTCATATGCTCACATTCATAAAATGAATCAGTCTTGGATCAGCAGCTATCAAGCACCTGATGCTGATGTAACTGATTGCATTTGCTATGGATCTGGGATCCCTTGAAGACTGCCTATGCTGACTATCCTATTCCTCCTAAATTTTGATGATGCTAGCTTCCAACAATATTTTTGGTTTAGGGCACTACCACCACCCAAGGCCTATTTTAGGCCTTAGGTGCTGGTGGTACCAGAACACTGTAAGCCTTCACAGTTACTCTTGTTGGGTGCAGGAACGTGCCCTGCTGTGAAATAGTATATCAACAATTGTAATTACATTTCCCTGTTAAACGGGGCAGAAAAATTGGGACTTGGGTGGTGGTGGTGCCACAACACTGTAAGCCCTCACAGTGGCACTTGTTGGGCGCAGGAACAGAACCTGTGTTGAAGTAATATATAAAAAACTGTAATTACATGCCCCTGTTATACAGGGGCAGAAAAATTGGGCCATTGGTGGTGGTGGTTTGTGCCACAACACTGTAAGCCCTCACAGTTACATGCCATTAATTTTTTTTAAATTGGTACATGTTTTCCCTAGCAGTGTCCCACTTTTCATGCCATTTATTTGACAATCCCTTGCCTATTATTCTTGAACATGGAGAGAACTACTGATCTTCAAGATTTGCCTCCCTATTGATATATGTTTATTAACTGGTACCATTTGATTATTGTGGTTTATTTCCCTGTACTGATTATTTTCCCTTTCCTTTATAGACCATAGTTAATTAACACCCTAATGGGTTTATACTGATCTCAGAGGCTTAGTAATTGCACTATTTTGCTTTACATGTCTTAAAGGGGTTGTAAAGTACATGGCTATGGCCGCCGCTGTATCACGGGCCGCTGAGGGACCCCAGGAGACCGGGTTTGGGAACACCCTGTGCAAAAAGAGCTGCACAGTGGAGGTAAGTATAAGAAGGTTTGTTATTTTACCCAAAGAAAATTCTGCCTTTAGTGTTCCTTTAAGTTCTTGATATATGCAATAATCTGATTGTTGTATGTTGTGGATTGTTGCCCTTGGATCAATCCCAAGATGTACTGATAAATATAAAATAGTATTCCTTACATGAATCTGATGATGAGCACTGGAAAGCTAACGGATTGGAAAATAAATGCCAGTTCCAAATTGTGTATAGACATATTTCATTGTAGTTCCTAAAAACTTATACTGCCTATGTAATTACACAAGCTAATATTGATAGAGTAGTCAATAAATGTGCTTAACTAAATTAAATGACAATGCTTCAGTAGAACATAATTTTTGTACATAAAACTAAGAGCTATTTGCCAAAAGATACTCAGACTTTTATAATCCAGTCTAATGAAGTTGTGTTTCACTACAAATGTACTGCATCAAGTCATGAGTGATTAAATCACTAGATTTGTAATATTTTCATGTTATATATAATCTCCAGTTCATACCATATTCCGAAATAGAGGAAATTTAGGGTGAATGACAAATCCATTTATTAAATTGAAAGAAATAGAAAATCAATATCACTGTAATGATACACTGTAATTAGAGCTAAAGACGCCCTGCCAGAAGTGTGAAATACATTGCTAGAGGTTCAGAACTTAATAGTCTATCACATTTAATTACATTTTTGCACATCATATATAGGCAATAACATGATTCCTATTTTTATTTAACCATTTTTAATAGTTGAACAAGGTCATTTTCTGTATTCCTTCCTTTAATATTAATTTAGATATTTTTTTCATTACGTATTGATGCACACTTACACATGGCATCATACCAAGCCTTATAATGGCCTGATAGTGGGTTAATAGCGCTACATAGCTTATGCTAGATACAGAAAACAGATATGAGACAAGAAATAAATGGCAGATGACTTTCGGCACTTTTGTACATTGCCTTTATTAGCCCACCAATATCAGCTAAAGTCATCTCACTTGTATGAGTCTCTTTTTAGGAATATAATGCAATTGGTCATAATTCACAATAACACTTACATTACAATGTCACTTGCCCTGTGCATTGTATACTATATATATTCCTAGAGTAAGTGCTGATCAGTTCAGTGAATCTGGATCTAACCAGCTAGGCTTATAAGGTTAGTTAAACTCACTTACACCTTGCATACCAACAAAAAAAACCCACCAGATCAGAGTACCCCAGGTGCATCTTTTATCCTACAAGGAAATGTAACAGGCTGTGTTGCACTCAACGTCTTACCAATCTCCCTGGGCATTGATTGAGACACTGCATCAAGCAGTTTCAGATTGAGGATTTAGTAGATAGGGTAGGTTAGGGTAGTGACATATGCCTGAATTATATATTTGTTATTCTTTAATTCTGCCTGGTCTAATTAAAAATGTAACAAGTATTTAGTTTAAAAAAAATCTTAGTCACTTCATAATGCTGAATTACCTTATTTTTCAGACTATAAGACGCACTTTTTTCCTCCAAAAATGTGGAGGAAAATGTCCGTGCGCCTTATAGAACGAATATACATTAGGCCCCGCCCCCCGTCGCTGCCAGTCCTGCCCCCCCTGACGCCGAACATCATGAGAAGTAAGTGAAGGGCACAGAAATAAGTTCTTGTCTGTGAAAAACCCATTCACCTGCTCCTCTCCTCCCTCCTCCCCCGTTTGCAGCTCTTTCCTCTTCTCTGTCACTGTGTGCAGACAGTGCAGCTGATGGCTCGTGTGTAGCTGTCCTACAGATCCAATCATCACAGTGTTTCCCTCCAACTCCACCTCCAGCAAGCCTGCAGCCTGTCCCAAGCTGCTCTTCACACATCCCTTCTCTAGCCCCTCCCTCCCTGCTTGTGTGTTCTGTCTGTGAAGGAGGTGGGCGGGAAGATTAAAAAGAAGCAGAAGACAAACATGGATATACTACTGAATGAGCCAGAGAGCCCCCAGGAGAGTGTTAGTTTGTGAACTTCTCAGCAACCCCCTATATCCTCTCTTTCTCTTCCTAACCCCAGCTCAGCAAAAAAAGAACATCTTATAGAAAATCACCCTTTGCAGGGATAATGAATTTGGCTCTTATTTCCAGGAGCACATATTCAGGGACAATTTCTCCTTCCTTCTTTGTGCATGTTTCCAACCTTGTCTCCACTCTTTATCACTGAGGAGGAGTAGCACAGTTTTACCATGAAATCATTTGCCTGTGCTGTGCAGAGCTGTATACTGATCAATGATATATAATGTTTCTTCCTGCAGGCTGCCAGTGACTACCTTTGCAGCAAAGTGGACTGTGTTTTTAATTAAATGAAATTATCATTAATGGCACAGGTCAGGCTGCATTAATGGCACAGGTCAGGCTGCATTAACTGGTTAAGGACCGCCGCATGTACATTTACGTCAGCAGAATGGCACGTACAGGCACATTGGCGTACCTGTACATCCCTGCCTAGACGCAGGACCCCCCCGATACATGCGGCGGTTCCCGTGGCTGTGCGAGCGATCTGGGATGAGGGGGCGGCTGTTGGTTTTTGTCCACCCCCTCTGGATCGCTCCCAGCCAATGCGCATCCTCCACGCGTGTCACTTCCTCTTCATCTGCCTGTTTAATGTAAACACTGACAGAGGAAGTGATGTCAGCTCTCCTCTCGGCGGTATTTTTAATCCGCCGAGAGGAGAAAAGACTCACACAGTAAGTCGCACCAACAGCACGCTGACACCACACACATAGGCACATTTAACCCCCCCAATCACCCCCCCCACCCCCTGTCACAGTGTCACTGAATGCAGTGATCATATATTTACTGATCACTGCATTTAGTGTCAGTGTGACAGTTAGTGTGACAGGCAGTTAGTGTTAGGTTCAGGGTAGCCCCTTACCCCCCTAATAAAGTTTTAACCCCTTGATCACCGCCCTAGTTAACCCTTTCACCCCCTATTGCCAGTGTCACTAAGCGATAATTTTTCTGATCGCTGTATTATTGTCACTGTTGCTGCTAGGTAGCTATTTTTTTTTTATTGCGATTTTTTTTACTAAAGACATGTGGCTGAATACATTTTGGCCTAAATGTTTGACTAAAATTTAGTTTATTCGATTTTTCTTATAACAAAAAGTAAAAAATATTTATTTTTTTTCAAAAACGTTGCTCTATTTTTGTTAATAGCGCAAAAAAAAAAAAATTGCAGAGGCGATCAAATACCATTAAAAGAAAGCTCTATTTGTGGGAAGAAAAGGATGCAAATTTTGTTTGGGAGCCACGTCGCACGACCGCGCAATTGTCTGTTAAAGCGACGCAGTGCTGAATTGTAAAAACGCCTCTGGGCATTTAGCAGCATATTGGTCTGGGGCTTAAGTGGTTAATGCCAATGTTCAGGCTGCATTTCATGGGCACTGGTAAATATTTTGGTACACCATTTGGTTCTGAATATTTTTTTATTGTTTTCCTCCTCCAAAACCTAGGTGCGTCTTATGGTTAGGTGCGTCTTATGGTGCGAAAAATACGGTAAGTTAAACTCATAGCAAATTAACTTTTAAGTCCCAATCCAGTTAACAAAATACTATTTACATATTAGGATCTTATATATTTCATAAAATATTTGTGATGACTAATATATGCACATATTATATATCAGTGGATATACAGAAACTGGCAAAAAATCGATATAATTATAATCACCCAAATGTTAACACTCTGGAGACTTTGAAGCTTTTCTTCAGAAAGAATTTTATGAGCACACACAGACCACACATTTCTTAGGTCATTGACTAGTACTTTAAAATATATGGCTACAGTAAACATAAGCGTATTATTCCTTCTTCCAGCTCTAACGTAGTGAATATGATAACACTATGAGGAATTGCTTCACAATAACAAATGAAATGTGCTTAAATATTTAGTAGCTTAGCAGTGTATATTAAGGTAAGAAATCCTTTGGTGCAGATGGCTATGACAAGAGAATCATTGTACAATACTTTAAACTTTCCTATCTGCAAAGAATTTAAAAAGCACTTATTTCACTGTCGGTCTAAAACAAACCAGATTTCAAGCCTGCTACTAACATCTTCCATTCATAGCATAGGTTTACTGATCTGAAAAATAATGCACTTCATGTTACTTTCCATAAGTGTATTCCCTCTGCAATTCCATTCAATTGCTTCATAAAATGCATTATTTTCAACATGTGGCAATTTTTGAAACACATTATCCAAGAAGGCGATACTATAAAAAAAACTATTTTCATGTTTAATTTAACTTCTACCAGAGTATCTATTCTTGATCTGCTGAATCTATATTTTTTCAGTCTCTTGAACTGTTTTATATAGCATAGGCTATGCAAAGCCTCTACAACATGGAGCTAATCTCAAGAGGATACCTCTTAAAAAAATACTTTCAATGCACATCCCATACCCAAACACAATATTTTAAGCAGTAAAAGAAACCCTATGAATTGAACTTATTATGTGGCGCTTCAGAATACTTGAGAAGTTCCCAAAATGGGGTTACAGCCTGAAGTTCTCAACTATAGTTCAGCCAAGGTATTTCAAATCAGACAGAAGCTTTTCCTATGGACAATCAAAGTCATCATATCCACTTAAGGTTCTCCCTATGAAAGCCAATATGCTTCATGTATCGAAAGTGAAGCAGAAATGTATATGGCTGTTATTCGTGGAAAACAAATGTTATCCATCATTTTAAGTATTACTTAAAGAAGAACTGATAGTGATAAAACGGTAGAATAGTCCTAAGTAATTAGATAAGTAACAATGTTAATGTGATTTCAAAAAAACTAAAACTGCAAAGTATGTAAAAAAAATAAGCTCACAGTTTTAACCACTTCACGACCGCCCACTGCATATATACGTCGGCACTTTAAAGATGGATAACTGGGTAATAGCAGCAGCTGCTGCCACAACCAATGTATCCATCTTTTCAGTGGGCGGGCCTGTTTACTATAATGGTTATCTCTCCCATCGCTCTCCTGCGCCCTTCGCCACTTACCAGAGCCGTTGTAGCGACAGAGGCGATCGGGTCCTGTGTCCTGTTAGGTATGGATACGAGTGAGGGCAAGATAGCCCCCACCCATCTTCATACCATAGCAGGGTGGAAGCGACATCAAAACTTCACTTCCGCCCATACCTCTTAAAGGGCCATTTTTTTGTTGTCATCTTTTCAAATGACATTTTTTTTTATTATATTTAAGTCCAAATATGAGATCTGAGGTCTTTTTGACCCAAGATCTCATATTTAAGAGGACCTGTCATGCTTTTTTTTCCATTACAAGGGATATTTACATTCCTTGTAATAGGAATACAAGTGACCCATTTTTTTGACAGTTTTAAAATCAATAAAATAAAGAAAAATAACAATAAAAAAAAATAAAGCGCCCTGTCCTGGCGACCTCATGTGCAAAGGCGAATGCATACATGAGCAGCGCCCGGATATGAAAACGCTGTTCAAACCACACATGTGAGGTATCGCCGCGATCTGTAGAGCGATAACAATAATTCAAGCGGGTGCAATTTTGAAGCGTAAGTTTTTATTTTGTTTTTTTAAAAAGGTGTGCTTGTAAGACTGTAAGTTTACAGATGAGCACCACCACATTCAGGCTGTAGTGTTTTTATGGTGTTCCAACTATTTAAAGTGTAAGGCCCAGATTCACGTACATCTGCGCATTATTGGACCGGCGTAGCGCACCGCCTTTACGTTAGACTTGCGCAATTTTGCCGCGTAATCACCCTATTCTCGTAGCTTTTGCGCAGAAAAATTGCGCATGCGTAACGTTTTTTCAGAGGCGTAAGGCGGAGTAATACAAATTGGGAAGGACGTGGGCGTGTTACATTATAATGAGCCGTGACCCCATGCAAATGAAGGGCCGGCCGGCTCGCGCATGCGCGCTTGAAGGAGACCATGGTCAGCTCCGCTGTGCGCATGCTCACAACTCGGGAGCGGCGCAATCAGTGAAATTGGAAATGGACTAGGGCAACGTTGTGAACTACGCAAACAGCATAAATAGACAGACACAAACGCACTTGCATTGCAAAAGTACATCCCTTTGTCCCTTCCCATTTAACCAAGTGCTTTTGTCCTGTTGTTCGTTGCGTTGTGTTTTGTAGTTGTCAGATTAGTGTTCTGTGTGATCAAGTGTTTGTTAGTAGATCTTTGAAAGTGTTTTTTGATAAGTGTTTGAGAGACTGTTTGTTTGATATATTTCTGTTCGTTTGTTTTCTTGCTGATTTTTTGCTGTTTGTTTTTGTGACTGTTTCTTGCTGAGTGCTTGTGTGATTTTTTGGGTGTTAGTTTTCTCTTTGTGTGTGTTCTTGCTTGATTGGTTGTGCTTGTTTTTGTGAGTGATTTTTGTTGACTGGGAGTGAGTTTTTTTGGAAGTATGACAGAGAGAAAGCGAAAGCTCAATTTTACTGTGGGGGAAAAAATAATTCTTGCCCGGGCCATTAGCGATTATGGGCGTTTCCTCCACGGCCCAGACAGTGCCAACACCACCCCGGCCAGGAGGAGGGAGATTTTGGACATGATCACTGAGCAGGTCAATTCAGCGGGGGAGGGGGAGACACGGACCCGGTCTGGGATTGACAAAAAAATTAATGACCTCCGGCGCCTGGTCAAACAGAAGCTGGTCAGAATGCATACCCATGCCAGGGGCACAGGAGGGGGCCCACCATGCCGTATTAGGCTGACAGCGGAGGAGCGTGCGGTGGCC
The DNA here is from genome assembly GCA_029574335.1 of Rana kukunoris. Lineage (NCBI taxonomy): Eukaryota > Metazoa > Chordata > Amphibia > Anura > Ranidae > Rana > Rana kukunoris. Next base: position 170,999,177 of record CM056051.1, on the reverse strand, counting down.
CTGACCTTTCATCGGCATGAAGTTGAGGGCCTGCCCGGCTTTGACTCAATTCCAGAGCCCGTGGTGCCAGGTAAGTATTTTTTTTTAATATCAGGTGTGTAGCATGTGTGGGGGAGGGGGTGAAAGGGAATATGTGGCAAGTGTGTGGATCCTCCAACCTGTGAATGTTTTGTGTCATCCACAGATGTGCAGGAGGGTGCAGGGCCATCTGGCCTGACCTCACCATCCCCAGGACAGCAGCCTAATGAGGCCCCCCCAACAAGGCCGGAGTCTGTGGAGGAGGTTCAAGAGGAGGAGGAGAATCATGAGGAGGAGGAGTCCATGTCAGGCACTGGACGTTTGGTTTTTGAGGACTCTTCCCCTCTGGCTGGCAGCAGGCAGCCCTCCCTAAGGGGGAGCCCCCCCTCCTCCCCAACATGGCTCCCCTTCCAAGGGCCTCCCCTTCTCCCCGGCCACAAGCATCAGCTGGAGGCAGGATTTCGTCCCAGAACACCAGGGGGTTGGCCGATCTCCTGCCCGCCACTCTGAGAAGGGACCAGGCCCTTTAGACCCGCCATCTGGGACAGGGGTTGTGAATGCTGTTTGAATGTGGGGGTGACATTCCTGACGGAAAAGGGGTGTCACCCTCAATTTTGGTGGAGAAGGGTTCCCCAGGACCAGGGAGAAGTGATCCCCAGGTCCGTGTGAATGGTGTATGAATGTACAGTGACATAATTGGAGCCTTGGTGTGGCGTTGCTGCTCACAAGTCCAGCATGGTGGACTGGTGCCAATCCAATTTGATGTGGATGTGGGGTGTGTGTGCTAGGGACCACAGTGGTGTGCATGCATGCATTCTCATTGTGCCATGATTAATGTGTGTGTTTAACAGGCAAAGATGCCCAATGTGAGCTGTCTCCTGGCTGCTCTTCCCTCAGAAGACGGGGGACCCTCGGTTAGGGGGGGATTGTCTGGTTCAGGGGTCAGGTCATCACGTAGGTCAATCTGCAGGCCCTTTCTTTCTGCGAAGTTGTGCAGCATGCAACATGCACCGATGATCTGGCACACAAAGTTTGGGGAATACAAGAGGGTACCCCCAGACTTATCCAGGCATCGGAAACGTGACTTCAGGAGGCCAAAGGTGCGCTCCACCACTGCACGTGTTTGGGCATGTGCTTTATTGTATCTTTCCTCTCCTGGGGTTTGGGGGTTCTGGATAGGAGTCATGAGATGGGGTCCCAGTGGATATGCAGAGTCACCTGTAAGGGAAAAGACAGGAGGATGTTAGTCATGCATGTGCCCCTTGTGATGTATGCATCATGGGAGGGGATAGTCATGCCTGACTCCCATGTCACTCACCAACCAGCCAGGTGTTCCCATACACGTTCTGATCGAATTCCATTCGGATGTGGCATTGATTGTATATGTAGCTGTCATGGCTGGATCCGGGGTGTTTGGCACGGACGTGCCATATGAGGCCTTGAGCATCGACTATCACCTGTACGTTGATGGAATGCCAATGCTTCCGATTACGGTACATGTGCTCTGTCTCCTGGGGGGGCTGGAGTGCCACATGTGTGCAATCAATGGCCCCCACGGTGCGTGGGAATCTGGCAATTCTGTAGAAATCTGTCATTGCCTTCAGCCGCAGCTCCTCAGTGGTGGGTTTGATGATTTGGTTGGCCATGCGTCTGAGGATTGCAGGGACAACCTGGTGCACACATCTGCTCATGGAGGATTGTGACATCCCAGCCACCACTCCACTTGTACGCTGAAAAGAGCCACTGGCAAGGAAATGGAGTGTTGCCATGACCTTGACCAGTGGCTGCACTGCATGTGAGCGTTGTGTTGGGCTGGTGATGTCCTCCTGCAGGGTTGTGGTTAATTCCAGGATGACATGAGGGGTGAATCTGAAGATGCGATACACCTCAGAATCACTCATGCCAAACAGGTCTATGCGGGTGCGGTATATCCTCTCCCGTGCCATCCTCCGTGCCATCCTCCGTGCCCTCATCCTTCTTTGTTCATCTAAAGTCAGTATGTATAGTTATGTGCGACGATGCCCCTGGCATGTTGACATACAGATTGTTGTGCAACACGTGTGACTGCTGAGCTCCTCACTAACAGTGTTGCTTTATCTAACAAGTAGACTTTTTTTCTCTTTTTAGACCAGCTTTTATATGGTCTAATTTTAGACAGGACATTTTGCTGTTGCGCACACTGCGTAGCCTGCGCTGCCCCAACGTTCTTTTGTGGATCCCCGTAAGTCCCTCATTAGCATATTTGACTAGCAAATCAATGGTCTGTCTAGCGCACTTTTGCGTGGACGGATGCGCCAGTCTAACGAAAATACGCGGGACAAAAAAAAGTAGTTTTTTTCCGTATCTCGTTCTGGGGATGGCGTGCATCGAAACGCACGCGCACATTTCGAGTTATGCACGCGCATCTCCTGTTGCACAGGCGTAATCGCTCTGTGAATCTGGGCCTAAGTGTCTAATACATTTCCATTATTTAAGATTCACACTGCTGTGATCAGATTTTGGCCCAACGTTCAGTGGGATTATATAGTCCAACTTGGATTCAACTTTGATAAGGTTTGCATATTCTATGAAGCCAAAATCATATTGGAATTACACCACCTTTTCAAAAGTTTCAACAGGCTGAGTTGCATTGAAAGTGCACCATTGAAAACAATGTTTTGCGATTCTGTATGACTCAAGTCACATCTGAAATCAGACTAGTGTGAATGGAATCTAAAGAAAGGGTTAACTTGCTAATTTGGAATATATATGTATATATATATATATATATATATATATATATATATATATATATATATATATACTGTATATATATATATATACTGTATATATATATATATATATATATATACTGTATATATATATATATATATATATATATATATACTGTATATATATATATACTGTATATATATATATATATATATATACTGTATATATATATATATATATATATATATATATATATATATATATATATATATATATTAGTCTTGAAACACTACCTAGAATTAATACTTTAGATCAGTGTTTTTCAACTCCAGTCCTCAAGGCACACCAACAGGTCAAGTTTTCAGGATTTCCCTCAGATGAAATGGCTGTGGTGATTACTAAGGCAGTGAAACTGAACAAATCACCTGTGCAAAATAATGGAAAGCCTGAAAACATGACCTGTTGGTGTGCCTTGAGGACTGGAGTTGAAAAAAACTGCTTTAGATAACATTAATATACCTTTACAACTAAGGAAGGCCTCAGGCATACTCACAACTCCACGTGTCTGCGCCCACCAAGAAGCTGACACTGTGCATCGCTAATCACAGGCAATGCGACATTTCCCGATTCCACAGCTGCACAGATCGGAAAATGTCTCACTACCTGTGATTAGCACAATGCAGTGTCAGCTTCCTGGCTGGCGCAGGCACATGGAGTTGCAAACACGCCTGAACTAATCCTTATATATAACTTGAATATAACCTTATATAAAACCAGTTGGTAAAGCAGGTTAGGCAGATAGCGCTGAAAGCTGGTTAGCTCCTTATTAATACCTATGTTTATTTTATGTCCCATATAATTTTATGCCCTTTTCATTCACTGCCAAATAAATTGTGTTTGTTTCATAGCATTTCACTATTTTATATCATGTTTTACTACTAACTATATTGTTACAAAAAATTAGTTTGCACTTTTGCATATTTGTTCATTATTTCACTCTTAGGCCTCGTACACACGAGGGGATATGTCCGCTGAAAACGGTCCGATGGACCGTTTCAGCAGACATCTCCGCTCGTGTGTATGGGCTAGAGGACATATTTCTCCACCCGACAGATTTCAAAGCAAGCTTTGAAATCTATCCGGTGGAATCTGTCCGCCCGACATGTCTGCTGGTTAGTACACTTACCAGCAGACATGTCGGCCCCCACGGCCGCCGCGCCGCTGCCGAATGGATTCGGCGCATGCGCGGAAGTGTTTTACTTCCTGGTGCGGTGACGTGGCGGTGACGCGGCGGTGTCAACGTCACCGCCACGTCACCGCGCCGTCCGGCGGCGGGGAATTTGATCCGATGGTGTGTACACGCCATCGGATCAAACTCCCGATCGGACATATCCGATGGAAATGGTCCGCGGACCGTTTTCATCGGATATGTCCGATCGTCTGTACGCCGCCTAAGATTTGGGTTTAGAAATTAATAGGGGGTAAAGCTCCCAAAGCAATTATTTCACTGCTAGTCATTTGGTCAATACTGAAAGATGATCCTGCAGAAACACAGAGAAGTAGGAAATATCCACCATTCTTTTATCCTTCATGGATATTTGTTTTTCAGAAGTTTACAGTTCCCTAGAGAGAGTGAACTAGTAATAACAGATTTTCTTTACTGGCATTGCTGGGTTGTGACACACATTGAGGCCATTATGTGCACAATTTTCATGTACAACAAATGAAGAATAAAAGGTCAACTATATTTTTGAAATACTATTTTTTTGTTAGGTCTACAAGGTTATAAACATGTTTGTATAATTGTCTTTTTTTTTCTGTTTAAAGTCTTATTACATTGTATTTATAAAGTTTGTAAGTCATACGTTTTTTAGAATCACATCCCCTACTTAAGTAAAATAAATCTACAGTTGAGGAAACTTATTTATGTTGATTGATTATGCAGCTTGCTTCTACAATTATATTTCAACTAGTAAATTTATAACATAATCCTGTAGGCAATTTTAGCACTGTAATGCCTTGTACACACAGTTGGACTTTTGACCATGCAAAAGTCCGCCGTGAGTCCATTGGAAGTCCGATGGAAAGAAAGAGAACAGGTTCTCTATCTAAGGTCCGTCGGACTTCTGAGAAAAAAAAGTCTGATGGAGGCTACACACGGCCGGACTTTCCGAGAAAAAAAGCCTGTCTGACTTATTTTTCTTCGGCAAGTCCGGCCATGTGTACGAGGCATTAGACTGGGTTCACACATGAAATACATATGATAATTTGCATTGCATTGCTATCTATCGATGCTTGTTACCAAGCTAGCCAATTTACTACAGAAATGTCAAATATACTTTTGTTTAAAATAATACAAAATAGTCAGAACTGTTCAGAAAAATTCTACTTACATTAAGGTGTAATTGATTTGTCCAGTGTCCAATCATCTTGTATTCTGTTGTCTTGTTTATGATTTGGTACTGATAAATGTCATACCGTCCAGGAGCATCTCCATTTTCATTGTATGTAACTGGTGTTCCAGCACTACCTAAAAAATGATATAGTTAAAGGACACATTAAACTGGTACCTGAAATGTTAGCTATAACAATAACCTTATCAGCATGAGTTTCCCATTAAAGCAAAATGGTTTTGTACACAGTGAAAAAAATTACTATATTTGATATTGATACAAACTACTGTATATTAAAACTATTATTAAAATGTCCAAAGATTTCCAAACATGTGGCACGAAAAAAAAAAAAAAAAAATTACATTAAAAAAAAATTAACTATCACTTATTACTTATAAGTATTTTAACACCTAAACTCGCTTTTTACAACTATAATTGGTGAGGGAGAAAGAAAAATAAAATAACCACACATAATGATTTTTGTAGAGAATTAGCATGTACCCTGCAAAATGTACACTGCACACTGATACTGAGGTTAAATTCACAGCATTGGAGTGAAAAAAACATTTTTCCACATTACTATTAGGGCTATATTTTTCAAGAAATTCTAAAACATCCATCCTGAGAAGCTGCATGTACTGTATTAATGCTGGCAAAATCGAATGATACTAGGCTATTTTCTCTCCAGGTCAGGTATTCTTCATTCATTAAAATAGCATGAATCAGGAGACAATTGCATTATGGCCACTAGATGGAACTGATGATAATAGGAAATAAGTACGGCACTTATTTACTAAAATTGTTAGCTTTATCTAGTGGCCATAATAGAGTTTTTACCTGATTCACTATATTCTTATGATTGCAGTTTTTGGGACAAAAAATAGACTAGTAACATTGAATTTTGCCAGCATTTGCACAGAATATATGTGCATCCTCTTTCACTGAATGAATACTGAGCAATGTCTTACAAATACACCCATTAGCATGGAATCAATATCATTAAAGTGCAGCTCAGCTCCTTGTGTGTAACACCCAAAAACATTATTTAAAGCCTGCATGCCCAAAATTATATACACGTTTTACAATGTAAGAATATATACATCAAAACCTACATATATACAGTGCCTTGCGAAAGTATTCTGCCCCCTTGAACTTTGCGACCTTTTGCCACATTTCAGGCTTCAAACATAAAGATATAAAACTGTAATTTTTTTTGGAAGAATCAACAACAAGTGGGACACAATCATGAAGTGGAACGAAATTTATTGAATATTTCAAACTTTTTTAACAAATAAAAAACTGAAAAATTGGGCGTGCAAAATTATTCAGCCCCCTTAAGTTAATACTTTGTAGCGCCACCTTTTGCTGCGATTACAGCTGTAAGTCGCTTGGAGTATATCTCTATCAGTTTTGCACATCGAGAGACTGAAATTGTTGCCCATTCCTCCTTGCAAAACAGCTCGAGCTCAGTGAGGTTGGATGGAGAGCGTTTGTGAACAGCAGTTTTCAGTTCTTTCCACAGATTCTCGATTGGATTCAGGTCTGGACTTTGACTTGGCCATTCTAACACCTGGATATGTTTATTTGTGAACCTTTTCATTGTAGATTTTGCTTTATGTTTTGGATCATTGTCTTGTTGGAAGACAAATCTCCGCCCCAGTCTCAGGTCTTTTGCAGACTCCATCAGGTTTTCTGCAGAATGGTCCTGTATTTGGCTCCATCCATGTTCCCATCAATTTTAACGATCTTCCCTGTCCCTGCTGAAGAAAAGCAGGCCCAAACCATGATGCTGCCACCACCATGTTTCACAGTGGGGATGGTGTGTTCAGGGTGATGAGCTGTGTTGCTTTTACGCCAAACATAAAGTTTTGCATTGCTGCAAAAAAGTTTGATTTTGGTTTCATCTGACCAGAGCACCTTCTTCTACATGTTTGGTGTGTCTCCCAGGTGGCTTGTGGCAAACTTTAAACTACACTTTTTATGGATATCTTTAAGAAATGGCTTTCTTCTTGCCACTCTTCCATAAAGGCCAGATTTGTGCAGTATACGACTGATTGTTGTCCTATGGACAGAGTCTCCCACCTCAGCTGTAGATCTCTGCAGTTCATCCAGAGTGATCATGGGCCTCTTGGCTGCATCTCTGATCAGTCTTCTCCTTGTATGAGCTGAAAGTTTAGAGGGACGGCCAGGTCTTCGTAGATTTGCAGTGGTCTGATACTCTTTCCATTTCAATATTATCGCTTGCACAGTGCTCCTTGGGATGTTTAAAGCTTGGGAAATCTTTTTGTATCCAAATCTGGCTTTAAACTTCTCCACAACAATATCTCGGACCTGCCTGGTGTGTTCCTTGTTCTTCATGATGCTCTGTGCACTTTAAAACGGACCTCTGAGACTATCACAGTGCAGGTGCATTTATACGGAGACTTGATTACACACAGGTGGATTCTATTTATCATCATTAGTCATTTAGGTCAACGTTGGATCATTTAGAGATTCTCACTGAACTTCTGCAGAGAGTTTGCTGCACTGAAAGTAAAGGGGCTGAATAATTTTGCACGCCCAATTTTTCAGTTTTGTATTTGTTTACAAAGTTTGAAATATCCAATAAATTTAGTTCCACTTCATGATTGTGTCCCACTTGTTGTTGATTCTTCACAAAAAATTACAGTTTTACATCTTTATGTTTGAAGCCTGAAATGTGGCAAAAGGTTGCAAAGTTCAAGGGGGCCGAATACTTTCGCAAAGGCACTGTATATATATATATATATATATATATATATATATACATCACTCTCCTTAAAATTACACCCTGTGAGTATGTGCAAAATAAACTATCGTATTTTTCACTCTATAAGATGCACCTGACCTTAAGACGTACCTAGGTTTTAGAGGCATGGAGGCAGTTTTCAGGTGTTTGAGTGCTTGAAAAGAACCTAAAAACTGCCTCCCATTCATTGCAATAGGTGCTTTTACACCCTGGCGGTGCGCTTATGGGACGTTGGAAATCATCCTGCAAGCAGCATCTTTGGGGCGGTTTGGGAGCACTGTATACAGCAAAAGCACCCTTGCCCATTGCAATGAATGGGTAGCAATTCGGAAGCATCTGAAAAGCACTTCGGTAGCGTCATATCACAGGAGTTTTTCTTGGGTTAAAAGTGCCCCGCTAGCGGCCGAAAAGTGGCGTAAGTTTTCCACTCAAACAGCGGTAAAGCGCCGCTAAAATGAGCCACGCTTTACTGCGAACGCACAAGCGGCCCCAGTGTGAAAGGTGTCTTAGAGGAGGAAAACAAGAAAATATTCTGAACCAAATGGTGTACTAAAATATTTAATACAATTTAACATAATAGTATACCACTCTGGTATCATATATGTGTTACACCAACAGAGCATTGTGGTTATTTGCCATTTTATTTCTGTGTATATTCACTGCAACCATATCTATTTGTACTATTTTTGTTACCATTTTTTTACTTTCTGTTTTAAAATTTCTACAATAAAATGTATTGAGTTTATACTGTATATTACATTATGAAAGATGGTGGGGGTGGTGGCGCTGTCGCCAATAAGTTGTGCTGCTGAGCCAATTGCTCACCCTGATAGGTGTGTGAGTGGGCTCTACTGGGGCAACCTTCCCTGTGCTTTACAATAATAATGTTGGCAGTGTCTGCCTATGTTTATATTGTAAGAAAATGGGAAAAAAATTGTAAATAAAATTATATTACCAACTGTGAACCACCAATGTAGTGATACCAGTAATGCTAACCAGCATAGTATTAGTAGGTTAATCTCTACAGTAAAAATAAATACAGGTCCAATAACCACAGTATAGGCTACCACAATGAAAATAATAATACAGTTAAAACCTTATGCAGAAGGAACCTATATGTAAAAACAAGCACCGTGGTCATAGGTGCAAATTGGATGCAGGAGTCCATATAACATAAGTTCAGACAGGTTGATTGTAATAGTGTAAAGTTCAGGGTGCACCTATGTGGGTAGGTGATCATAAAAGTACATCAAGTGTTTCTCACAGTGGATCCGGCGCTCCCCCTTATGGGTCTTAACTGTATTATTATTTTCATTGTGGTAGCCTATACTGTGGTTATTGGACCTGTATTTATTTTTACTGTAGAGATTAACCTACTAATACTATGCTGGTTAGCATTACTGGTATCACTACATTGGTGGTTCACAGTTGGTAATATCATTTTATTTACATATTTTTTCCCATTTTCTTACAATATAAACATAGGCAGACACTGCCAACATTATTATTGTAAAGCACAGGGAAGGTTGCCCCAGTAGAGCCCACTCACACACCGATCAGGGTGAGCAATTGGCTCAGCAGAACAACTTATTGGCGACAGCGCCACCACCCCCACCATCTTTCATATTTTCCTATTATACTCCCTTAGGGGAGCTATACATATATGGGGGGGCTGCAGTCGCATATTTTACCTTTACCTTACTCCCCTCACTTGCACTATCCTCTCTATATTATATATTACATTACCATTACCTCACCGTTTTGCAGTTCATGCCCTTACAAGTCCCATTAGAAGGTTTTTTCTGTAGCTTGTATTATTGGGGATGTAGGCAGGCTCTCCTGTGCTCCAAATCAGTAGTCAGCACAATCAAAACAAACAGAGTGCTTGCTTACATTAAAAAGTACCCTTCTCGGCACTAGGACAACTCGCATGCAGGCTGAGGAGATGATAACCACCTGACTCGAGCTGACAGGTTGGCGTGCAATTCATCGCTGTATGCAAGCAACCAGAAAGACGGATGCCTGGTGACCAGGATGCATCTCACATCCTGTCCTCCTCTCTTCTGCAACAGAGGAGCCAAACGGCCAGCCCGTTATTGTAACATGGCAGAGGTGGCGGCAACGAGGTGGGGGGAGGCCCGGTCAACTCCATAAGACACTCAGACATTTCGTCCCATTTTTTTCTTGGGGGGGGTGTCTTATGGAGCGAAAAATATGGTATATAGTCCAAAAAACTGTCCATCCTGTGACCATGCAAATATCAAACTCCACTGGTGATTTATACTTGCTCTCCAACCTTCCACTAGATGCTCTTATCTCCAGTTTTGACCTATATATCAAAATAAGTCAATATATTCCTTCCCCTTTAAGGGGTAAAATCCTCCTGGATCTTCCAGATGGGACCATCCAATTCAAGACGTGATTTTTTTCCACCTAATGGCTGCCAAGCAAACCCCTCCAGTGCTGTAATATCAGAGCTCTTGGCTGTCACTGAAGCCTAACAGTGTAAACAGCAGCAAAAGTACATTTATTTAAGAAGGATTGACGGGTGCACAAGAGTTTTTTTACTTGAACTTCTGTTAATAAGTAGGGCATCTTTTCAGAATTTATTTATTTACATTTACTAGTGAATGTGACAAAACAGTGTTTCAAAACTGCTGGATGCAAGATTTAAATCACCCTTCATAGCAACCTTGAGGCATGCACAGAGGTTTATTTACTAAACAAGTTGAGAATCTTCACTCAATAAATTGAATGAAGATTTTCTTCAATTATCCAATAATGTGAAAAGCAAATAGAGTTATTTTATTTCAGCTGCACATGGCTGAGTATTTAAAGTGGACACAGCTACAATTTATTCAGTGGACATTTTACCTTCTTTGGTAAATCAACCCCATTGAGGTTTATTTGTCAGAGGCGAGGAGCATGTTTACTTTTTACTGTTTATAGAATTTTCACGTAACTTAGCTTAGTTAATGAGGTGGAGCAAAATGAAAATGTACTTTGCAAAAAATAGTCAATCATGTGCAAGAACAATTAGAAAAATATTTTTTACATGCACGCAATTGGGTGATTGAAGTCAATAAAGCTTCACATCATTCACAAAGTGAAGGGAATTCTACCTTTACAAAGTGAATATTAACTTAACTTACCAATCATCCAATCAAGTGTAAGCAAAATAGTTTTTTCCTTGCATATGATTAGCTATTTTCACTTTAACTTCATTCACTAATCAAATTACATAATATACTCTTTTAGAAAGTGAACCTTGTAAGATTTTCTTTGCATGTACCCATATGGGCTGCACCTAATATGCTACTTTCAGTAAGTGGCATGTTTAATGTGACATCTACATGATGCTGGTGCCTTAGGGCAATACAATTGACTTGTATTGCCTCATGGCAATTTTAGCATGTTTTTCATTTTCATAAATCATATGAATCAAATAGTCACGTTCAAACTTCTACATTAACCTTAAAAATTCAGTCTTAGGATTTAATTTTTTTTTATAACGGATCCACTTCATGTACAGATGAAACAAACACAAATTTCCTACCAAATGTCTACCGTAGTTTTCCTTTCCTGATAGACTCCATGGCAGCATATATATGGGATATGGGTTAACTCCGCCTTCTCTCCAAATCTGTAGAACCCCACTTCCATGTCCGCGTTCCGTAACTATCCTACTCTGTCACTGAGAGGGAACTAGCATGGAGTCCAACAAGAAAGTAAATTATGGTAAGTATTTGATTGGAAATTGACAATTTTCCTGACAGACTCAATGGCAGCATACGTACGGGAAATAACTAGCCATACAACCAAGGGCAGGAATGTTGAACACAATCTTTAATTTGCACCTTCAACCAACAGGACTTTTAAACCAAAATTGACAGAGGATAAAGAAGCAGCCACCACACAATATTGAACCATAAAAGTGTTGATTGAGGACCATGAGGCAGCCTTGTAGATAACATTGAGAGTCACATGCCGCAATGCCGCCCAAGTTGTAGAAGTGCTCCTAGTTGAATGCGCTGTCATGTGACTCCAGGGGAGCCAGACCCTTAGCCCTGAAAGCTTCCTGAGTTGGGCTGAACAATCCAAGCCGTGATCGTCCTAAATAAGGCTTGCTTCCCCTTTGTAACTACTGTCGAACAGATGAGCCGAAAGCGTAAAGGTTGATAGAATGATTTCTAGGTTCTTGTGAAAGACTGATGGTACCGTAAGATTTAAGTCAAGCATAGGTATTTACACCACTCTGGGAAGAACATTAGAAAAGGCTCCTTGTAGCCATGGGCTCCAATTTTCGATACTCTCTTAGCCAATGTGAAAGCCACAAGAAAATACTTAAATGAGAGGTCCTTAACAGAGATAGACTTGACCCCCCCTTCTGCTACAGATCCTGAGAGCGAATCAAGAATGTTATGAACTAGATCATTACATGACCAGTCAGCAGCAGACAAGTACTCCGCAAACTTTGACCAGATTCTCCCATACGCGTTGTTTGTGCTTAGTATTCATGAACCAGACCACCAGATGCAACTGTGCTGGACATTGATGTAGAATTGCACACTTCCACAGAAGGTCTGGCCTTAGAAGGGAAGGGGTACTGGGTTCTGGTAGCTGAGCTCTACTAGCAAGGGCAAAGTAAATATCGTCTCCCTGTCTGAGATTTTCATAGATGGATGGCTTGGTTGGGAGGGTTCCAGTTCTTTCTGGCCAGCCTTAGCCATAATGGCTGTCGGACTTTGTGTGTGGATTGTACCCCACTCTTTAAGGGACTCCTGCAACACACACCTCACCAGAGATTCCATTTACTGGTTATCAACATGCTTTTCTCCAACTGCCCGGGCATGGCTCACACAGAGACCCACATCCACAGCCGACCCCTTCCTTGAAAAGGCTGACATGGCGGTGGGTGCGATGCCTAGAAAAAGAGTCAGAGCTTCTCCTGTGATGCCTGGACCTTGACAGTGACCTATGGCATATAGATCTGAAAGAAGAATGTTGATGCTTTGACCTAAAGAAGTCTCTATCATCCTGTGCCATGTATTGTTAATATGACCTAGAAAGACAAAAACAAAAAAGGTAGAAAGGAAAGAGTTAAAAGCCTAAAGCAGTGCTCAGATAAGTGAGAAAAGGAAAAGGGTTAAACACACCCTCTCATGCCTGCTATGCAAGGGCTGACCACAAGTGTGGGGGAGGTGAAACACCCATAGTGCAAAACTGCTCAGTCAGCCAACATGCACAGGTGATAGAGCCATAAAGCACAATTAGGATGCACCAGGATCACAGGCAGACAGCACACAAGTATGTTAATGCAGAGAATATACATATGATGATAGCACACAGCGTTTAGGGAAACTTCTAGCAGCTGATTAGATTTTCATGCTGTAATGATGCAACTGCCACCCACAGCATACATGGGCTGAGTCCCTGGGCAGGTAACCCATAGAAGCAGGGCCTGAAGAGAATACAGCAGCTTAAAACACAGATGTGTTCCTGCCGCCGTGAGAGCAAGGGAGGAAAGACAAAAGAGAAAAGACACATTTAATAACAAAAACAGCTGTCAAAAAGCACAAGGCCAAATGTAAACTACTAAGTGATGGCACTCACGTGACTTATGCCTGGTGTAGGGAGACTTCTGCATCCACCCTGGACATTTTTTTACCACCCACTAATAGCAGGGCTAACCAGCCAAACTGCCAACTGCCTGCCAGTGGCAGGGCCTTAGCTCCTTATAGGCACCACATCAATATGCCCTGGAGAAGGGAGAGTGTTGCATTCAACCTGAGCATTTCATGGCCACCCGCTAATAGCAGGGCTTTCCTGCCAGCCTGCCATGTGCCTGTCAATAGCAGGGCCTTAGCTCTTCATTGGCACTGCATCTATATGCCTTTTCCACTTGCTGATAGCTGGGCACTGCTGGATCTGGCAGGGGGCATTTCTTCTCACCATATTCCGGATATGGCTTACACGCTGAACCACCAGGCCTTGACTGCAGATGTTATCACCTGGGAAAATGTAAGATTCCAAACACACAAGGTCCGAGAAAGAGGACAAAAAAGCAACATGGCCTATAGTTTTGAGGCAACGTTTATTGGAGTGGGGACCTATAGGATTGGAAAGGAGGCATGGTTAACCCATACAGATGCTGCCAGGGAGTCTGTCAGGAAAATACATTTTCTCCTTTATAGATAACATTGCTTTTCATTTTATATTGTATTTACAGCAAAAGTTTGGGATATGCAAATATAAGCTTGTTTACTTCAAAGTTAAATGCTGCCCTTGTAGCTATCATCATATTTATTTTAATTTAGTCTATTAATTTGTGAATCTAATCAACTTTTATATCAAATGTTTCATGCCTGTCCTAAAAGGGCTTTCATTTTTTTCTAGTAGAAAAGCTTAACATCACTTTTAGCATTAGTAGTATTTCGAGAAGGTGGTACCAAGGAAGATGTTGTGACTCTTGTGACTTTAAAATGTTTTGGCTGTACATATTTTGCAATTTTTGTATATATTTGATTTGAATGCTACTACACACATTTAAAACATTGTAGAATTTGACAGTGATTGTATGGAAATAATATTAGTATTAGTGCACAGCCACAAAGATAATGTAATTGATATATTAGTAGAAAATGTTCACTTTGCAAAATGAATGGTGATTTATCATTATGAATAAGATAAAGATGTTTTTACTTCAATCTGATCATTTGCAAGCAAAAATCTCCCTAGCACATAATTGTGTATGCAAGGTGAACAAAGCATTAACATCTTCACTGAGCTAAGTGGTAGGTAAACATTTTCTACTGCTTAAAATGTACCCAAAAGAGTGTTACACAGAAGGATTGTTTTATGATTGGACTGGATCTCATCCAGCCACCAGCATGTGTGTATAATACACCCTAAATAAACAAAATAAAAAGCAAATTAATTGCAGGGAGTATGGCCAGCTATATTCAGAAAAGACCAAAAACAGGTATGCTGAGCAAAAATTCAGGAATATACATCGATTAACCTACAGCAACCTGCATTTAGTTTGCTGTGGTCAAATCAGTTAAAGGTGAACCCCAGGCACAAACATTTCAATTAAATAAACTCATCAATCCTCTTTCTCCTGCATGGTTAGAAATGTTTGGAATGGTAACATATCAGCAGTAACTATTGACATGTCATAATGTATGAGGCCTTTACAGATGGGCCCTTTTCCTGCTTGCTGTCCCTTTGAGCTGTTAGTAAAATATGATACACACTTTTGTAACTCAAAAGCCTTTTAATAAAGTATTATACTGTAAAAAAAATAAAAATAAAAAATATATTCTAATGTGCAAATGTTTTAGGCAGGTGTGAAAAAAATTCTGTAAATTTGAAATGCTTTAATAGTTAATTGTTTTTATCAATTGAATTTGAGGGGGCCCCCACGCAATTTTTTGTTTTTAATTTTGGTTCGGGGTTCCCCTTAATATTCATACCAGACCCAAAGGGCCTGGTAATGGACTGGGGGGAATCCATGCCATTTTTTCAATGAGTTTTATCTGTATCACCGAGACCCGACAATTCATTACAGGCGCGATCAGTTTTAAATGACTTTTTTTTGCTTTAGAAATGTAATTTTGCTGTGGGACTGTTCTAAACACGGGAACAATGCACTACTTTACAGGCATATTTTAGACACCACCCAGGCATGAAATTTAAAGGAATATTTCACTTTTATTGTTTCACTTTAAGCATTATTAAAATCACTGCTCCCAAAAAAACAGCAGTTTTTAAAACTTTTTTTGCATTGATACATGTCCCCTGGGGCAGGACCCAGGTCCCCAAACCCTTTTTTTTGACAATACAATGAATGTAAGCCTTTAAAATTAGCACTTTTCATTTTTCATGTTTGTGTCCCATAGACTTTAACAGTGTTCGCACGTTCAAACACATTTTTTGCCTGTTCGCAAGTTCTAATGTGAACCGAACTGGGGGGTGTTCGGCTCATCCTTACTGTAGATGTTAAAGTTATTGCCAAATGGCTTGCACAGTAAAACAGCTACATTAAGATTATACTAGAACAGTAGTCCAAAATCTGAATTGGGTAGAAGTGCAGTGAAATACATTTTCAAATGATTTCAGCATATCAAATAAGTAAGTAAATTATATCTGACTGGTTTATCATTAAGACAGCAAGACTAAATAGTATTTTATAGCACTGTTCCTTTATTCATTACCCTACAGACATGGAATTATTTGCAACTTGTGCACTCTATGTGCATGTTGCTATGGAAATTTAAGCTGCTACTCTACAGCGTATAATCATGAAATACCCCACTTTACATTAAGTAGTAATTTAATTTAGAATATTTCCTATTTCTCATAAAGTATATACAATAGATTCAAAACTCACTGGTGAATTAAACTATACTCGATGACCACTCATCTGATTTAATGATCCAATTAATGCTTGTTTGTCTATATGCTGCTAGTGATTTGTGGTAGTAAGGGGAGCAGATTTTTTTCATAAGAGAGTTATCTGTGCAATAAAATTATTTTCATTTATGTATGACACATTCTAATAAGCATCTTGCAATTCTTTTCAGCCCTTCATTTGGGCTTACTGAAGACACATTTGTGTAAATATACACAATAAAAAGCCCTTACAACTAGTGGTGTGTCCCTAGAGATCTGTTTAATTTGCATATTATAAGAAGTGCTGGCTTACTTGTTTTTTTTGTAGTTTACCTAGTTGGTCACATAAAGGAAAACCATTTAATAAATCTGTATTTTCTTTTAAAAAGTGATATCCATATACCATATACTCGAGTATAAGCCAACCCGAATATAAGCAGAGGAAAACGTATTGACTCGAGTATACTGTAAGCCTAGGGTGTCCATCTGCATGCCTCACTTTGCCTCACTGTGTCCATGTGCATGGCTCACTGTGTCCATGCCTCACTGTGTCCACGCCTTTCTGTGCCCATGTCTCACTATGCCCATGCCTCACTGTGTCCATGATTAGACTAACGTTTAACATGGGAGTCTATGGAAGGGTGCTATGGAAGGAGTGCCCGACTTTGAAAAATTGGTGCTCCCCAGCCGTAGGTCCCCCAGACAACAAACTTTGCACACTTGTAGTGGAGAAAACCGGCTGTAAGTGTGCTAAGTTCCGGGTCCAGGGGAGTTATGACCGCCCGGAACCGGGCCCCCAAATCTGGGAGATCAGGCGCAAAAAGGTGACTCGAGTATAAGCCGAGGGGGGCATTTTCAGCACAAAAAAATGTGCTGAAAATCTCGGCTTATACTCGAGTATATACAGTAATTTGAATTATTTGTATAAAATTCTTGTTTTTTTATAAATAAACATTTGTTACAGGATGCATCCATTACGATACGTTTCCAAAGATTGCAGGACTTATAAAAAGGAAGACCAATATTGCCTGTATGCTTTATAAAGGGCTGCAATAACTCATTAGTTCCCTGCTAAAAGAATGGAGGGTGGTGTGGTTTTACAGCTCTATAGCATTGCATAGAACACCGCCCTGGTTGCAGGTCCATTACCTCAGCATTAGTTGGTCCTCAGGAAAATCACATTCCACTCTGACTACTACCTACTACCATTACCTTTGCCTGTCTATATTTGGAGGTCTTCTCTACTTGGATATAGAGATGCAGAGCAGATAAGTCTTAAAAAGGTTGTAAAAGGCAGGTTTTTTTTATCTTAATGCATTATATATGCATTAAGATAAAAAGCCTTCTGTGTGCAGAAGCCTTCCCAGCACCCCCTAATACTTTCCTACGGTCCCTCCCTGTCCACAAATGTCGCGGCCATCTTAGATTCTCCTTCCTGATTGGCTGAGACACAGCAGTGGTGCCATTGGCTCCCGCTGCTGTGAATTAAAGTCAGCTAGCCAATCAGGGAAGAAAGGGGGCAGGGCCAGTTTTGGGGCTCTGTGTCTGAATGGACACAGGGAGCTTTGATTCAACTCAGGTGCCCCAATAGCAAGATGCTTGCTGTGGGGGCACTGAACAGGAGGGAGGGACCAGGATCACAAAAGAGGGACCCAAGAAGAAGGGGATCTGGGCTGCTCTAAGCAAATTCACTGCAACAGGGCAGGTAAGTATAACATGTTTGTTATCTTTACAGGAAAAAAAACAAGACTTTGCAATCACTTTAAGAAAGGTATTCCCCGAGCCCATCATGACTTCTTGGATATGTGCAATAAAAATGGGGGTAAAATTCTACCTCTACCTTGAATTTATGATTGTCCAATCAATCTCAAACCCTGTACAGAGATCCCATTTGACTTTACCCCCTGGCCAAATCCAAAAATGTTACACTCACGCAATACAATTTGAAAAAATAATGCAGTCTTCGTTGTTGAAAAAAGGATGGTACCTGGCTCCTAACAAAGTTGCGAATAAATATCTTTATCCACTCGCATTAGTTTAAAATCTTTTCCTGAATCTCCAGTCCACCAAGATATTCACCAAGTTGGACCTACACAGAGCTTAAAACTTGATTAGAATTGGAAAGGGAGATAAGTAGAACAGGTTTACAAACGTTGAGCACTTTTAATATCTTGTACTGCACTGGCCACTTGAGGTTATGGTATCTCCATTGACTCTAAGAAAGTCTCAGCAGATCTTGTCTTTGAAGTTATCGCTCAAACTACAGTAGAATCAATCCTCTCTCAGTGTCCTAGCACTAAGACACTCTTGAACCCTATCACTTTCTTTTTCTCAGAAACACAGCAGAGAAAAAGTATGATATCCTTAACATAAAGGTGCTGGAAGCCAAGGTGGCATTGCAGGAATGACACAATCGGTTAGAAGGGACAGCCACTTCAGGCTAAAAATGTTTTCTTCTTTTTAAGGTTCAATTTTCCACCTGACCTTCTGATACATGTCCAAGAATGCCAAATCTGACACCCTATTGTGAATTATTTTCTGAGAAGGATTCAGGCCTCTGCCTCTCCAATGGTCTGCTTTTAGATTGGGACTAGATTGTTGTGCCTGAAGATCTAAGGGCATCTGTCCATAGTACTTGCCACTGGCTGATCACTTCATCAGCGATAAAACACAAGATTTGCTATAGTGAACTTGTAGAACATTTGCCACTTCATGTACCATGTCAAGAGCTGTAGAGACAGACCATAGTTGTTTCAAAGACCTTGCCTGTACCAAAACACAACCTTGGAGCATCCTTGCAATGGATTTTATTTCAGAGCTTCCAATGTTGGAAGGGTGCAATGCAATCTTTGTTGTGGTGGCTTGCCACACTAAAATTGCTACTTTCCTTCTCATGATTCAGCTTCAGCCACAACTAATGGTTTCAGCGGAGAAGTGGTAATACTTCAAGGCATTCCAAAAGATAATGGGCCAGATTCACAGAGCGATTACGCGTGCGCAACTGCTGTTGCGCGTGCGTAAGTCTAAATGTGCGCGTGCGTATAGTTGGACGCGATTCACAAAACAATATACGCCAGAAATCTACGTTTTTTGGTCCGGCGTAATTGAGTTAGACATTCGCTTCCCTTCGCGCAAAACTGCGCTAGACACACCATTGATTTGCTAGTCAAATATGCTAATGAGGGAGTTACGGGGATCCACAAAAAAACGCAGTTGCTGCGCAGGCTACGCGATGTGCGCAACTGCAAAATGTCCTGTCTAAAGTTAGAGCCCATAAAAGCTGATCTAACTTTTGAAAAAAAGTCTAATTGTCAGATAAAGCAACACCGTTATTGAGGAGCAGACCACACACACGTGTTGCACTACAATTTGACTGCCAACATGCTAGGGGCATCGTCGCTCATAGCTGCACTAGTGAATATAGATGACCAAAGAAGGAGGAGGGCACGGAGGATGGCACGGGAGAGGGTATACCGCACACGCATAGACCTGTTTGGCATGAGTGATTCTGAGGTGTATCGCATCTTCAGATTCCCCCCTCATGCCATCCTGGAATTAACCACAACCCTGCAGGAGGACATCACCAGCCCAACACAACGCTCACATGCAGTGCAGCCACTGGTGAAGGTCCTGGCAACACTCCATGTCCTTGCCAGTGGCTCTTTTCAGCGTACAAGTGGAGTGGTGGCTGGGATGTCACAATCCTCCATGAGCAGATGTGTGCACCAGGTTGTCCCTGCAATCCTCACACGCTTGGCCAACCAAATCATCAAACCCACCACTGAGGAGATTCGAATCAAGGCAATGGCAGATTTCTACCGAATTGCCAGATTCCCACGCACTGTGGGGGCCATAGATTGCACACATGTGGCACTCCAGCCCCCCCATGAGACCGAGCACATGTACCGCAATCGGAAGAATTGGCACTCCATCAACGTACAGGTGATAGTTGATGCCCAAGGCCTCATATGGCACGTCCGTGCCAAACACCCAGGGTCCAGCCATGACAGCTACATCTACAATCAAAGCCACATCCGAACAGAATTCGAACAGAACGTGTATGGGAACACCTGGCTGGTTGGTGAGTGACATGGGAGTCAGGCATGACTATCCCCTCCCGTGATGCACAACAGAAGTGGCACATGCATGACTAACATTCTCCTGTCTTTTCCTTTACAGGTGACTCTGCATATGCACTGGGACCCCATCTCATGACTCCTATCCGGAACCCCCAAACCCCAGGAGAGGAACGATACAATGAAGCACACATCAAAACCCGTGCAGTGGTGGAGCGCACCTTTGGCCTCCTGAAGTCACGTTTCCGATGCCTGGATAAGTCAGGGGGTACACTGTTGTATTCCCCAAACTTCGTGTGCCATATCATCGCTGCATGTTGCATGCTACACAATCTCGCAGTGAGGAAGGGCCTGCAGGTTGAGCTACGTGATGATCTGACCCCCCAACCAGAAAATCAACCCCTAACCGAGGATACCCCGTCTTCTGAGGGAAGAGCAGTCAGGAGGCAGCTCATATTGGGCATCTTTGCACGTTAAACACACACATTAATCATGGCACAATGAGAATGCATGCATGCACACCACTGTGGTCCCTAGCACACACACCCCACATCCTCATCAAATTGGATTGGCACCAGTCCACCATGCAAGACTGGTGAGCAGTAACGCCACGTCAAGGCTCCAATTATGTCACTGTACATTCATACACCATTCCCACGGACCTGGGAATCACTTCTCCCTGGTCCTGGGGAACCCTTCTCCACCAAAATTGAGGGTGACACCCCTTTTCCAGCAGGAATGTCACCCCCACATTCAAACATCATTCACAACCCAAAATATGCCAAAAAAGTCAAACAAACAAAAATGCATAAAAACAAAAAATGCATAGGAAAAAAAAAATGCTTAGAAAAAACAAAAAAAAGCAGAGAACAAAAATAAAAAAGCTTTCAAAACAAACAAAAGGGGGAAAAAAAAATTATTGTCCTCTGCCTGAGCCACGCCTGGGGCGCCCCCGGCCACGGCCCCGGACCCTCAGGGGAGACGCATGGGGGAGGGGAAAAGCCGGGGAAGGAGGAGCAGCCCCTGAGATCTGCCCACCTGGCGGCCTGCCCTCCAAGGCCACGGCTATTCTGTCCAGGGCAGCACCAAGTGTTGCCGTGTTGCCCTGGATAGCCTGGGTAAGGGCCCTCACATCCTGCCCAACGCCTGCTGCTGTAGTTTGCAGGTCATTTAGGCAGGTTGTGGAGGCCCGGGAGTGGGAGTCCAGGTTACCCAGGCTATCATTAATGGAGGACAGGCTCTGATCCACCCGCCCCATAGTCTGGCAGAGCTGTCTCAGAAGGCGGGTCTGGGTGGCCAGGTTCCTTCTCAGACAGGCGGGCATGAGATTGGGCGCCCCCCTGGTGCTTGGGGATGACCTCCTGGCTCCAGCTGATGGTTGTGGCCGGGGAGAAGGGGAGGCCCTTGTGAGGGGAGCCATGTTGGGGGAGGAGGGGGGGGGGCTGACCCTTAGGGAGGGCAGGCTTCTTGCAGCCAGAGGGGAAGAGTCCGCAGAAACCAAAGGGCCAGTGCCTTCCATGGACTCCTCCTCCTCATGATTCTGCTCCTCCTCATGATCGTCCTCCGCATGATCCTCCCCCTCCTCTTGTTCCTCCTCTGCGGACTCTGGCCTTGTTGGGGGGGCCTCATTAGGCTGCTGTCCTGGGGTTGGAGCGGTCAGTCCAGATGGCCCTGCACCCTCCTGCACAGCTGTGGATGACACAAAACATTCACAGGTTGGAGGATCCACACACTTGCCACATATTCCCTTTCACCCCCTCCCCCACACATGCTACACACCTGAGAGAAATAAAAACCTTACCTGGCACCGCGGGGACCGGACTTGTGTCAAAGCCTGGCAGGCCCTCCACTTCATGCCGGTGAAAGGTCAGGGCCACCACACGCTCCGTCTCAGAAAATCTAACCCGGCATGGTGGGCCCCCTCCTGTGCCCCTGGCATGGGCATTTATTGCGGCCAGTTTTTTTTTCACCTCACGCCGGAGGTCATTTATTTTCTTTTCTATCCCAGAGCGGGTCCGTGTCTCCCCCTCCCCCGATGAATTGACCTGCTCTGTGATCATATCCAAGATCTCCCTCCTCCTGGCCGGGGTGGTGGTGGCACTCTGCGGGCCGTGGAGAAAACGCCCATAGTCGGTAATGGCCCGGGCAAGAATTCTTTTTTCCCCCACAGTAAAATTGAGCTTTCTTTTTCTCTCAGTCATACTTCCAAACAAACTCACTAGCAGTCACCAAAAATCTGTCACAAATACAAGCACAACCAATCAGACAAGAACACACACAAAGAGAAAAAGAACAGCCAAAAATCACACTAGCACTCAGCAAGAAACACACACAAAAAAATCAGATGAAAAAATAAAGCAAGAAAACAAACGCTCAGAAATCTATCAAGCAAACAAACAGTCTCAAACACTTATCAAAATACACTTTCACAAAACTACCAACAAGCACAAGATCACACAGAACACTAATCTCACAACTACAAAACACACTCTAACGAACAACAGAGCAAAAGCACTTGATTCAATGGGAAGGGACACAAAGGGATGTACTTTTGCAATGGAAGGGCGTTTGTGTGTGTCTATTTATGCTGTCTGCGTAGTTCACAACATTGCCCTAGTCCATTTCCAATTTCAATGATTGCGCCGCTCCCGAGTTGTGAGCATGCGCACAACGGAGCTGACATGGTTTCCTTCATGCGCGCATGCGCGAGTCGGCCGGCCCTTCATTTGCATGGGGTCACGGCTCATTTCAATGTAACACGCCCACGTCCCTCCCAATTTGTATTACTCCTCCTTACGCCTACGGAAAAAACCTTACGTTTGCGCAAGCTCTTGCGTAAAAGCTACGTGAATCGCCGGATTACGCGGCTAGATTGCGCAAGTCTAACGGAAAAGTGGTGCGCTACGCCGGAATGATAATGCGCCGATCTACGTGAATCTGCCCCATTGTGTCCAGTTTAAAGGAGTCCAGTTTACTTGAAATTTTGTCAGGAATTGTGTTAGAAGCTTAAGATTCAGTCCTCCCAGTCCTTTGGCTACCACACACTAACTTATGGCAGAACGGAGAGGACAGACCAAACTTTGGTAAAACACCTGAGATGTTTTTCCTCTACCATGCAGGACAATTGGACCTCATTACTCACAATATCTGAGTTTTTATATAACAATGTCTCTCATAGGGCCTACCCCCCTTACCCATGGCTAAGGCTAAGTCGCTCCTAAGCAATACTGCTAAGCCAATCTATCTAACCCTCAGTTATTAAAAGCTGTTATAGATCTACTGCTATAATCATTGTAAATGGTTCACTTTGTCATCATATGATGTACTATTGTCATTATTGACAGCATGTTGTTATCAGTCTACATTTCTCCCATGTTATGGACAATCATCTTTTTTTCACTGGAGTACATCCTACACGTGCACCACTTCACATGCAAATGTAGGTTATTTTCTAAAGTAATTGTGTATTTTTATTGTTGCCCTTTTGCTCATAAGAAAGACCCAGCATTTTTTTGTTTTTTACTTTTGCATCAGTCAGCATACCAAGCCTAATTTTAACTAACACTGTATTATTAACTGTGAGAGACATGTTTTTATTTTATGTAATCTCTGTCCTCAGTGACATTCAACAGAAAATAATTGCTTTATCCTAGCCATCACCACACTTGTTAAAACTTTAACTCACATTTAACAGACATAACTAAGGAGGCTAAGAGCACAAGGCAAGAGTATGCTCTTAATGATACGTTAACTTAGGCTCTATTAGGGAGCTGTGGTGGCTCAACGTGATTGGCACTGCGCTGACAAGCCATTCACCTCTGCAGCCAAGGGTTCGGATCCCGGTCTCGGCTACATGTGAATTGAGTTTGGTGGTCTCAGCCCGGCTCCCGGTGGGTGTGCTATGCAAGGTACGCCTGTGCTTAGTACGCCCACCCCCCCCCCCCACAAAAACCACCACACTTGCACGCACACAAAATTGGTTTAAAAAACACATGCACTTTGGCCATGCGGTCTCATAAAAATAAAGAGAGGCGAAGGACCTACGGGGCTGGCTGGGTGGGCTAGGCCCCCTCACTCCCTCATAGGGGGAGTCCCTCTGCCCCATTGGGGTCCCGTTGGGCCCCAGTTGGGCTCCCAAGAGGAGCAGGTAGGGCGGGGTGAGTGGGAGGCCCCCCTTCACACCCGCCATTGCCACCAGGGGCATGGAGAAGGATGGCGATTGCCTCCGGGGGGAGGGTCTGCCTACTCCCAACTCCTGCAGTCCGGCTCCTCTCTCTCGAGTTCACGCACAAAAATACACTTTAAAAAAAAAAAAAAAAAAAAAAAAAAATTAAAAAAAAAACTTAGGCTCTATTCACATCTAGGCGTAGGCGTTCCGGCGTTTTTTTTTTGGCGTTTTGTCGCGCGATTGTGCGCGTTTGCGCGCGTATGTGCGCGTTTGCATACAGCGACGTCCGACGTTTTTTTTATTTTTTTGCCCAATAGGAAAAAAAATCACCTCTGTCATCATTTGTTGCTATGTTAGGAATTTTTTTTGCCTCTTCCTGGGTGAAAATTGCTCTTCCGGGTCATCCTTGTGCTTCCGACTCCATTTTCATTTATTATTTAGAAGTGAAAATGAGTGATGACGAGATGGTTTTGTTCATGGCAGCAGCCACTGCTAGCACATATCTGCTAAACAAGAGGCATAGAAAAAGGAAGAGGCAACGCAGATTTTGGATACACCCCGTCATTGCTGGTCGGGAAGAAAGAGGTCAATTTTGGGTGATGTACAATGACCTGCGTGACCATGAAGAAAAATTTCAGGACTACACCAGAATGTCCATAAAAAGGTTAGTTAAAATTATCTGTCTTCATTCTTTTTGACATTGTACCATTTGGGTTGCCACCCTTTCTTCAAGTCAAACCCGAACACTTTAGCGGTGCACAGCTATTTCTTTTAATAGTATAAACTATACTTATATTTTGCTATTATTTAACATTTCTAATCATATGAAGATAATAACAATAGTCCCCCTTTACATCAGAGTCCACAGAGTCCCCCTTTACATCAGAGTCCACAGAGTCCCCCTTTACATCAGAGTCACCCTTTGACATCTGAACTCACAGATTTCCCTTTCACTGTAAAGGGGCACTCTGCAGACTCTGATGTAAGCGAGAACTCTAGGTACTCTGACATAAGGGATGCTCTGGGAACCCTGATTTAAGGGGGGACAGTGAGAATTCTGATGTATGGAGAGGACTCTAATATAAGGGATAACTTACTGTTGTAAGTGGTGCTTTGAAGACCATGAATTACCCTTGTGTACTCACTCAGAGGCAGGAGAGAGAAGGGGGGGGGGGGGTTCAGTCAGACAGTGATGCATGGTGAGCTCACTTTACCCCTTGGCAGTTAGCACCTCTCATCGAGGTGTATCTGAGGCTGCTGTGTTTTAACTGTCCGTCCCCTGCAGGCAGTAGCCCTGTTGTAAAATCATAGTCTTGTCTGAAAAATATGCCCGAGTTTCAAGCAGTCTGAAACCCGGACACATGATTACAAACCAGAACTGTCCGGGAGAATCCCGGACAGGTGGCAACCCTAGTACCATTCCATTGTCAATTAAAAATTACATTTATCTTTACAGCTTTGATGAGTTGCTGCAATTAGTGAGCAGTAGATTGCAGAGGATGGACACCTACTTTCGCAACAGTATACCCCCTGTGGAGCGACTGATCATAACACTGAGGTAATTTATATTTTTCAAAAATATTATGCTAATATACGTCTATTTTTAAGTGATCCAACCTAATGCTATATTCTTGCTATAATACCGGCATAGGAAAAACACACATGTGCTGAAAAACCGAAATAAAGCTTTATTTTATTGTCAAAAAGGACTGCGATTATGTTTAGCCACTTCGCATAACCGCGCAATTATTTGCAACAAAACAGGTCGGGTCCTTCAGCTGACTTTGTCTTGGCCTGCTTATAGACTATTGCATGTATTACACAATATTAATATTTCCATATATGCATCAAATAAAAACCAAACACAATTTGTTGAAGATCAAAATTTCTTTAATTATTCTTAAACTGCAAACATTTGGTAGATCGTAGGTTCTTTTATTATTTACATCTCGCAATCCTAACGTTGCTTATATACAAAAATCTTTTTAAATATCATGGTATGATTGCGGGGAGTCCTCTTCCCCGTGTGGTGACCTCACCACGTGCATTGCTTGGCCAAACTGAGACTAGCTGGAGGTGGGGGTGTCATCCGTTGGCCAACGAGAAGGTGGTGGTGCTGGTGGTGGTGTTGGTGTTGGTGGAGGATTGTACGTTGGTTGTCTCTGGAGATGGGGGTAAGTCGAAGAATTTGTTGTCATCGTCATAGGGTAAGTAAAAGGTGGTGTCTGAAGATGAGGGTAAGCTGGAAGTGTTGTTGGGGTCAGAGTAGTGTACGTGGAAGGTGGTGTTGGCAGATGAGGGAAAGGCGAAAGAGTTGTCATCGGAGGAGGGTAAGCAGAAGGTTGTGTCTGAAGATGAGGGTAAGTTGTAACTGTTGTCGTGTTCAGAGGAGTGTGAGTGGAAGGTTTTGTTGGCAGATAAGGGAAATGAGAATGAGTTGTTGTCAGAGGAGGGTAAGCAGAAGGTGGTGGTGTTGGTCGAGGTGGATGTGTGGGAATATGTGGTGCTGTCCAAAGGGGAACGGGTGGTGCTGAGAGATGCTGCGTGGGTTGATTTGCGTAGGGGCCATAGGGTGGTGGAGGTTCTGAAATTTGATCAGCCTCATTTGGTGGTATAAAGGTAGCTATGTACCTTATGGTACATGCAAACATAACTGTCTGTAGATTTGGGGGGACCTTGTCCATTAAGTCTCCAAGCCATTTAGCCGACTTTTGCCCATATGAGCGACTGTTCATTGTGTCCGACATATTGGACATGATGTCCAACATTCTATCAAGCGCTGGATCCGAAGCTGGAGCCTTCCTTCTAATCCCTCTTGGAGGTGCACGAGTGAAGACCGTTGATGCTGGCTCGTCTTCTCCAATTGGTGTTGCAGTATTGGACCGCGATGAAGCTTGGCTTTCCGCCTCCTGAACCGCTATAGCCTGATCCCCCGAGGCCAAACTGTCATTGTCGCAGTTCTCTGGTTCAGTTGGAGCAGCTTCCTCCCAGCAGTTCTCAGTACTGAAAAAAGAAATGAGATATTCAAAAATAATTTTTAACATTTTGTCTACCGACCTTAGTACAGATAATGGTTTACCTCCCCAAAGCCAGCACTGGTCTTAGGAACTCCAGTTCTTTGGAATGAATGTATTCTTTGGATGCACATGCTGCTGATCCACTCCTGCGTTCCTGTTGTGCCTTCAGTTGCCGAGTGTAGGCGTCACGGAAACTTTTCCACTTAGATTTCAGCATTTTTACTGAAAAAAATATAAAAAAATAATATATATTATTTTCTTTGTAGGTATCTATCAACTGGACAATCCATAGCAAGTCTACATTACGCATTCCGTATAGGAAAATCTACTGCCAGCTACATAATTCGTGACACCTGCTGTACAATTTGGGAAGTCCTAAAGGAAATTGTCTTTAAAAAACCAACAACAGAGGAATGGGCACAGATTTCAGAAGTATTCTGGCAACGCTGCAACTTCCCAAATTGTCTAGGAGCGATCGATGGCAAACACATTCGTATTGTAAAGCCCATGGCTAGTGGAAGCCAGTACTTTAACTATAACATTTTTTTTTCTTTTGTGTTAATGGCTGTGGCTGATGCCAATTATTGTTTCACCTACATCGACATTGGGTCATATGGAAGCAGCGCGGACTCCGCTATTTTTGGGAACTCTTCTTTTGGCCAAATGCTACGAACGGATAGTCTGGACCTTCCGGAAAGCACTCCACTCCCGGGCACAAATGGCCCTCGCCTACCCAGTGTTTTTGTGGGTGATGAGGCCTTTGCTCTAAGCACACACCTCCTACGGCCTTATTCGGGGCATAATCTGAATGAGGAGAAACGCGTGTTCAACTACCGGCTAACCAGAGCACGTCGGGTAGTTGAATGTGCTTTTGGGATTTTGGCAAATAAGTGGCGGGTTCTACACACTCCGATTGTACTCAACATGCAGAATGCCATCAGTGCTGTGGAAGCTGCGTGTGCCTTGCACAACTTTGTAAGGCGGCGTGATGGTTTTGAGTATGAGGAGCCAGTCCATGAGAATCTGGAAAGAGCTCATTGGACTGGTGTACGTGGGAACACACAGGGTACACATGTCCGTGATCAATATGCGGCATACTTCATTTCTCCTGCAGGACAGGTCCCATGGCAGCTTGATTCGATTTAATGTTTGTAACTTTTTAGTTTTTTTGAAACAATGAACTGTATGCTATGCTTCTTTTGGTGGACTATAACATTTACTATGCTGTTTTACGAAAATAAAACAAAAAGATTGATGAATTAAAAAATCTCATGCTTATTTTATTTTGATAAATTTTTATCTTTGGGTTCAGTATCCCTATGATATAGTGTGCCATTTATTAATAGTGACATGCTGACAATTGTATACTTATTTTATGCATTTTTTTTATGGGGTCTACAAATATAACCAATAAAGGGCCTGTACGTGCCCGCCTAGACGTGGGTTGGGGGTCCGATCGGGACCCCGTCTGTACATCCGGAGATTCCATGGCTGTGTGTTTCCCCCTGCGTGTCACTTCCACCTCCTGTGTAAACACAGGAAGAGGAAAGTGATGTGATGTCTCCTCTCGGTGGTATTTTCAAGTGTCGCTGAGGAGACATCACATCACAAAGTCTGCACAACACTACACTGACACCAGTACACGCAAGCACAAACCCCATTTGATCACCAATCCACCCCCCACCCCCTGTCACAGTGTCACTGATTGCAGTGAGTGTAAGGTCCAGGGTAGCCCCCATCCCCCCCTTAATAAAGTTTGAAGCCTTTGATCAACCGCCATAGTTAACTACCAGTGTCAAAAGCGATCATTTTTCAGATCGCTGTATAGTGCCACTTTTGTCGCTAGGTAGATATAATTTCTTTTTCGGGATTTTTTCTATTAAAGACATGTGGCTGAATGAATTTTGCCCTCAATGATTGACAAAAATTTTGCTTATTTTATTTTTTGGAAAAGAAAAATTAGAATTTTTTTTTTGTTTAAAATGTCGCTATATTTTTGTATGTAACGCAACAAATAAAAATCACAGAGGCGATCAAATATCACCAAAAGTAAGCTCTATTTGTGGGAAAAAGAGGGCGTGATTTTTGTTTGGGAGCCACGTCGCACGACCGCGCAATAGTCCGAATTGTAAAAACCCCTTGTAACATTTACCAGCATATTGGTACGGTAATAAGTGCTTACTGTAATGAAAAACAATTATTCTATTATTTCCCTATGGGCATTTAGCAGTTCAGTTATGTTTGCAGTAGTTTACCTTTGCTATCCTTGTCCTCTATGTGTGTCCAGTTGCTGTATATTTGACTTCCAATCTGTTTCCATGCCTTGCTCCGGCTGGATCGCAGCTTATACCCTGGATCCCTAGTGTCATAAAGACAGGGGTGCTGCTTCACCATTCTTATGAACTTTTCAGAGTCCAGGAGAGAAACAGTGTCATCAAATTGAGCCTCCATCCTCATTCACTTTCCTCATGTACTTGTTATCAATAAAATGGTGATTTTAGAACTTCCTGTAAAAAATGTAATTTCCTGTATTTCATTAGAGCAGAATAGGCGTTAAAACGCGCGTTAAAACGCTTGTTGTCGCGCTATACGCTCAATTTGCGCGTTTCCCATTACTTTCTATGGGAAAAAAAAAACGCTCAAATACGCCGCAATCGCGCTATTCGCGCAACAAAAAAAGCTCCGGGACTTGTTTGAGCTTCACGCGACCGGCATTTGGGCGTTCGGCGTTAAGATGTGAACAGTCACCATTGACAGTAATGTTATTTCATCCCTCCGGCGTATTGTAGCGTCGCGCTTCAGGCGTTAAAACGCCTAGGTGTGAATGGAGCCTTACAGACACAGATGGAGACATAGAGATATAACTACTTTCACACATTAAACATGTTTAGAGAGCCTGTCTGCTAAACTGAGTCTTACCTATAACAAAGAGGTCTAGCACTGAAAAATTCACAGGTGATCTGACAATTACCTTCTGCCCAGCTCTCTCCTAAGTGCTATTTTTCATCCAGCAGAGGTTGGCTGTTATAAAAATAACTGCAATCAGTCCATTTTAAAGACTAGAACAATAAGCCAGTACCAAAATATACTGACATGTATCTTACTGCTTTATAGTAGTCCCTATGTTGTGTATTTTTAATAGTTTTCTTGATATTGTATATGTGATAGCAGGCATGCAGTGGACAGAGGAAATATATATATATATATATATATATATATATATATATATATACATATATATATATATATATATATATATATATATATATACATATATATATATATATATATATATATATATATATATATATATATATATATATATATATATATATATATATATAATTCCCACATTTTGTCATTTTGTAAGTTAATGCTAGTAAAAGTTAACTTTCCTTTTTATACCAAAACCTTTATAATTTTCTAAACTAGTGAAACATCTAAATGTAATTCACTATGGCAAAATGTAATGTCCTGCTAGTGTTATTGGCTCACTGATTTTCTCAGCAATCTGCACTAAGATACAAATAAAATTCCAGTTATCCACTGCAATAGGAATTTCATTTTTGGGAAGATTCACCCTAAAGGTTATATACTTCTAAAGAGATCAAGACACTGCAACATTCCTCATTGGAACACCAAGTGGTTATAATGAACCAGACTCTCCCATTCAGAAAATTATAGGAATCTGCTATAAAGTTTGTTAAAAATGTTTGAAAAGTGCATAGATAAATTACCCAAAGGGGATTAAAAAAATTCTCATCACTTTTTACACAAAAACTGATTGGCAACTATAATTCTGCCATGATTCTGGTATAACTGATTGGTGTCTAGGACATCTACATATATATGTACACTGCAGAAAACAGTTAAAAACACATATTTTCTTGTATAATTTGCAAATATAAGTGTATATATGGGACAGTCATAGTTTCTCGTCACATATGCAGACGCTGCTTCCTACTTTTTAGTACTGCAAAATGATTCTATGTTATTGCATTCCAGCCATTGTCATCGTTCTCCCTCTCCTGGGAATAAGGTAAGTATCAGCCTTCTACAGAGTAGTTAAAAAAGGAGTTAGAGAGGGGTGGGCGCAGATTTAAGAGTAGATAGTGATAGCCTGTGTTTCCATTTAAATAGGTGTTTAGCAGATGGTTCTGACTCCTGCCAAAACAATGAGTTTAATGGCACGTATTAAGCGTAATGGGTTAGTACATATGCAAGAGATTGATAAGTGTGGGATCTGCATTACAATAACCAAATGAGATGTGACATTTGGGCCATGAATACTTATTCATTTACATTTTTCGGCTGGGAGACAAGTGTAGATTGTATTCTGCAGCAACTGATGGTGTGGACCAGTCCCTAATGTGGACCACAAAGCCTAATATAACAAATAAAAACTTTGGAATAATAATTCCAGTCCTGGTCTTTGGGGTTGATTTTCTAAAAGATCAGAGAATGTTCAATTTAAATCACATTTACTGTATCTCAGCACAAGTATTGTATGACAAACATTAAAATCACTTAAAATAAATCCTGCAACACATGCAGATTTGGCTTATATTAAGCCTTTACGATTTTATTGAAGCCGCATGCATAATTCTATTGCACAGTCAGTGCTTCCAAATTACCTTACTTTCCATATTATACACATGAATCTGTCCCTCCAATGTTAATCCAGATTTCCCTGTAACCCAAACAATGTCCTATAATGAATGCAAGCAACCGGGTGCACCAAACTGTTCTCATATATCCAAAGTGAATCCAGTTGTACAGTATATATTATAGTGGAATATACTCAAACAGTAATCCAGATTCCTTCATTAAAAATTAGGACTGATTAACTTATTAGTATGTTAGACCAGGTTTTTAAGATCAGGACTAGGAATGAGCTTCGCGTTGGCAAGGGATCATTCTGCAAGTATTTTCACGTGGTGTACTGTCTGTGTCCTCTGCACAGTGTGCACCTAAAGCTACGTAAAGCTCATATTAATTCCTACAGACAGGGATCTGCTCATATTAATACTACAGGCAGGGGATCATTCTGCATGTACTTTCACATGGTGTACTGTCTGTGTTCTCTGCACAATGTGCACCTAAAGCTACGTGGTGTGTGTACTGTCCGTATCCTCTGCACAGTGTGCACCTAAGGCTACGTACAGCTTGGGTTCTCATATTAATTCCTACAGGCAGAGATCTGCTCATATTAATACCACAGGCAGGGATCAGCAGGTATTGTCAGTATTTGTGCAGCTACATCTCCCTGCAGGCCATTAGTATGTCTGGAAGGACAACAAGGAGAGGCAGAGAGTCACAAGCCGATAGAAGAGAGCAAGCAGGCTCTGCGTCTAGGGGCAACAGTGCTGGTCGTGGACACGGTGCAACCTCATCAGCACGTGGCCGTGGGAGACGCTCGTCCTTTTTTTTTCATCAGCTGGCCGTGTTGAGCCGCAACATGCCGAAGACTTGGTAGAGTGGATGACCAAGCCTTCCTCATCCTCCTCATCCTCTCTCACCCAGGCTCAGGGTACTTTGTCTGGCAAAGCAGCTGCCAACGTGGCCTTTTCCTTCTGCTCATTGGCATCAGTCACTCCTTCTCTAGCCCCACCATGTCCTCCTGAGGAGTCCCCCGAACTGTTTGACCACAGTGTTGGGTACATGCTGCAGGAGGATGCACAGCATTTTGAAGGATCCGATGATGGTACACATCTAGAGGAAGGCAGTAATGTGAGCCCAGAGAGAGGGGGTGCCCAAGAAGGACAGCAATCTGGCAGTCATGTTCCCCCAGCTGCAGCATATACTGCCAGGTTTTCTACAGTGATGAGAAGGGAGTGGATGATGAGGTCACTGACTCCACGTGGATGCCTGATAGGAGAGCAGAGGAGGAGGAGGCACATCTCCAACGAGCAGGATACCCTCCAGGGGTCACCTTAAGGGCAGCACACCAACTGCATCACAACACAGAGCTCGGCATGTGCAAGGCGCTGCTGTCTCTCAGCGTTATTTCAAAAGTTCTTTGGTGTGGGCCTTTTTCGAGATGAGTGCATCAGATCGCACCGCTGATATTTGCAACATATGTCTCAAGCGTATCTCGCGTGGCCAAAACATCACCCGCTTGGGCACCACATGCTTGATCAGACATATGTCGACCTCCCATGCAGTTCGTTGGCAAGCGTACCTCAAAGACCCACACCAAAGAACAAAGCAGACCTCTAACCCCACTATACCCTCAGTCCTCTCTGAAGCCTGCACTGAAGGTGTAGAATTAGGTGTGTCACAGCCAAGTACTTGTGGGCAATCTTCTATAGGTACACCAACGTCAGATTGTACCAGGCATATTTCCCTGCCCCAGCTGCTGCAGCACCGAAAGAAGTTCTCTCCCAGCCATCCACATGCCCAGCAGTCGAATGCTAGCTTAGCTAAATTGCTAGCACTTCAACTGCTGCCTTTTCAGTTGGTAGATTCTGCCCCCATCTGTAAGTTTGTGGAATATGCAGTACCTCAGTCGCAAGTTCCCAAACGCCACATTTTCTTATGGAAGGCGATTCCAGCTCTCTACCGGCATGTGGAAGGCAATGTCCATGCCTCGCTAGACAGGGCGGTCAGTGGTAAGGTGCATATTACCGCTGACTCATGGTCCAGCAGGCATGGACAGAGATGTTACCTATCTTTCACGACGCATTGGGTGACTCTGCTGGCAGCTGGGAAGGATGCAGGACAAGGTGCAGTAGTGTTGGAGGTTGTTCCGCCACCACACCTCCAAAATGCTACTACTGGTTGTGACACACCTCTCTCCTCCACCCCCTCCTCTTCTTGTTCCTCTGTAGCCTTTTCTTGTGCTGATGTGTCCTCTGAACCAGCGGTGCTCTGTAGGCGTTCAAGGGGCTACGCAGGTACGCAGGCAAAGAGATGCCATGCAGTGCTTAAGCTTAAGCAATGAGTATCTGTGCCAATATGGCAGCAGGACAGGGTCAGGGGAGCTTGTTTTTTTCCCCACATGAGTGGGCCATGATCAGGGATGCATCCACTGTCCTGTCACCATTTGGGGAGGCCACGAGCATGGTGAGCAGTGACAGTGCATGCATCAGTGACATTGTCTCTCTTCCAGACAGTGTTCCTGCTTGCCCGCCTATCACACAGGAAGAGGAGGAGGATTGTGTCAGCATGGAGGTGGAGCCTAGCACTCATCATCAGCACAGTCTTCAAGAGATCAATTACAGTCCCAAAAAAAAACATTGACTTGTACGTGGCTGGGAAGAGGTGGCTGCAGATCATGTTGTCCTCAGTGACCCAGAGGACTCCACACCGAATGCCTCTGCAAACCTATGCTGTATGGCCTCCCTGATCCTGAAAAGCCTGCAGAAGGATCCTTGTATTCGTGCTATCAAGGAGAGGGATCATTACTGACTGGCAACCCTCCTTGATCCACGTTACAAAGGTAAGGTTGCGGACCTTATTTTGCCAGCGCAGAGGGAGCAGAAGATGAAATACGTGTCCGGACGAGCTTTGAGGCAGACGTGGATGTGCTGAGCTCCACTGGGACAGCTTTAATCCTCTGCCATCCACCGCATTTATTCCCAACATCCAGCCTCTGAACAAGTTTCCCACATACCTGGGCTCCTCCCTGTACCGATCCAGACGCGAATCGCGGGATCCGGCAGGCCAGCTGCCTCTCTGCCGGGCTCGTGGAGATCTCCATCGAGACGTGGCGGGCCGCCATCTTGAGGCCTGCGGGACCTCCATGTGAGTTCAGCATCTGGTGGGACGGAGGCCGCCAGCTCAATCCTCCCCGGCGGCGCCGTCCCTGGATGGGGTTCAGCGGCTCCTCACCTGCAAAAGGTCCCAGGGAGATCCCGGTGGACAGGCTCATCAGTGCCGCGGCCCAGCGGGACCGATCTTGAGGCCTTGTAGGCCATCTCATCAGGTAAAGCACGCATTGGTCTCCCGGCCTCCCCCCTTCCATCTCCCCCGAGTCCCTGCTCCTGGAGAAACCTTATCACACCTGGGAAGGGGAAGTGGCGGTGCAGATAGAGAGGCTCCCCCTCCGCTGGGCGGCAGATTTAGGCAAGACCGTGGCTCCGGCCTACTCCCGGAGGACGGCGGCCATCTTGGTGCACCCATTCTTTAAATTTCTATATGTCCTCGTCTTCCCTGACTTCCGGAGTCATCTCTGAGGAACATAGACAACTACCTGGGCTGTCACCCCCTGCCCTGGATCCCCGTGACATTTCACCTAAAGGATGCATTTAACACAGGCCTAAAGGCCGAAGGGGGTTACTTGTACGACCTGTGAAATGGTAAAGGCCTAAGAACCCCGGGCCTCACTTTGTCCTTCTGCGGCTCCCGCTCCGCATCGCTAGCTTCTGCAGCCCCAGGAGCCATCCCACTAGCTCCAGGAACTGCCCGACTGCTCAACAGAAGTTTTTTAGGGGGAAGTCTGGGACCAACGGCACATTTACAAAAAACCCACACCTCAGGCCACAACTCAACCCTCTCCGCTCATGGACCGCTTTGTGCTTCAGTCCCCGGCCCCCGGCCTTATGATTGACACCAACGATCCGCCCGAATTGTCCCCGCTGGTTGCACCTTCTCTCTTTGCTGACCAGCCTACATCCCAGCCACCAGCTTCTAAGTTGCTGACGATGGCGACGCCGGTGACGGAGAAGGTACTTGACCAAAAGCTACAGGCCCTTTTGCAGAACCTCACCAATAACATAGCTAAAGAGGTTGACAGGGCACACAGGGCGCTGGCCCCTAAATCTCCCCAGGGAGCCAATCCCAGGGATATCATTGTCCGTTTCCACTTCTACGAAAGCAAAGAAGCTTTGACCATCACCACCCGCAATAGATCAAGAATTGAATTTAAAGGTGCAAAGATTCAACTTTTTAGTGATCTATCCCCCATCACTCTAGCTAAATGTTGTGCATTGAGGCCTATCCCAACCCACCTGTGTCACCAAATTATGTACCGTTGGGGGTTTCCATTTTGCTTAACAGTGACCAAAGAAGGAGTGCAGCATTCCATAAGGGATCTTTAGGAAGGCGACTCCTTTGTTCTGAACCTGGGTCTCCCTCCCTTTCCGGATGAGGACCTACAGGCACAACCTCCAATGCCCAGATCCCTTTCTACTCCAGGCAAGACTCCGTTCGCCACAGAGCTTGGAATGCCGTCTTCATTCCTCAAAGGGCTACCCCATCTAAAGTTTCCACCTGATTTTGCCTTTTTGTTCTTTTATTGTTTCCTCTTCACTTATACAGTGATTTTCTGCACAGAGGCCTTGATCTCCACCTTAATGCCTGACTGCTATGATCTCTGGACCTAACTTTGCCTTTTATTTGCTCCAGGCTGCACCTCCTGAACTTTGGCTTGTGAGTATTTCCTGGTTCCCCTTTCTTTTTATTCTTTTTTTTCTTCCTTCATCCGTGGCCTCCTGAGGGGTCCATTCCCCTCAGGCTTCATACCTGAAAGGTATGTTTTTTGCTTGATGTTTTTTTTTCCTTGCTCTATGTTTTTTTTCTGCATATAGCAAGGACCTTGTGGTCCGTTTCGACCTTGTATTTCCTTTCCAACTGTCCTTGGGACTCCCAAATGTTACTTATGTTTTTTTTTTTTACTTTTGTTCCTTTTTTCAATTTTTTTAGGGTCCTTTTTCGACCCATCTCAGAAACACAGTTGTGTTTCCACTACTATGTGCCAATTTTTCATGTTTATATTTGTTATTGTAATATGATGTATATACCAAAGTATATACATTCACCGCGCTGCCAAAATACCACAAATTAATGGCCGCCAACACAACAAAATAAGATACATTTTGCAGACAAGTTAACCACTTGCCGACCAGCCGCCGTCATTCTACGGCGGCAGGTCAGCTCTCCTAGGTGAGAGCACGTAGCTCTACGTCAGCTACATTTTCGGCCACTAGGGAGTGCGCGCGCGTGCCCGGCAGGAGCTATGTGTGTGAACACAAAGCTCCCGGTCCTGTTAGCGGGGGAAACGCTGACCTTCTGTTCATACAATGTATGAACAGAAGATCAGTGATTTCCCCTAGTGAGGCCACCCCCCCATACAGTTAGAACACACCCAGGAACACAATTAACCCCTTCCCGCCCCCTAGTGTTAACCCCTTCACTGCCAATGGCATTTTTATAGTAATCAAATGCATTTTTATAGCATTGATCGCTAAAAAAATGCCAATGGTTCCAAAAATGTGTCAAAAGTGTCCGAAGTGTCCGCCATAAGGTCGCAGTACTGAAAAAAAATGCTGATCGCCGCCATTACTAGTAAAAAAAAAATATTAATAAAAATGCCATAAAACTAACCCCTATTTTGTAAATGCTATAACTTTTGCGCAAACCAATCAATAAACGCTTATTATGATTTTTTTTACGAAAAATATGTAGAAGAATACGTATCGCCCTAAACTGAGGGAAAAAATGTTTTTTTATATATTTTTGGGGGAATATTTATTACAGAAAAAAGTAAAAAATATTGCATTTTTTTCAGAATTGTCGCTCTATTTTTGTTTATAGCGCAAAAAATAAAAACTGCAGAGGTGATCAAATACCACCAAAATAACACCAAAAGAATACCACCACGCAATTGTCAGTTAAAGCGACGCACTGCCGAATCACAAAAAGTGCTCTGGTCATTGGACAGCAATATGGTCCGGGGCTAAAGTGGTTAAACAAAGGAAAAAATGTGTAGCGCTAAAAAATTGTGAAAGTGAATTGAATAAATGTAAAGTCTTATCATAAAAATTATGAACAGAAGAGAAACACCAAAAGTGCTCAAAATTAGTCCATATAATAAAATATAAAAAATAATATTAACTTAATAATGGAAGTCCGTGAAAGAATGCAAATAACTAAATTGAAAGTGACTGCTTAAGAATCCAGATAGCAAATCCACCACCAAGTGAGAATGATGAGGGACTTACCAGATAATATAGACCAAAAAAAGTATATACTTATTAGGTCAAACACGCTTGTATGGTATCAATATCAGACTTCAGGTAGACTTCAATGTTAAACAGGATGATGAATCCTCTGGATCCTCAGGATACACTGATACATAATTGATAGGAAGCCAATGGACAAAATACCAGCCAAGTCAATAAACCACTTTCAGTAGTGGATGGTTCAGGGGACTCAGATCATATGGGATGGAATAGAGAAAAAATGGAGATGCACATAGCGTAAATCTGAATAAAAAAATTACTTAATATCACATAAATAGTTAAACTCACATTTGGGTAAACATAATGCATGTAAAATCGATCAAGCGGTAGGGTCAAAATGTCCTCCCAACACGTTTCATTTTCTAAAACATCTTCTGGGGTATTCAGTACCCCAGAAGATCAATGGCTGCTTACCAGCCACTAACTGCCTTACCATCCTATACAACTTTGCTTTTATTTTATGAGATTATCCCCCTAACTGGCTGGATTAAGTATTCTTTTGAATCACAGCCATTGATAGGCCAACACAAGACCGACCGTTGTTTATTCCCAACGCGGCCTAACTCTTATTGAAATAAATATGCTCCTGAGGAAGCGCTATTCATAAGCGCGCAACATGTTGAGCAAGCCCTCCTGTTCCTCTGGATCACCACTCGGTCACATATAATACAGCCAATTTCATGACTTTGCTTTCTACATAAGCTTTTTACTATATACTGTAACTGTTGTGATAACCTGTGTGGAACCAGCTATTTATCTAATGTCCTTTGTGGTTTTATGTTTATAAATGCTTTTATGATATTTCTATATTAATAAATCTTTCTATTTTTTTCACATTACTTGTACCGTGTGCCTTTAAAGCCCAATCCACTAGTTCTAAGCCAAGTCCATTAATCTCGGGGCGGTGGCACACCAAATATTGGTGCATCCGCAGTATCACCCTGCGATTGATGCACGTTATATTTAGGCCTTTTTTCCTTCATAAATCTGAAAGGAATCTTCTTTAGAGTTGAGCGGACACCTGGATGTTTGGGTTAGGACCCAAATCCGAACTTTAAAATGGGACAATGGGACACAGACTTTTAGTAAAAGAAAAAAAAATGCGTGGGGGTCCCCCCAAATTCAATAACCAGACCCTTTAGGTCTGGTATGGATATTAAGGGGAACCCCGACGTCAATTTAAAAAAACAAATGACATGGGGTTCCCCCCAAATATCCATAACCAGACCCTTCAGGTCTGGTGTGGATTTTAAGGGAAACTCCACCCCAAATTTTAAAAAAATGACGTGGAGTTTCCGCTAAAATCCACACCAGACCCCTTATCCGAGCACGTTGACCTGGTCGGCCGCAGAAAAGAGGGGGGGACAGAGTGCGCCCCCCCTCTCCTGAACTGCACGAGGCCACATGCCCTCAACATTGGGAGGGTGCTTTGGGGTGCCCCCCAAAGCACCTTGTCCCCATGTTGATGGGGACAAGGGTCTCATCCCCACAACCCTTGCCCGGTGGTTGTGGGGGTATGCGGGCAGGGGGCTTATCAGAATCTGGAAGACCCCTTTAACAAAGGGGACCACCAGATCCTGCCCCCCCTGTGTGAAATGGTAATGGGTTACACTGTACCCCTACCATTTCACGAAGGAAGTGTAAATAGTAGTTTTCAGGGGGGAAAAAACACACACACACCGTAGAACAAATTACTTTATTAATTAAACCAAATAAAAATCCAGCAGTTAAAATAGACGATCGATGCTGCTCCCTGCTCCGACGTTGTCTTCTATCCAGTGCCGGGTGATCTCTCCAGCGATGGGTGATCGGTCCAGCGATGAGAAGATCCATCCATTCAGAGCACAGCTCAGCGAATGACGCGCTGGAGCTTTGAC
This sequence comes from Rana kukunoris, assembly GCA_029574335.1. NCBI lineage: Eukaryota > Metazoa > Chordata > Amphibia > Anura > Ranidae > Rana > Rana kukunoris. Next base: position 170,958,791 of record CM056051.1, on the reverse strand, counting down.
ATTTCTTTTATAGGGAAGGCGGGCCACGTGTCACGTGACCCCGTCCCGCTCTGATGCAAGGGGCATGTCTGGGCTGTCCCAGTGACATAGCAGAGTGTGCGTCAGAGGGGGATGGGGTCACGTGACCTGTGGCCCGCCTCCCCTATAAAAGAAATGTCAAAGCTCCGGCGCGTCATTCGCTGAGCTGTGCTCTGAATGGATGGATCTTCTCTTCGCTGGACCAACCAGCCGGCGCTGAAGAGATCACCCGGCGCTGGATAGAAGACAATGTTGGAGCAGATAGCAGCATCGATTGTCTATTTTCACCGCTAGATTTTTATTTGGTTTAATTAAAAAAGTAATTTGTTCTACGGTGTGTGTTTTTTTTCCTGAAAACTACTATTTACACTTCCTTCGTGAAATGGTAGGGTTACAGTGTACCCCATTACCATTTCACACAGGGGGGGCCAGGATCTGGGGGTCCCCTTTGTTAAAGGGGTCTTCCAGATTCTGATAAGCCCCCTGCCCGTATACCCCCACAACCACCGGGCAAGGGTTGTGGGGACGAGACCCTTGCACCCTCCCAATGTTAAGGGCATATGGCCTGGTACGGTTCAGGAGAGGGGGGCCGCACTCTGTCCCCCCCTCTTTTCTGCGGCCGGCCAGGTCAACATGCTCGGATAAGGGGTCTGGTGTGGATTTTAGCGGAAACTCCACGTCATTTTTTTAAAATTTGGGGTGGAGTTTCCCTTAAAATCCACACCAGACCTGAAGGGTCTAGTTATGGATATTTGGGGGGAACCCCACGTCATTTGTTTTTTTAAATTGACGGCGGGGGGTTCCCCTTAATATCCATACCAGACCCCCGCGCATTTTTTTTCCCCAAACTCCGAACCCGAACCCGAACTTTCAGCAATTATTTGGTTCGGGTTCGCTCAACTCCAATCTTCTAATCTAATCTTCTAATCTTCTTAGATATCCCACGGTGGACCGCCTCCGCATTGTGACCTCCCTGAGAAACCGTATTAAATCCTTAGATCTGAACAGAATTGCTAAATCATTGCTAAATGAATTTGCCAATAAACCTCACATAATGTTGGTCAATAGGTTAAGACCCCGCGCCATGCCTCTTTACTTGATTTCATTTTACAGCCAGATGGGATCCCCACTTACTGCCCTGGGGTCATGACCAAAGTATTTGGACACTTTTATCAGGACTTGTATAACTGCCTATCTGAGGACTCAGAGTCCCAGTTCTCCCAGGAGAAATGTGATGCCTTTGTTGACTCTCTTAATTTACCCAAGTTGTCCTCGGACGACCGGTCTAGACTTAATGCACAGATCTCAGCTAAAGAGATCTCCGAGGTCATTAAAGAACTCCCATCTCATAAATCCCCAGGCCCTGACGGACTCCCTTACTCTTATTATAAAGCTTTTCTCCCAGTGTTGCTGCCGCATATGGTAACTTTATTTGCATCTCTGTTGAAAGGGACCGTACCCTCTTCTCAATTCTTACATGCATATATAACGGTCATTCCGAAGGCAGACAAGGATCCATCAATACCTGAGAACTACCGCCCCATAGCCCTCTTGAATTCTGACTATAAAAATACACTAAAATACTGGCAAATCGACTTTCTCTTCTTCTTCCATCTTTGATACATAGGGATCAGGTAGGCTTCGTCCCTACCAGACACGCGGGGGACAACACTAAACGAACCATTGATCTTATTGATCTTTTGACCAAAACCACGAGGCCTGCTATCGTGTTAAGCTTAGACGCATCAGAAAGCTTTTGACCATTTAAACTGGTCCTTTATGTTTGCCACCGTAACGAAATACGGTTTGTCGGGTCCATTCGTGCAGGCTTTGAAAGCGCTATACTCCATACCCACCTCCCAGGTTCGCTTGGTCTCTTATGTCTCATCGTCATTTCCCTTCCCAAGCTATTGTTTTTCTTTGAAACTCTCCCGGTACTGATCCCAATGACTGAAAGCACTTTATAGGAACTTTCTAAACTTTATCTGGAATAACGCCTCCCATAGAATAGCCAGCTCAGTCCTCATGGCCCCCCGCTCTCAAGGTGGTTTAGGGGCTCCCGATATATTCAAATATTATAATGCTACCCACCTAAAAGCTGTAACCTCCTGGACATCTAGACTTGCCCCAAACAGATGGTCTGAAATAGAGATTGGAATTACAGCTCCTGCTCACCCATGCTCCATGTTATGGCCCTTGCCTGATAAATCCGTTGCTCAATTACATAAGGTTTGTCTGAACCCTATGCGATTTACTCTTTTAATCTGGAGACGTTCTAATAAATTGTCTTTGTCGTCTCCTTGCCCACTCCTAATAAACGTTCTCTTTAACCCGGAAATCCCTGATAGCTTATCCTATGATTCAATGCTACCCTGGACCCAAGCACACATATTCCAACTACGCTACCTGGTGCACCCAGTGACACGTAAATTATTATCTTTCACGGACATACAGTCAAAACATAAAATTCTGAAAACTCTTTTTTACTCCTTCCTACAAATCAGACATGTTTTTGCTTCCAGGTCCCCCCACCTGACCCTGGGCATCCCTACTGACTTTGAGGTGATGTGGTCTAGAGGCCCTTACGAACTTCACCAGATTTCCACTATCTGCAAAATCCTACATTCAGCATCCCCCCTCTCTAAAAATACCTATTTATACATGAGGAAGTAGTCCCACATATTGAATAAGCCCATTCCATTGGGAGACTGGAGATGAATTTGGGATGCTGCCTCTAGGGTTTTTCAATGTGTAGCCTAAAAGAAACTACATACAAAATACTTATGTTCTGGTACAGAACTCCCGAATTTCTAGCAGCTTATAACCTGACCCCACATAGCCAATGTTGGAGATGTGGCTCCTCTGTAGGTACCCATTTTCACATCTTCTGGGAGTGCCCTGTAATAACCCTCTTTTGGTCACAGGTCCATAATTTCCTGGAGACGACCCTGGAGATAACGGTACCCTTTCAACCTCTATACATGTTTGTGGGCCTACCTCTCCCTAAGATATCCAAAAATCTTTGCAAATTACTGGGTTTTCTTTTATTGGCAGCCAAACGTGTCATTCCTCAATGCTGGAGAACTACCTCCCCTCCCACTTTTGCACAATTTTTATTGACAATTGCTGATATTCAAAGGATGGAACGTCTTACAGCTGTTATAGATGATTCTCTTCCCAAATTCGAAGCTATTTGGGAGAGGTGGGACTCCTTTGACTTTAACACAGAACTTCACTGTACCCCACCATACCTGCTTACCCACTGACCATGTCCCTACAGACGTGTATGGTTTGATTCCTTTTCTATAGGTAATAAAATGTTGTTATATGCTTATGCTCAGAAGAGGCATGATAAGTTGTTCTTGTTAATCCCACTACTTATTTTCTATCTTATGGTATAATTTTCTTGAATGCGACCAGACCTGTATGTTCCCTGCTAAAAAAATGACTGTTCATTTCTTGCTCTCTTATTCATTCAAATGTCTGGCTTATATAACTACTATTGTCTGATTTTAAAATCTATAAATAAACATAAAAATCTATAAATAAAAAAGATGAAACATCTTCGGGTGGCCTTGCAGAAAGGTCTGTGCAACGCGTTCCTAGAGACTGGGAGGTTACAAAATCATGGTCCTGGACAACATGTTGCTAAGGCTTTGGTCAGTCACAGAAGGAGCAGTGGAGAAGGTGGCCGTCTGACCGATGCGTTCAGACAATTTTTTAGTTCCCAGCCCCAAGGTATGACCGGTTCCAGCAACTATCGCCAGTGTCTGTTTTACATGGTGCGGGAATACCTAGGGGCAAGATCAGACTTGGACACCTTTCCCACTAAAAATCCTCTGGCTTACTGGGTCTTGAGGATGGATCACTGGCCTGAGCTTGCACAGTATGCAATTGATGTACTGGCCTTGTAACCGATTACAGGGTGCGCCTCTATCCACCGACTCGGCTGATTGACTGACCTTCATAAAAATTAATCAGGCTTGGATCACCACCAGCTACCAATCACCTGATGCTGATGTAACTGAATATTTATTTTTTTGAAATGTCAGATCCCTTCAAGACTGCCTATGCTGATGCTGAGTGACTATCCTTTTCCTCCTCAATGATCATGCTGATAGCTTGTAAGAATTTTTTTGGTTCTGGGCACCGCCACCAGTGGCTAAGGCCCAATTTTTCTGCCCCTGTTTAACAGAGGCATGTAATTTCAATTTTTGATGCAATACTTTGCAGCAGGGCTTATTACTGCGCTCCAACTAGAGTATCTGTGAGGGGTTGCAGTGTTGTGGCACCAGCACCAGTGCCTAAGGCCCAATTTTTCTGCCCATGTTTACCAGGGGTGTGTAATTACAATTTTTGATGCAATACTTTGCAGCAGGGCTCATTCCTGCCCTCCAACTAGAGTATCTGTAAAGGGGTTGCAGTGTTATTGCACCAGCACCAGTGCCTAAGGCCCAATTTTTCTGCCCCTGTTCAACAGGGGCATGTAATTACAATTCTTGATCTAATATTTTACAGCAGGGCCCATTCCTGCGCCCACCAAGAGTAACTGTGAGGGTTTACAGTGTTGTGGCACCAGCACCACCACCAACAAAGGCCCCATTTTTCTGCTCCTGTTCAACAGGGGCATGTAATTACAATTCTTGATCTAATATTTCACAGCAGTGCCCATTCCTGCGCCCACCAAGAGTAACTGTGAGGGCTTACAGTGTTGTGGAACCAGCACCACCACCACCAACAAAGGCCCAATCACAGCAGGGCCCATTTCTGCAGAGTATATACGGCAGCCCCCTACTTTCAAACATCCAACTTACAAACGACTCCTACTTGCAAATGGAAGGAGACAACAGGAAGTGAGAGGAAATCTACCCCTAGGAAGAGAAATTCTCTTCTGTAAGAGGTGTCTCCTGTCCACTGATGCTTTATCACCAATCCTTGTTTCACAAAAAAAAAAATCATTTGTCTTTGGGACAGAAAGTGAGGTGCATCTTCTGAACAGATGCGCACAGACAGCAAAACAAATGTTACAGAGGTGATAACCCTTCTCCATGTTTTCCAAAAAGCTTAAAAATTGATTTTATGGCTGGAGCTACACTTTAAAAAAGTACCAGTTCAAAATTACAAATAGATTCTACTTAACAACAAACCTACAGTCCCTGTCTTGTTTGCACCGCCTGTATACTGCTGTTCAAAGTATATAGGGCCAAAGGGGCTGGTAATGACCTGATGGGAGGAGGGGAAACCTGTGCTATTTTTCCCAATGATTTTCATCCATACTGCAGGGACCAGACATTACATTAAAGCCACGAGCAGTTTTAAATGACTTTTTTCTTATACAGTGCCTGCCGCCGAGAATGTGTTTATAGCACGACAGCATCGCGCTGATTCTCGGCGACAGGCTGCCGACATCTCGCACTCGCTGGAATAGTAAAAGCACATTCCAGCGAGTGTGTCATAGAAGCGACGGGGATCCGACGTGGATTCCCGCCAATTCTACACGTGGGCGGAGTTTGTTATGAATCCTGAGAAGGAAGTCCCCGCCGGATTTTAAATAAAAATCCAGCATGGGTTCCCCCCTCAGGAGCATAACGGGCCCTTAGGTCTGGTATGGGTTGTAAGGAGACCCCCCTACGCCGAAAAAACGGCGTGGGGGTCCCCCCACAATCAATACCAGACCCGTATCCAAAGCACGCCGGCCGGCCGGTCAGGAGGGGAGTGGGGGGCGAGCAAGCGCCCCCCCCCCCTCCTGAGCCGTACCGGGCAGCATGCCCTCAACATGGGGGGGTCAGGTGCTCTGGGGCAGGGGGCGCACTGCGGCCCCCCACCCCAGAGCACCCTGTCCCCATGTTGATGAGGACAGGGCCCCTTCCCGACAACCCTGGCCGTTGGTTGTCGGGGTATGCGGGCGGGAGGCTTATCGGAATCTGGAAGCCCCCTTTAATAAGGGGGCCCCCAGATACCGCCCCCCCACCCTGAGTGAATGAGTATGGGGTACATTGTACCCCTACCCATTCACCTGCAAGAAAAGTGTAAACACAAATAAACCACACAGTGTATTGAAATATTTTATTAGTTGGCCGCCGGGGGGGGGGGTGTGTATGATCGCTTTTATAAAAGCGCCCCCCTCCGGCGGGCTTCTGCGGGGGGTGGGTGCCGCTGTTCTTCACCGCCGTCTGGTTCTCTTCCGCCGCCGGGGGGGGGCGCTTTGATAAAAGCGCCCACCACCCGGCGGGCTTCCTTCGACATCTTCGGCGGCGGGGGGGTCTTCTCCCACTCTCCGGGGTCTTCTCCGGCTCTCCGGGGGTCTTCTCCGCTCTCCGGGGGTCTTCTTCTTCTTCAGGACTCGCCGCCGCTATCTTCGTGTTAGCTCAATTACTGGCGGCGGCGTGTCCCCTCTTCTGTGACGTCTTCTTCTTCTTCTCTTCTCCAGATGTTGACGTGACGCTTCCTTCCGCTGTTATGGCTGGCGCGCGGCTCGCAGCGAGTTATATAGGCCTGTCTTGTGACGTCGCAGTCCCATCATGCTCCGGTAGGTACCACGTGCTACCTACCGGAGCATGATGGGACTGCGACGTCACAAGACAGACCTATATAACTTGCTGCGAGCCGCGCGCCAGCCATAACAGCGGAAGGAAGCGTCGCGTCAACATCTGGAGAAGAGAAGAAGAAGAAGACGTCACAGAAGAGGGGACTTGCCGCCGCCAGTAATTGAGCTAACACGAAGATAGCGGCGGCGAGTCCTGAAGAAGAAGAAGACCCCCGGAGAGCGGAGAAGACCCCCGGAGAGCCGGAGAAGACCCCCGGAGAGCCGGAGAAGACCCCGGAGAGTGGGAGAAGACCCCGGAGAGTGGGAGAAGACCCCCCGCCGCCGAAGATGTCGAAGGAAGCCTGCCGGGTGGTGGGCGCTTTTATCAAAGCGCCCCCCCCCCCCGGCGGCGGAAGAGAACCAGACGGCAGTGAAGAACAGCGGCACCCACCCCCCGCAGAAGCCTGCCGGAGGGGGGCGCTTTTATAAAAGCGATCATACACACCCCCCCCGGCGGCCAACTAATAAAATATTTCAATACACTGTGTGGTTTATTTGTGTTTACACTTTTCTTGCAGGTGAATGGGTAGGGGTACAATGTACCCCATACTCATTCACTTAGGGTGGGGGGCCGGTATCTGGGGGCCCCCTCATTAAAGGGGGCTTCCAGATTCCGATAAGCCTCCCGCCCGCATACCCCGACAACCAACGGCCAGGGTTGTCGGGAAGGGGCCCTGTCCTCATCAACATGGGGACAGGGTGCTCTGTGGTGGGGGGCCGCAGTGCGCCCCCTGCCCCAGAGCACCTGACCCCCCCATGTTGAGGGCATGCTGCCCGGTACGGCTCAGGAGGGGGGGGGGGGGGGCGCGCGCTCGCCCCCCACTCCCCTCCTGACCGGCCGGCCGGGGTGCTTTGGATACGGGTCTGGTATGGATTGTGGGGGCACCCCCACGCCGTTTTTTCGGCGTAGGGGGGGTCTCCTTACAACCCATACCAGACCTAAGGGCCTGTTATGCTCCTGAGGGGGGAACCCATGCCGGATTTTTATTTAAAATCCGGCGGGGACTTCCTTCTCAGGATTCATAACAAACTCCGCCCACGTGTAGAATTGGCGGGAATCCGCGTCGGATCCCCGTCGCTTCTATGACGGCTTTGTCTCCATCGCGGCAAGCCAGCTCGGCACTGGCTCCCGCGATGGGGCTCGCAAGTGCTCAATCTCGCCGAGAAAGGGAGCGAGATTGACACAATATCGCGGTCAACCACTGTAGTAATGTCATTTTGTGCAGGGACAGTTCTAAACACGTTCCACTTCACAGGCATACTATAGACACCCAGCAGGTACAAAATTTAAAAAAAAGATCTGGACCAATATGCAGGTAAAGGACCCTTTTTGCGATTTGGCACTGCGATTCGGCACTGCGCTGCTTTAACTGACAATTGTGCGTTCGTGCAACGTGTCTCCCAAATAAAATTGGTGTCCTTTTTTTCCCACAAATAGAGCTTTCTTTTGGTGGTATCTTATCACCTCTGCGGGGGTCAGTGTTGGACTTGTGATGTCACTGATCGTCTTTCTCTATATCAGGGAACAGACGATCAGTGACACTGCCACTGTGAAGAACAGGGGGAGGAATCAAACCTCCCAGTGGAATGGTCATAAACAGAGTGATCACCAGCTCACTGTTATCAATACAAACACATATTTAACATAACAGATATAAAACTTGTCTAAGCCTTATTATATATTTAACAGTTTACATGTTGATAATGTTCAATTTATCGGTATGGTGTGGGAAATACTTCAATAATGCATTCAATATCTATAACAACACCTTATACAATATGTTAATTTTTGTGTTATAGAATTTGATATATTGAGGGCTACTCATCCCTCTTGAATGAGCGCTTGGTGACCATATCTGTATGATCTGTATAAGCCACTTACTTATTAATGAATATATATGTATATATACATATACACACACACACATACAGTATATATATGTGTGCAGTATGTATGTATTTTATAAACAGTATTTTAAAGCACCACTGTTCCCCCATACTTTTGCTCAAATTCAAAAGTGCATATAGGCACAGTACACATATGTAATGATGACTGTGCCAAACATATGAGGTATCCCCACTAAATATGTTAGAGTGGGAGCAATAGATCTAGCAGCAGAACTTGTGTTTAACTGTAAACTTGTAACCCCTTGCCTATGGGTAATTTTAGGTACCATAGCTTGATGCCATTTAATTAATTTAAAATAGGTTTATACTTACCTGCTCTTTGCAATGGTTTTGCACAGAGCAGCCCCACTTCTCCTCTTCTTGAGTCATCTGCTGGCTCCTCCTCTTCTCAGTATGTGTCATGGTCTGGAATCAGACTCAGAATCCAGTAGCTATAGCAGAAGAGAGGCTCCCACCTACCAGCAGGACAGGCATTCAAGTAGGTCACCCTGGTAGATGCCGCAGGCTCACCCAGGGTGCAGTGTAAGTACTAACCAGTGTTCACCAGAGCTCCTGATGGTGGAGATAAGTTTTGCCGCATGTTAGTATTATGTCATAGTGCTCATGATTGTCCTACCAGGAAGTGAGCCGGGGTCCACTAGCAAATATAACAGGTAGGGATCAAGCAGAAGTTATTTTATTTCAGTATTTCAATTCAAAAAGTGAAACTCATATATTTTATATGGATGTGTTACACACAGAGTGATATATTTTAAGCATTTATTTAAAAAAAATATATATATATGATTATGGCTTAGTGAAAACCCCAAATTCAGTATCTCAGAGAATGTGAATATTACATAAGACCAATAAAACATTTTTTTTTAACCACTTAAGGACCGTCTCCTGCACATTTACGTCTGCAGAATGGCACAGCTGGGCACATGCACGTATAGGTACGTTCTGTGCTAGTGCCCAGCCGTGGGTGGCGGGCAAGCGACCCTGGTGCGCTCCCGTGACCCGGTCCAAAGCTCCGGGACCAGGACCATGGGACTCGCGGGCCCGATCCCCGCTGGAGTCCTCCTTCGGAGCTGAAGAATGGGGGGAGCCGTGTGTAAACAGGGCTTCCCCCTTCTTCACTGTGGCCACGTCATCGATCGTGTGATCCCTTTTGTAGGGATACACAATCGATGATGTTACACCTACAGCCACACCCCCCTACAGTTGTAAACACACCTTAGGTCACACATAACCCCTTCAGCGCCCCTTGTGGTTAACTCCCAAACTGCAAATGTCATTTTCAGAATAAACAATGCATTTCTAAATGCATTTTTTTGCTGTGAAAATGACAATGGTCCCAAAAATGTGTCAAAATTGTCCGAAGTGTCCGCCATAATGTTACAGTCACGAAAAAAATCACTGATCGCCGCCATTAGTAGTAAAAATAAAATAATTAATAAAAATGCAATAAAACTATCCCCTATTTTGTAAACGCTATAAATTTTGTGCAAACCAACCGATAAACGTTTATTGAGATTTTTTTTACCAACAATAGAAAGAAGAATACGTAACGGCCTAAACTGAGGAAAACATTTTTTTATATATATATTTTTGGGGGATATTTATTATAGCAAAAAGTAAAAAAATATTGAATTTTTTTCAAAATTGTCGCTCTATTTTTGTTTATAGCGCAAAAAATAAAAACCGCAGAGATGATCAAATACCACCAAAAGAAAGCTCTGTTTATGGGGAAAAAAAAGGACGCCAATTTTGTTTGGGAGCCACGTCGCACGACCGCGCAATTGTCTGTTAAAGCGACGCAGTGCCGATTCGCAAAACCTGGCTGGGTCCTTTAGCTGCCTAAAGGTCCGGGTCTTAAGTGGTTAATACAGAAATGTTGGCTTACTGAAAAGTTTTTCCATGTACATTATAGCATGCACAATACCAATACATGGTCGGGGTTCCTTTTGCATGAATTACTGCTTCAATGCAGTGTGTCATGGAGGCGATCAGCCTCTGCTGAGGTGTTATGGAAGCCCAGGTCGCTTTGATAGCCGCCTTCAGCTCCTCTGCATTGTTGGGTTTCACGTCTCTCATCTTTCTCTTGACAATACCCTACAGATTATCTATGGGGTTTGGGTCAGGCAAGTTTGCTAGCCAATCAAGCACAGAAATACCCTGATTATTAAACCAGGTATTGGTACTTTTGGCAGTGTGGGCAGGTGCCAATTCCTGCTGGAAAATAAAATCAGCATCCATAAAGCTAATCAGCAGAGGGAAGCATGAAGTGCTTTGGAATTTCCTGTTAGAGGGCTGCGTTGACTTTGGACTTGATAAAACAAAGTGGACCAACACTAGCAGGTGACATGGCTCCCCAAATCATAATGGACTGTGTGAGTACACCCTTAAGCGAAAATGCCCAAATTGGGGCCAAAGTGTCAATATTTTGTGTGGTCACCATTATTTTCCAGCACTGTCTTAACTCTCTTGGGCATAGACTTAACCAGAGCTTCCCAGGTTGACACTGGAGTCCTCTTCCACTTCGCCATGACAACATCACAGAGCTAGTCGATGTTAGAGACCTTGCATACCTCCACCTTCTGCTTGAGGATGCCCCACATATTCTCAATAGGGTTTAGGTCTGGAGACATGCTTGGCCAGTCCATCACCTTTACCCTCTGCTTCTTTAGCAAGGCAGTGGTCGTCTTGGAAGTGTGTTTGGGGTCATTATCATTTTGGAATACTGTCCCAGTCTCTGAAGGTAGGGGATCATGCTCTGCTTCAGTATGTCACAGTAAATGTTGGCATTCATGGTTCCCTCAATGAACTGTAGCTCCCCAGTGTCAGCAATGCTCATGCAACCCCAGACCATGACACTCCCACCACCATGCTTGACTGTAGGCAAGACACAATTGTTTTTGTACATTCTCAAGCAGAAGGTTTTTTGTACTCCTCACCTGGTTGCCGCCACACACACTCGACACCATGTGAACCAAATAAGTTTATCTTGGTCTCAACAGACCACAGGACATGATTCTATTAACACATATCCTTAGTCTGCTTGTCTTCAGCAAACTGTTTGCAGGCTTTATTGTGCATCATCTTTAGAGGAGGCTTCCTTCTGGGACAACAGTCACACAGACCAATTTGATGCAGTGGTCTGAGCACTAACAGGATGACCCCCATCCCTTCAACCTTTTCAGCAATACTAACAGCACTCATACATCTATTTCCCAAAGGCAACCTCTGGATATGAAGCTGAGAACATGCACTCAACTTCTTTGTTCGACCATGGTGAGGCCTGTTCTGGGTGGAACCTGTCCTGTTAAACTGCTGTATGGTCCTGGCACCATGCTGCAGCTCAGTTCCAGGGTCTTGGCAATCTTCTTTTAGCCTATGCCATCTTTATGTAGAGCAACAATTCGTTTTTTTCAGACCCTTAGAGAATCCTTTGCCATGAGGTGCCATGTTGAACTTTCAGTGAGAGCGATAACACCAAATTTAGCATACCTGCTACCCATTCACACCTGAGACCTTGTCACAGTAATGAGTCACATGACACCAGGTAGGGAAAATGGCTAATTGGGCCCAATTTGAACATTTTCTCTTGGGGTGTACTCACTTTTGTTGCCAGTGGTTTAGACATTAATGGCTTTGTGTTGAGTTATTTTGAGGGGACAGCAAATTTACACTGTTATACAAGCTGTACACTCACTACTTTACATTGTAGCAAAGTGTTGTTTTTTCAGTATTGTCACATGAAAAGATATAATAAAATATCTACAAAAATGTGAGAGGTGTACTCACTTTTGTGAGATATTGTATATATATATATATATATATATATATATATATATATATATATATATATATATATATCATGATAGATTCATGGTTCTGGAGGTTTAATTGTATTCTGTGTTTATCACACACACATTGAATGTGTTTTTCAAATCTTTATTATTTTTGTTTATGAAGGCAGCACAGCATTAATTTTTGAAGCACATTGTTTTTAGGTGTAGGAAAAAATTTCAAAACATACAGCAACCCATAAATAAGTCATAAGGAATCAAATTGAAGCGTTAAAATTGCAAACAGTGGTTACATGGTAGTTATCACAGTGTGTTTCTGTATCCAATGTTTGGGGTTTCTAAGCAATTTTGTAGCAAAAAATTCAGATTTTTACCTTTACGTGAGAAATTTCAGCATTGGTCTGTAGGTAAAGAGGTTAACCCACAGAAAATAAATAAAGGCAACCTGTCTAGGAGTCACACAAAGTAAAATGACCCTATGGCTGGACAGCAGATATCCTCAAGCACCACAATATCTTTAGTGGTACAGTCTGTCACTCTGATTTTCAACCAAAACTTCCTGGGATTAGGCAACAATGCACATTTCCTCTAGGGACGAGATATCTATACTTACATAAGTACCAATTTCAGAAAAAAAACGGTATCTGCTTAGTATTTAAGCAACAGGCAGGGCCAGTAAAACAAGTTTGTGGGGCTTAAGAGTGCCTTTGCTTCAGATACAGGTTCACTTTGCACTATCTGATCCCTCTGATCAGTGATGCCCTTTATTTTACATGTTTGTTATGTTTTGTGCAGTACATATATTTATTGATCAGATATAAAAAAAATAACACAACAAATAATTGCAAACAGATGGCAATTGTAAAAGTACCCAAGGCATAAAAATGGCATATAAGCATCTAAAGAAACTCACTCTGCATTGACTTTAGAGAACATTCAAGGTTTAACAGAGAAGCTTAAAATACAATAGGTTGCAAAAAACAATGGCAGACAGATGGTAAATGTCTAAAACCTGCAGCGTGAAGAGCTCTTACTATTGAAAGATACTGTAATTATTTGTGCAAAACAAAATTCTGCATTGTATGTGTCTTTTCGAACACATTTTTTAAAGTAACCTAAAAGTCTTTGGTGTCATAAAAATATGACAAGAATAAAAACCATACAATAAATATTACAAAATCAGTTGCAAAGATGATTCAATTGGAGGCATGTTTTTTTTTATCCCCTTCTAAAATTACCCAGAGTGGTGGCACAGAGTGTAAATATGAGACAAACTCAGAAAAGTAAAAAGTAAAAAATGTAAGAAAACCTTAAGCCTAGGTTCACATTGGAGCGATTTGTCATGCGATTTGAGATATCAAATCGCATGCCAAGTCGCAGCCTATTGGCGGCAATGGCACTGTTCCATTCGGTGCGACACCAATTTTGCGGCGCCGCCATGATTTGCAAAAGTAGTTCCTGCACTACTTTTGCAGATTTCAGGTGTGATTTCTATAGACATCTTTGTATGAAGCCACACAAATGTCTATCAAGTAGCACCTGAAATCGCTCTGACCTTGCTACTTTGAAATTGCGCTACTTCAAGTAAAGTAGCACGATTTCATAATAGCATCAGTGTGAACCAGGGCTTAAACAGAAATTGTTTACAATTTCATTTGAATATAGACTTCAGTTGTGATAACAGGAAGGAGCAACTATGAGAAGTGCAATCTATATTAATCTTACAAAATTGGTTGATATCATTCTTTGCTGTAGGTAAAGTGATGACAATACAGACAAAAAAATCTCATCACACTTAGGTGTCTGTCTTAGTTTTTTCTCTGTTCAGTTCCCGGCAGTTCTCAAAGGAAAATGATCTCCTCTGCAGCCGGTTTAATAAACTGAGAACTTCAGTTCTTATGCCGCGTACACACAATCATTTTTTGTGATGAAAAAAAACGACGTTTTCTGTGAAGTAAAAAACAACGTTTTTGAAATGTCACTTTTCAAAGACGATGTTGCCTACACACCATCGTTTTTTCACAAAAAAAGGTTACGTTCACCACTCTTTTCCATTGAAGCTCGCTTCATAACTAGCTTCTGGGCATGCGCGGGTTGAAAAACGTCGTTTTAAACAACGTTTTTGCTACACACGGTGACTTTTTGTGAAACAAAAAACGACGTTTTGAAAACGTCAAGCATGTTGGAATTTATTTTTGGTTTTGTTTTTTTTTGGTTTTGCCCACCCACGATCAATTTAAATGACGTTTTAAAAAACAACGTTTTTTTTCATCGCAAAAAACGACCGTGTGTACGCGGCATTAGAGGGAGAACAGAGAAGTGTTTCCTCTGAAATCTGCAGAGATCTGTGGAAAAGTGGGTGGGCTGCCTGTAATCTCGTGAGATATTGTGAGGTTACAGTGCAGCCGAGTTCAAAACGTGAAACTAAAGTTTAAAAGAACATGTAATTACATGTTTTCAGACATGTGATAACTCAAGGTTTGTTTTTTTCTTTGTTTTCTTTTGCAAAATATTGGTTTGCAAAAAAAATGTAAAATAAATTCTGTGGACACTATAGATAAAATGTTCTTGTTATATGACAATAAAATTGTAACAAAACAAAGAAAAATGTAACAAATTAAATGTATAATTTATAAAATAAATAGAAAATATAAATAACAAACATATTTTTTTTTTAATTAATGTCATATGCAAGGTCATGCATTTGATCTACATATGAACAAAATAATAAATTCAATGAAACAATACATCAAATCTTTGTATTTACACATTGACACTTGCAGACTACCTGCAAGTGTCCTTTTACATACAGTGCCTGCCGCCGAGAATTTTTTTTTTAGCACGACATCATCGCGCTGATTCTCGGCAACAGGCTGCCGACATCTCGCACTCGCTGGAATAGTAAAAGCACATTCCAGCGAGGGCGTCATAGAAGCGACGGGGATCCAACATGGATTCCCGCCAATTCTACACGTGGGCGGCGTTTGTTATGAATCCTGAAGGGGAAGTCCCCGCCAGATTTTAAATAAAAATCCGGCATGGGTCCCCCCTCAGGAGCATACCGTGCCCTTAGGTCTGTTATGGGTTGTAAGGAGACCCCCCCTACGCCGAAAAAACGGCGTGGGGGTCCCCCCACAATCCATACCAGACCCGTATCCAAAGCACGCCAGCCGGCCGGTAGCATGCCCTTAACATGGGGGGGTCAGGTGCTCTGGGGCAGGGGGGCGCACTGCGGCCCCCCCACCCCAGAGCACCCTGTCCCCATGTTGATGAGGACAGGGCCCCTTCCCGACAACCCTGGCCGTTGGTTGTCAGGGTATGCGGACGGGAGGCTTATCGGAATCTGGGAGCCCCCTTTAATAAGGGGTCCCCCAGATACCAGCCCCCCACCCTAAGTGAATGAGTATGGGGTACATCGTACCCCTACCCATTCACCTGCAAGAAAAGTGTAAACACAAATAAACCACACAGGGTATTGAAATATTTTAATAGTTGGCCGCCGGGGGGGGGGGTGTGGTCGCTTTTATAAAAGTGCCCCCTCCGGCGGGCTTCTTCTGACATCTTCGGCGGGGGGTGGGTCTTCTCCGCTCTCCAGGGGGTCTTCTCTGCTCTCCGGGGGTCTTCTCCGCTCTCCGGGGTCTTCTCCGCTCTCCGGGGTCTTCACCCGGTCTTCGCTCTTGATTCGGCGCTGTCCGGTGCCTTGTTTCTCTTCAGGACTGGCCGCCGCTTCTGTCACGTCGTCTTCTTCTTCTCTTCTCTTCTCCAGATGTTGACGCGCCCCTTCCTCCCGCTGTTATGCCGGGCGCGCGGCTCCCAGCGACTTGCATAGGTCTATCTTGTGACGTCGCAGTCCCATCATGCTCTGGTAGGTACCACGTGGGTAGTTAGCACGTGGGTAGGTACCACGTGGTACCTACCGGAGCATGATGGGACTGTGACGTCACAAGATAGACCTATATAAATCGCTGGGAGCCGCGCGCCTGGCATAACAGCGGGAGGAAACGTCGCGTCAACATCTGGAGAAGAGAAGAAGAAGAAGACAACGTGACAGAAGCGGCGGCCAGTCCTGAAGAGAAAGAAGGCACTGGACAGCGCCGAATCAAGAGCGGAGAGCGGGAGAAGACCCCGGAGAGCCGAGAAGACCCCCGGAGAGCAGAGAAGACCCCCCGGAGAGCGGAGAAGACCCACCCCCCGCCGAAGATGTTGGAAGAAGCCCGCCGTAGGGGGGCACTTTTATAAAAGCGACCACACCCCCCCCAGGTGGCCAACTAATAAAATATTTAAATACCCTGTGTGGTTTATTTGTGTTTACAATTTTCTTGCAGGTGAATGGGTAGGGGTACTCATTTACTTAGGGTGGGGGGCTTATATATGGGGGCCCTCTTATTAAAGGGGGCTCCCAGATTCCGATAAGCCTCCCGCCCGCATACCCCAACAACCAACGACCAGGGCTGTCGGGAAGGGGTCCTGTCCTCATCAACATGGGGACAGGGTGCTCTGGGGTGGGGGGGCCGCAGTGCGCCCCCCTGCCCCAGAGCACCTGACCCCCCCATGTTGAGGGCATGCTGCCCGATACGGCTCAGGAGGGGGGGCGCTCGCTCGCCCCCACTCCCCTCCTGATCGGCCGGCTGGCGTGCTTTGGATACGGGTCTGGTATGGATTGTGGGGGGACCCCCATGCCGTTTTTTCGGCGGAGGGGGGGTCTCCTTACAACCCATAACAGACCTAAGGGCCCGGTATGCTCCTGAGGGGGAAACCCATGCCAGATTTTTATTTAAAATCCGGCAGGACTTCCCCTTCAGGATTCATAACAAACGCAGCCCACGTGTAGAATTGGCGGGAATCCACGTCGGATCCCTGTCGCTTCTATGACAGCTTTGTCTCCATCGTGTCAAGCCAGCTCAGCGCTGGCTCCTGCTATGGGGCTCGCAGGTAGACAATCTCGCCGAGAAAGGGAGCGAGATTGACACAAAATCGCGGTCACCCACTGTAAGAGTGGCTTCATCCTGTTGTGTAATGTGAAGCAATTATTGACTGTCAATTTGACAGCTTTTAATTGCCTGTTATAGCAACAGAAAATGGTGACGGGGCAATATAGGATCTGGATGGATCAGTGCCCAACAGTGCATCCTCATCAGTGCAGGTCAGTGAAGTGAAGAAGAAACATTATTTATTTGCAAAATGTTCTAACAGAAACTAAGAAAAAAATAAAAACCCATTTGTGAATAAATATCACCAAAGGAAAGCTATATTTGTAAAAAAAAAAAAAAAAATGATAATGTCATTTGAGTTGCATGACCGCATAATTGTTATTCAAAGTGCAACAGCACTGAAAGTTGAAAATTGGCCTGGGCAGGAAGAGGATGAAATTGATTAAAAAGTGGTTAAAAAACAATAGTTAAATACAGAACAATGGCTAAAATTTTGCATTTGGAAATGTGTAATACAGAATACAGTTATCTGCATGGTAATATTTCTGCTTTCCACATCAAAAATATGGTATAAATAAAAAGAGGTTTAAAGTTGGAGTTCTGTTTTCCTTCTCTTTTTTTCTGGAGCCTAGTCATATCCATTTCACAAATAAAAGCTTTGAAAGGTTAGTAGAACCCTGCGTTTATTATAATGCAAACTAACACCTTGGGATATTGTAAGAAAGTCTTTAGTAATGTGATATATTTAAAATGTTTCTAAAGCATATTGAAGCTTTATAAAGTATCCTGAATTTAAGAACAAATCATATTTCTAAATTTATGCTGTGCTACTGTGAACTGATTTCTTATACACATACCAAAAAAATAAAGAAATTTCCAGAAAATTAGTAATGTGTTTCTGAATAGTCTGTGTAAGCATAAACTTGTGCTGCACAATTTTGGGGAATTCGAGCGGTGTCCAGTGTTCTTCCAACTTGTGCCTGGTTTATTTCCATGGGCCGAACAGCTACCTCATCTCTCTCGGGAGGCCCATGCAAATAAATTATTGATGGAGTTGGTGAGCACATTATTCTGCTTGTTTGAATAACTGTTATATGATGTAAAATTATTGAGTGTATAATAGCATTTTTTTTTTTAAATTTCTAACTCTCTAGATATACATTCAACTTTCCTGAAGAAGCAGAAATATTCTGCAAAACGCATTGGACCATTATATGCAATATGAAATAAACAAGTGTATCAGTTGTAACACCACATGTGAGCCATTGTATCAGCTTCATGCTTCATGCTGTATATCTTGTGTATGTTTTTATAATGGGATATTTTGATAACTCAATTGTTGGTTTTTAAATTGTATGTACAATAAAGAGTATTTCAAATTGTGTACATGTTTACCTCAGTGACAACTTGTCTCAAGTTTCTCAAATTTTGCTATGTACTAAATAGGATGGGGATGTGAGTAGTTGTCCCTGGAAATGGCAATGCATAGAATAACAGATATAATTTATAAAAAAAATGCATTAAAAGGGTAATATGTTTCTCACTTAAATACAAAGATTAAAAAGATTTTTCTTTCAAAATAGACACAACCGGGGGCATGTCGGAATGGTATTGGCAGCAGACGTGTAGTGTCTAAGCTTCTGCAGACCGGCGCCAAAATCCAGTATTTATCGGGTGCAGAATTGCCTAAAAAGACCCCCCCTGTGCACCCCCAGCGACATTTCTGGGGCATGCACAGGAGAAACTCCAAGCCGCAACGCCAAACACCACTGGTAAGGCTGCAGCCGCGGTTTTGCCTAAACCTCCTGCCCAGATGGAGCCAGATGGAGAACCAGGCCGACGATCCAGAGCAGCTGATTTTAAAGCCGTAATGCAGTCACTGCCCTAACAGACAAAGTGGACCACATACAGACCCATGTGGAGTTTGTTAGTAAGGACTTTGACTCCCTCCGTAGTCACATAAATGAAGTGGAGCAGTTGGTCTCTCAGACTGAAGACACGGTACGTGTCCAGGGGGCTGATATGCATACACTGAAAACTAAAGTTAAAGCACTGGAGGCCCGGGTCGAAGATGCTGAAAATCGCAATAGAAGAAACAATTTGCAAGTTTTGGGCCTTCCAGAAGAGGGAGAGGGTACAGATCCCACTGCATTTGCTGAATGTTTATTACAACAAATACTTCCCTCAGCACGTTTTTTCCCCATTTTTTACTATGGAAAGAGCCCATCACATTGCCTCCACCAGGGGGCCACAGGGAGTGCCACCCCACCCTTTAACCTTCAAGCTGCTCTATTTCAGTGATCGTGATACTGTTTTGAAGGAAGCGAGATCCCAAGGTGAACTGCAATTTAAAAATTCCAAATTCCAAACTCCTGATCTTCCCAGATTACTCACTGGAAACTCAGAAGCAACGGAAATCCTATGATGCAGTGAGGGCCAGACTCCGATTTAAGCATATCAAGTACAGCATGCTGTTCCCGGACAGATTGCGGGTGTAAGACAGTGAATCGGTTAGATTCTTTACATCTTCCGAGGAGGCCTCCATGTGGATCAGCACATAACCTCGCAGATAAGTATCACTACTGCTGAAAAAATGTTTTTACATGAGCCACGGCCATTTGCTGCCTTATAGATGTGCTTTCTTTATCCACTGGCCCAGTGTTTTTCAACTCCAGTCCTCAAGGCACACCAACAGGTCAAGTTTTCAAGATTTCCCTCAGATGAAATGGCTGTGGTGATTACTAAGGCAGTGAAACTGATCAAATCACCTGTACAAAATAATGGAAAGCCTGAAAACATGACCTGTTAGTGTGCCTTGAGGACTGGAGTTGAAAAACACTGCACTGGCCTATGCATACCTCCTTAACCTTGGAGGTCACCATGTGTCACCAAACACTTTACCTCATGGACTGCAGGGGTCCGGGGGCTATTGATCCCTAGTTCTTTCCATGGGTTGATGAGGCACCCCGATTGGAGGATGACTGCTAATCCTTTGCTATATCCCCCTCCCCTTCCCTTTCCTTTATCCAAGGCCGACATCTCTGACAGCTCATGCAACGTTACCATTCAAGTTTGTGCTCCTGGCAGTTGCCGGGAGACTGCACCCACATATCAGATTTTCATGAAGTGATTCCTCTCCAGCCTGAGTTGCATACACACGTTCATGCAAAAAAAAAACGTCCGGCCAAAGCGCGGTGACGTACAACACGTACGACAGGACTATAAAGGGGAAGTTCCTTTCAAATGGTGCCACCCTTTGGGCTGCTTTTGGGCTGCATACTTGATTCTGAGCATGCACATTGTTTTTCCACTCGGATAAGCATACACACGACTGTTTTTTTGCGATGAGAAAAAGACTGACGTGAAACACGACGAGAAAAAAAAGAGACGGTTTCAATTTTTTTACGGGCAGTTTTTTCGTCAAGAAAACGACCGGTTTTCTCGACCAATATAAAAAATGGGAGTTTTCTCGTCGTGAAAAACGGTTGTGTGTACGAGACATAAGATTCATCTAAATTAAATCTAAATTTAGGTTTTTATTAAGCTGATTATAATTTTACAAATGAATAATGATTTCTCACTAAGAAAGAGAGTGTTAATTATTTTACAGACTTGCCTGACCTTGTTAGTAATACATATCTAGTAAATAAATAATAATCTGTGCAATAGTGCTTGTTATCACCTCTATGAAGGCAATCAAAAAGCTTTGTTTCAGTAACATTGTTACATTGTTCAAATCCGGTACATTTCATCAAAGATGGTGTCATTTAGAAAGACCCCACTAGGGATCAACTGTAAAGAAACAAGTAACAAACCTATAATTATTAAGCATTCTAAAATATATTACATTTTAATCCAACCATCAGTGCTTAGAAGGGTCTGCTTGAACCCCTTACCCAATCCATTTTCACCAAATTCCAGAATATATATTTTCTGGAATATTCTATTTCTTGCACTTTTATTACCCATCACAAAGTAGACCTGTGCTTGCTTGATAGTTTTTTTGTTTACATTTCCTGTTGTGATGATAATTTCCCCACTGTAATGAGAAACTTATGGCTAAGTTGAAGGCACCATGGCAAAATGTCACTTTGAAACCCCAGGTCATTCATTTGCTCCCAATAAACTTTGCTCAACACCTCCTCCAACTATAGGTTATCTGTTTGTCTCAGATGGAGCCCATGTGATGGTTAGAGGGTGCCACCTAGCTGTCTGCCCCCTCTTCTATTTTCATGTCCAATAATCTCTTTCTACCTTTCTCCTACCACTAACATATTTTTTTTACTTTCTCTTCACTTCTATGATTCTTTTGGAACATCTTTTGAATATGCCACACCTTCACTTTGGGTCTTAAGTTTGTGTAGCCTACACAGGATAATACCACCAATTATTTTCATGTCAATTTCTTTCTTTTGTTTGTCAGGCTGATGAGCCTCCTTCTTGCACTATTTTATCTGTTATTATAAGCATCAGTTTTTTTAGATGTATACTCTCTCGCTTAATATAGATCTCTCTAAAGTGGCATGTTTTTATTGTGTGACTAACCATAAAACCAATAAAAAATACTGAATAAAAAAAAAAAAAATCAAATCATTAAAAGTACATGTGGGTACTGTGTTGCATGACCAAGTCATTGTCAGTCAAGCTATCAAAGCACTTAAAACTGAAAAATGACCTGGAAATGAAGGGGTATATACAAACTTGTAATCAAGTTGTTAATTGTTCTGAGGTGACCATCTTGTCTTCCCAGCTAACCAGCAAAAGTAAAAACTATGGCCTGGATTCACAAAGCACTTACGCCGATGTAAGGACGAGGAAATTCACGCCGGTAAGTGCGACGGACTCACAAAACAACATACGCCTAAAAACTGGCCACCCTACGCCGACGTAGCTTACATACACCGGCGTAGCGTGGGCTCACTTTTCGTCTGGATGTATGTTGCTGCTCCCATTGATTAGGCATTCGAATATGCAAATGAGGGAAATACGATTATTCACGAACGTACGTGTGCCCGGCGCATGATACGCGAGGTGCGTGTAAGATTTACATCCGGCGTAAAGTTATTCCCCATAGATGAGGCGCAACCCAGCCATGGACATGCAAAGGTCTGCACCAGAGAACACAGGCCGGCGTATTGGGCGTACGTTATGGTCACGGCATACGTGGTGATCTGGCGTAGTTCAGGCATTTGTGCTGATGTGGTTGTGAGCATGCGCATAAGGGTGCTCTTTCATGCGTTCACGTCACGGCGCATGCGCAGTTCATTGATACTCCGGGCGTAAAACACTGCACCATGCTCAGACCATCATTTGCATGATCACTTCCACTTCCACCTACGCCGGCTTCCGTCTTTGAAACTTACGCCACGCCGACGCAGCCGCGAGCAATAGCTTGCTGAATGCAGTGCTTGCCTCTCCGCGCTGCATCGGCGTAGTGTACAGCGTTTGTGCTACGGCGGCGAAATGTGCGCCCAACTCTCTGTGAATCTGGGCCTATATGTTTTAAAAGATTTAAACAAGCTAAATGTATCTACAGGCATGTGCTGCATATTTACAGTATATAGTGTCACATTTCTACCTGGAGAATCTACTTCTTTATATCATTACACATTATTATTTAACACTAATCTCACAAATGTTTATTAAAAATTATATCATGGTCGGCAAGGCTTTGACATCTCTTCCAGGTATAAAAGGAAATAAAATGCTTCCATTTTTTTTTCTTTCCCTGTATTGCACTACATATTTGAAACTATCTTGTTTTTTTTAAGTTAAATAAGCCTTTTCTTTTATCTGGACAGATGGTG
The DNA here is from genome assembly GCA_029574335.1 of Rana kukunoris. Classification (NCBI taxonomy): domain Eukaryota; kingdom Metazoa; phylum Chordata; class Amphibia; order Anura; family Ranidae; genus Rana; species Rana kukunoris. Next base: position 170,935,750 of record CM056051.1, on the reverse strand, counting down.
CATGAAGATAAAACTCAGATAAGCTAATTTTTGTATCGGTGGGAAGTTCAGCTGTATATTTAACTCCATGCAGGATCTGCAAAGGTGATTGAAGAGCATGGACATTACTCCAGAGGATGGCATAATCATGGAGTGAGATAAATTGAAATCTGGAGTGAGCAATACTGTCTGAGTATAATAGTCTTTGGCTCTACGCCCAGTATTAAAACCATATATAACCAGGAGAGCAAGAGCTCACCACAGCCATTCATTGTAAAGTAAAACCTATTCATATAGTAAAATATTGTGACCAGAGTATAGACAAAAGTACTAAATCATACTGACTATTTCAGTATTTAAAAAAAAAAAAGTTGGTCTAACAACTATATATGTTAGTATAATCCTATACTGTGTTTAGAAATAAAAAAAATAAAGTTTTGTATGTTTTTAAACAGAATACCTGTATATAGCAGTTTATTGTTGTTTTAATGTTTTAATTTCAATAAAAAATAAGTATGTATTTTTTATTTTTATTTTACATCAATACGAAGTTTAATAATATTTTACAAAATTTGCTAAAAGATACAACAGGTGGCAAGTCTCAACAGAAAAGCAGCTGTCTGTGCAATCACAAAACACTGTTTATGTTCATTCTATTGGGACATTCAACACTTCATAATCTATCCAATGGATTTATAAGATCAGCCTACACAGGTTTAATGCATTCACTTTTCACATTCATAGCCTCTAGTCAGTTTGCAACTACCATATCAGGCTTATTAACCACTTCAGCCCCGGAGTATTTGGCTGCCCAATGATTGGGCCATTTCTTTGTGATTCGGCACTGCATCGCTTTAACTGACAATTGCACGGTCGTGCAACGTGGCTCCCAAACAAAATCGACGTCCTTTTTTTTAGACAAACATAGCTTTCTTTTAGTGGTATTTGATCACCTCTGCGGTTTTTATTTTTTGCGTTATAAACAAAAAAAGAGTGACATTTATACAGCAATCAGTGCTATAAAAATGAACTGATTACTGTGTAAGTGACACTGGCAGGGAAGGGGTTAAGCAGTAGGGGCAATAAAGAGAATAAGTGTGTCCTAGGGAGTGATTATAACTGTGGGGGGATGGGCTTCATGTGACACTGACACTGACAGGGAGCATAAGACCAGTGTCCAGAACTGGGAGATGCTTACAGCGGCATCCCCCCATTCTGCAGCTCCGTGACATGATCGTGGGCACTAGGCAGACATCGAGTCAGTAGGACCCGTGTTCACACTTGCTCACTCGAGTCGAGCATGCGCGTGCCTGCAATGCCATGTCTTAAAGGGAACATACGGGTACGTCCATATGCGCAGCCGTGCCATTCTCTCTATGTAAATAGTCGTGCAGCGGTTGGCAAGCGGTTAAAAGTGGAAGCATGTTGTACTGTTGCAAAAGAAGAATGCCTAGGTTGTCTTTTGTAATGTTTGAATTAGTGCCGTTTTACAGCTCTCTTTCACCAAAAACACTTGACAATGGACGTCACAATGCATGTTCTATTGAAAAATTGTGTGATACATTTTTAAAGATTACAGATAATTAAATTGTAAAGCAAAATGCAGATTAGCGCCACCTATCCTTGTGAATTAATAATGGCTTTTCTCATATCCACATATTGGGGTTGATTTAATAGAAGAGTACAGAGGATTCACATATCTTTGTTAATATAACAAAGTTGTGTTTACCTAAATCATCTAGTCTTCAGCAAGGCAAAATACAATTTTCTTTTAAATTCCTCTTAACAAAATTGCTTTAACAAAATTGTATTTTAATTTAAATACAGCTTGAATTTATTCAATATAAGCTAAGTGATCATTGACCAATTCTGCAGCACATCAATCCCATGTTTATCTTTGCTGTCAAATGCAATACAAAGTGTGATGATTTATGTGGTAACAAGAAGCCCTTATACATCATTGGATGAGTTTATTATGGAAAATGAATGCATCAAAATTGATAAACCTGGCCAATATTCCTTTTTCATATTTTATAGCTGATTTAAGTAGACATAAAAACATTAATTATGTTAACTTAGAAAGATAATTTATCTCAGATTTCTTCATCCAGTATTTATTTAGAAATTAGCTGTCATATAAATGTAATTTATATATATATATATATATATATATATATATATATATATACTGTATATATATATATATATATATATATATATATATATATATATATATATATATATATATATATATATATATATATATATAAAATTGTGTAACATGTAATCCTATCATGCATTAAGCTCATGGTCTTGAGGGAGCTTCCTTAAAGTTAAACTTCAGGAAAAAAAAGGTCCAGAGCTCTGCCGGTACAAATCATTAATTCTGAATATTACACATGGCCTCTCCCTCCAGTTAAAGAGGAACTGCAGTCTGCTCACATAATTTGTAATAAAACATCTTTGCCATCCTGAAGCTTCCCTCCAACCAATTTGCATATTATTTGTATCTACTGTGATTCTGTACTTGCCAGATATGCTGCAGTAATCTTCTTCCACTGAGTCTGACTGCAAGCATTTTAACTGTGGGCTGCTGCCTGTTAACTTCCTAGATTTACACAGACACACAGGAGCCACACCTCCAGCTCTGCAGCCTTCCAGCTCGCATTGGCCCTCTTATGACTCACTCCCTCTCCCTTCCTGACAAACCCTCACGAGAGTTAGAGAAAGAGCTGTGCAAGATGTCATAAGCCTAGGCTTTTTACCAGACAAGAAAAATTAAGTGGACTGTGTAAGGTATTTACTGGCAGACAAAAAAAATATTTTACCATCAAAAGTTAAAACAAATTACTGAAGGTCTGCTTTAAGTTCCAGTGAAATGTGTTTTATACTTCCCTACCTCTGCCCTTGTCCATTTCGGAAAAGCCCTGTAAACATTTTATTCACACAATACAAGGTGATCTGTGAATGGACGAGGGAAGAGGAAAGAGACCGTAAACAACATGATCCCTTCACTGTATGAGAACTGGAACTATCAGTCACAGTGTCAAAAGTGTGTAATGTGTGTAATATTAGGGATAAATGAAACTGGTCTTTTTTTCCAGTAACCAGCATCGGATAGAAAGGACAGGTATAACCATAGCCTGTAGTGACAAAAAAGACCCGGAGGACTTAATATTTGCAGTGACTACATAGTACACTTGTAAGGTAGGAGAAGTACTGGGGCAGCTCTAATCTAACTAGTGCCTGATAAGAAATTAGATACTCCTGCCCTCTCATACAATCATTTTGGAAAGAAGTACACGACTCACAAACTAAATCACCACTTTCACACTAGATTATTCACAAGCTCAATTTCTGCTACACCCGTCTACAATTTTGAAAACTGCATACCTACGCTCGCTAGCCATCCATATGGTTAAAACAGCAAATATGTGCATATACGCTGAATGGCACTGCTCAGATCCTCCGACCATAACAGACTGGGTTAAACGTATACAGAAAACCTCAGCAATTTAGGAACTTATACATCAGACGAATACTCCTTCTAAATTCAGAAAAATATGGTCCTGTTGGAAACACTCTATCACTACTAATGAATATGCCAAACTTATGACTTAATTACCCACAAGTACAGATGACAAGAGAGCAGTTCAGAACTTCTGGCCCTATTTCTCCCCCCCCCCCCAATAATGACCATTAATGACACCCACTACCCCTTTAAAACCACTTATAACCACTATAACCAACCCCCTTTATCATTGCTGTTGTAACCGTACTGAATAACACAAGCAAAATATAGACGTTCCGGACACCTGTATTAAGATCAGCAAATAGGTTGAGGCAAGTATAAGCACTATTACCAGTTAGTCTTATTTCTCGTTTTGACAATGTTCCGTTAGGGAAACACCTAAGTTCAGGTATACTGTTTATATTTTTTTTTACACTAATATGTTTAGCATTATGTTTGTCAAAATATGTTCTGTACATTCCTCTTTAGCGAGACTCAATCATTTTTGTTATTTTCCTTTGCTAATGTAGCGGCTGCAGTCGCAATGCTTTGACTTTCTGTATAATTCTTTTATAAACAAATAAACATATATAAAAAAGAAATGAGATACTCCAATATCCCAGATAGCAAGGCTAACTTACCACAAATTTGTGGCAGTGTTGAATTGTAAGTCTATTAACTTGCTGCACATTTTCACTGGCAAGTTGTACACTTGCAGAGCACTTTAAATACAAGATCTTTTTGACACATATCCAACTTGTAGCAAATTTGTATGGCAAGTCTCTAGCAAAGTTGAAGGCAATAGCAAAGTTGCAATGGCTAGTCTACAGCAAGAGCTCTGCAAGTCTACAACATGACAATTCAGCCACAGTGACCCCTGTGGTGGGATGACTATTGTGCAACATAACTGAACTGGAACTTGCAGCAGACTTGCAAAATATTCGCAAATAAAGTTGATCTGGAGTCATGCAATGTGGACTTGTTGCCATTGTGCAACAAACTTGTAAAGCCTGGCAAGTCTAGCAATAGCTTAGCAAGTCATTTTCGAACTTGCAGCATTGCTTGCAATCCAGGATGGAGCAGAAATCCTTCCAGTAAAACCAGGTTTTCGTAAATATTTTGCCCAGTTTTGTTAATGCAGGAGAGCCATTGTGACATAGTAGGCAGAGCAATCTCTTTCCAGGAAACATGGATATAAGCTCTAGCTGCATGTGCCAAATAATGTAAGGCCCCTTACACACTATTCGATTTTCTGCAGATTTTTGTCTTCAGAATTACCAAAACCATGTATTGCAAGGGTCTGCCTGATTGCATACAAATTTAAGCTATTAAGGTTTGACCTCATATTATATAATATTGGTAAATCTGAAGAAAAAAAATTGCAGAAAATATAATAGTGTGTATGGGGTCTAAGAGTGAGTCTTTGTACTTTCTGGAACATATCCATTGGGCAGTGGACCAGAAAGAAGTGAGAATCAGACATTCCCAAAACATGTGGAAGAAAGTATCCCTATGTTGATTACAATGCCAGAACACGGATGAACTTTTTGGCCGCGTACACACGATCAGTCCAAACTGATGAAAACGGACTGAAGTTCAGTTTCATCGGTCCAAACCGACCGTGTGTACACCCCATCAGTCTGTTGTCCTTCAGTCCAAAAATTTAGAACTTGCTTTAAAATCGGACTGATGGACGCCTACCGATCGGTGAAAACCGATGGTTAGTACGCAAAAGCATTGGTTCAAAACCCGCGCATGCTCAGAATCAAGTCGACGCATGCTTGGAAGCATTGAACTTCATTTTTTCCTGCACGTCGTTGTATTTTACGTCACCGAGTTCTGACACGATCGGTTTTTGAACTGATGGTGTGTACGCACATCAGACCATCAGACCATATAGTCTGTGAACCGATGAAACTGAACTTCAGTCCGTTTTTATCAGTTTGGACTGATCGTGTGTACAAGGCCTTAGAGTACACCTTGTATAAGATATCAGGCATTCTATGCCATCTTGTAATTTGTAGTTGCATCTTGAATTGTATTGAAAATAGATGCTTTATGTGTTAGAATGAAAATGAGATTAATCTGAGATTGTGTGAAAGATGTCCCTGTTCCTGAAGTTCTACTTGAATTTTCTTTGCATTGCATCATATAGAGACAGAAAGAGGATACATCCCCAATATGCATTTGTGGCTGGGATACTGACAAATTCATCCTTGATGCACTTTATGTTAACAGATACGGCACTGCTAAAAAATAACTACGGGACAGTAATCTGTAATCTTTGAATTAAAAGCTTGCAGAGAAATAAATTATAAAAAATACTTTACTATGGTTCATCTCTTTTTGCCAGCAAATAGCCCATGCATCAATTTTTGTGATGCTTTTTTGTCAACTAATTCTATGTGAAGTATAACCATTGAAACATACAAGACCATCTGGACATGTTGGCAAGGCATCAAAGTAGTTCCTCTCTATAATCCTTCTATTGATAAGACTGGTGTGCCACACATTGCATTTTCATTTCTGTGAATACAGATATGGCAGAAACCTTGCATGTTCTGACAGCAAATTTCATACTTTGAGGCCCTGTCATGCTTATATCTGTTGATTTTAGCACCCAGCTGTTTTTTCAAGTAATGACTGTTCAACACGTATTTCATTGTAAAACTTTTCTGTTAATAAGTGGGTATTTTTATGTTGTGTATATTGATTGTGTACAACTCACTTGAGTTTCTGCATCATTGCTCTAAGTGATGTGTTTAAATTTTAATGCAAAATAATTTTATAAAGGAAATACACAAACTAGAGTTTTTCTTTACACGCAGTGTACCATTTTACAGGCAGCAAGCTGAAAATCATGAATATAAACATAAAGGGCCAGATTCTCATATATTTTCGGCGGCGTAGCGTAAGCCATTTACACTACGCCGCCGCTGCGTACTAGAGCAAGTGCTTTATTCTCAAAGCACTTGCTCCGTAGTTTTCGCTGGCGTTTCGTAAATCGCCAAGCGTAAACCCGCGCAATTCAAATGGGGCGGCTTGTATTTAAATTAAGCGCGCCCCCGCGTCGAACGAACTGCGCATCCGCCGGCCGGGGAAAAAGCCCAGTGCGCATGCTCCAGCTCACGTCGGGAAGCGTCGTTGAAACCGACGTCAAAACGACGTGAGCGTCATTTACGCAACTCCCTATTCGCGAACGAGTTAGTAAAACGACGTAAGCGACGGAAAAAGCTGACGCTGACCCGACGCCATACTTAACATGGCGTCCGACGGCACCCGACGGCATCCGACGGAACTTCGTAAGGTTACTCCACATAGAAGCTGGGGTAACCTTACGAGTCTGTAAACGACGTACGCGACGACGGGGCGGCGTAAAAGCGTTCGGGAATCGCCGTACTAGCCTCATTTGCATATGCAAATGAAAAAACAACGTGAAGGCCACCTAGTGGCCGGAGTTGTCATTACACCTACGATCCGAAAGTGTAATGCTTTTACACTTGTCGGATGTAGAAGCGTATCTATGCAAAAGTGATGCTAAGCATCACTCGCATAGATACGAGGACAAAAAAAAGGCGATACGACGGGGTATCTGAGATACTCCGTCGTAACGCCTCTGAGAATCTGGCCCAAAGAATCAATGTTTAGAAAACTAAATTTCCACTACTAAATTTGAGTTCCATTTTTTTTAACAATCTATCCCTTTTGGTAACACCATTTTCATTAAAACTATTCCACATAAGTAATGTCGATTTGCACTAGGAGCTTCTAATATCTAATGTTCATTGTAGTAATACATGCATTCCCTTATCCAGTAGAATTTTTTATTTTAACTTACCTTTGGCTTAACAAAAACAGCATTATTTTGAAATGGTACTATATTAACACACACAGAGGTTTATTTACTAAAGGCAAATCCACTGTGCACTACAAGTGCACTTGGAGGGGCAGTTGCTGAAGATCTGAGGGGGACATGCAAGGAAAATAAAAAACAGCATTTTTGCTTGCAGATGATTGGATGATCAGCAAAGTGTCTCCTCATTTCAGATCTTCTCCAGATTTACAGCAACTGCAAGTGCAACTTTCAAGTGCACTTGTAGTGCATAGTGGATTTTCCTTTAGTAAATAAACCCCACAGTCTTTGATTTCAGAAACATGTTTACAGTCCGAATTCGAATGGAATTCGATGTCAAATTTGATTTGAATTTCAATTCGATTTTCAGAAGTTCCTTTGAGGCAGGATTGCACATTGTACATTGCCTACCTGAGTGAGTGAGTGAGGGAAAACCTTATATAGCGCTGCACATGCGAACTGAATCGCCTCTGGGCGCTCGTTTTTCCATTTCTCCTTTGAACTCAAAAGAGATGGGTTTTGATCTTTCTCCTAAAGGCCAAGTGGTTCTCCTCCAACCGAATGGAGGTTGGTAAAGCGTTCCAAAGTCTAGGGCCTTGGACAGCAAATCTTCTTTCTCCTTTGGACTTGTATCTGGTTTTGGGTATTTGGAGTAGATTTTGGTTGGTGGATCCCAGAACCCGATTGGGGTTGTGGGCTTTTAGTTTTCCGCATAGATATTGGGGGGCATTTCCCAGAATACACTTATGCGTCAGACAGAGTGCTTTAAAAGTAATTCTGTCTTTTACTGGCAACCAGTTAAGGCTTCTCAGTGAAGGTGAGATTGATTCCCATGTTTTTTTTCCCAGTCACAGGCGAGTGATTTGGTACTTTGGGAGTCCGAGGTAAAGGGCATTTGCATAGTCAAGTCTGGAGTTAACAATTGTTCCCACCATGACTGCCTTACCATAACTTCAGCCATTTCAATACCAGATAATAAAATTGAACCTGGTAAAGAACAGAAAGCAAAATGTTTGTCTAGAAGACATCCTCTTTTTAGCTGATGACATTAAGCGAGAGAAATAAGCACAGGGATGAAACTGCAACTTTTCTCCTTTTTGCTGAGAAAGGATAGCTCCCACGGAAGAGTCTGAGGCATCCACTGTAAAAGGAATTTCAGGATCTGGATGTACCAGTATTGGTGCAGAAGTGAAAATAGATCATAGCTTAATAAAAGCAGACTGTGCTTCAGATGACCACACAAAGGGTGTGTAATTGGTGCTATCACCTTAGAGAAGTTTCTTATGAATTTTCTGTAGAAGTATTCTCAGGATCCATGCTCACTCTTCTAGGAGAAATAATATATCCCAAGCACTGCATCTGGGTTTGTTCAAACATTTCTCTGATTTAATATAAAGTTGATTTCAACCCCTGGGAGGAATATGACTGCATAGTAACCACATCTACCTGTGCTTCCTTGATCGGATGAGAACTTGTTTGACAGGGTTCTCTACAGTATTGCTCGCAACGGGGATGTCAATGTCTATTGACTATAGTCAATAGTCAATAGTCAACTAGTTGATGAAGGGATTTGGGGTGGAAAATCAAGGATTAGCCAGACTGACAGGAAACTTGGGTGATCAGCTGAAATACTGTTTCATGGGTAACAGGTCCTGAAGTTAAGGGTGAATGATCAACCGTCTCCATAGCGGTGGGGGCAGATTTATTTCTTGTTTGTATATTCTTGCTGTGGGCCTAGGTTCAAAACCATGTTACATTTTTGCAAGCAGTCAAGAGTGTGGCTAAAATATAAACAATGTTGATAATGCCTACAATCACATACTGAACCTTACTAGTATACATTTTATTTTAAAGATTATTATCTGCTATATTATTGACAATGTTTTTCTTTTTACTTTTCAAATAAAGTTTACATGTGGAAGAGAAGGTACAATTCTAGCTATATCTTCAATGTGCATTTTCCGTATCTTATCTCTTATCCCTTTATCATAAAATGAAGGAAATTAAGGAAATTACAGGTTAAGCTACTAATTATTAAAAACAGCAGATTTACTACAGCCAGGAAGACACAATAGATTGATGTGTGTATCTCATGTGAGTATGTCATAGAACTATCAGCCAGTTAGGAATATTATTATATTCAACTTAATCTATCTGTCAGCGACAAAGGTGAATAGACCTTTATTTACGTGGAATTTAATATAGCAAGCTTAGCAAAGGAATCTGTCCTGTAGGTCAGCATACTTACAAGAAACTTTGCTATTATCAGAATTTACCATTTATAAACCTAGGCTCTTACTGCAAAAATATTTTCTATTTTTATTTCTATACATATGATTCTATGCATTAGAAGCATTTGGTAGAGAAATAATTATGATTTCAAAGATTTGTACCAAGAAACACAACTTTGATGTTCTAGAAAATATAGCTAAAGTAATAAACAGGAAGAGACTATTAAATTGATATAATGAGAGCTGGATGCAGACTCCATATACAGAATTTGTTTGAAATTAAATGAAACATCTTATTACAATTGAAAAACGGGCCTTTTAACCACTTGCTGTCCAGCATATGTACATATACATGTGTCCTGTAAGTTATCAACATGACCTCCACAATACAAAAAGGACGTTGTTCAATTTGACCCTACACTCAATACTTAGATAGAGGAACTCAATAACCCTGCATTTGTTAAACACGACTAAATCTCTGATTACTATGTATTGGAGGCAAAAGGCCGTACCATCTCTAACTCAGTGGTTACATAAAGTGGATGATATATGTCTTAAAGGGGTTGTAAAGGATTTTTTTTTTCATAATAAGCATCCTTTACCTGCAGACATTCCTCTTTTCACTTCCTCATTGTTCGTTTTTGCTCAGAAGTTGCTCTATTTCTTCTCTCTTCTGTTCACTTCCTGCTTGTCGGATTTTACTGACCACCGTGAAGGGAGGCTTTACTGCGGTGGTCAGTAACGTGCTTGCCACCTCCTCGGAACTACATACATCTTTGTGGCACTTCAAGGAGGTGTGAATTACTGGGCTTGCCCCAATTCATACTGGGAAATGTAGTTTTTACATGAACGAGAGCTGCAAACCAGGAAGTTAATAAGAGAACAGAAACTAGAACGCCGGAGGTGATATAGATGAAGGAATTTAATAGGTATTTACTTGTTTTTTTAACAGAATCATTACACTATTCTGTCTGTCTACCTTGCAGACATTAATTTTAGGCAAAAAAAAATTCCTTTACAACTCCTTTAAAGAAGAATTTACGTATATCGTAACAGGCATAACCAATAAACATTCAGCGATATGGGCTTGTTGGTTTGAGTTTAAAACTACATGATTGTATTACAATACCATTATAGATCCCTACTCTTATATGATGTTATATACAGTAACATTATATACCATTTTATTGGATATGGTGCAACTAGACTAGTGTATCTGCACTTACCCACATTTGTTTCCCCGTTCCTTCTTCTTTCTTTTTATATTAAAAATAAAAATTGCTCTATCAGTAAGATTATCGATAACTAAATAACATATTGAATGTTAGAAAATACCTATACAATGTGTGAACTTTTATGCCTGTTTTTTTGTACTTTTATGTATTTGAGTTTGAAATGGCAATAAATACTGTAGCAGTTACAAAAACAAAACACAATGGTTTGTAACCTGCTGGCTCATACTATATATTGTAGTCTGTTTTTGAAAGATAGATTATTGAACATTGAAACTATACTTTTATTAAATGATAAAGCTTTGTGTCAGACCAAGTGACACATATGTATACCATTACGCATGTGGCAGAGACACAATTGTACTTGCCAATTAAAGCGGAGGTTCACCCTAAATATAAGCCCTCCCATGTGATCCAGCATACTGGCGTCAGCGCCAGTATGCTGTTTTTTTTTTTTTTTAATCCATGTACTTACTGTATTATGCAGAATTTTATTCTTTTTACCCCGCGGTGGACGGCGCCAGTATAGCGCGTCACATCTTACGAAAGTACCCGAAAAGGACTCGGGTAATCTCGGCGAAAATGCGGCGCCTGTGCACAGACCTAGGAGCTGACTGCGCAGGCGCCGTATTTCTCCGAGTCCTACGGCTATGGCGCGTCACGCCCTCCGAAAAACGCCAAAATAGGACTCGGAGAAATACGGCGCCTGCGCAGTCAGCTCCTAGGTCTGTGCGCAGGCGCCGCATTTTCGCCGAGATTACCCGAGTCCTTTTCGGGTACTTTCGTAAGATGTGACGCGCTATACTGGCGCCGTCCACCGCGGGGTAAAAAAAATAAAATTCTGCATAAGACAGTAAGTACATGGATTTAAAAAAAAAAAAACAGCATACTGGCGCTGACGCCAGTATGCTGGATCACATGGGAGGGCTTATATTTAGGGTGAACCTCCGCTTTAATGTGAATTGTTTGTATTTTAAATTCTACTGAGCAAGGTATTAAAACACATATTAGTTTCCAAAAAATCAAATATTGCCCTTTTAGCAAAGCTACATAAGATAGATGTATAGCATTTACACTGAGTGAGTTAACAACTAACAATTGCAACTAATACAAATCTGAAGTGTCATAGAAGTGGGTAACAAATGGGCTGTAAACCTATTTCCAAGATGGGTGTAAGATATTTCCAAATCATATGCTGTTCATAAATGTTAAGAATTAAATTTGTTCTTGTATCCTGAAACTGAACCTCAAATCCCTAAGCACCAATTACGTAATATTACTGGTAATATGGACAATGTCAATTAACTGTATAAGAATTTGTTCACAGTAATTGCTGCCCAAGAGAATTAATTTGTCATTGTGTTTGAAATTTTAAAAACAATATATGTATCATAATAACTGTAAAGGATTAATTAAAACTTTTCTTATTATACTATACCGTATTTTTTAGCATATAAGACGACCTTTTGTTTCCTTAAAAGCTTGCCTCAGTCAGACCTCGGGCATCCATTATTCAAAAGCCGTGCCTCCTCCTTGTGCTGTTCCATGATAGGCGGAACACTCAGTTTCCCAGCAGAGCCTCTGTCGATGTTCCGTCTATCACGGATTTCTTCTCATCCTCGGCCTCAGACGAGAGAACATCCATGATAGGCAGAACACCGAACACAGGCGCTGCTGGGCTGAGTGTTCCGCCTATCATGGAACACCACGAGGAGGAGGAGCGGCCTTTGAATAATGGACCCCCGCAGTCTGACTGTCTCTGCATACAGGGATAAGATATGGGATCGTCGAGGTATGCAATGGCACAGTGAGGTATGCAATGGGACAGTGAGGTATGGAATGGCACAGTGAGGCATGGAATGGCACAGTGAGGCATAAAATGGGCACAGTAAGATTTGAAAAAAAGCTGAATAAAGCATGTTCTTGTCAGCGGTTGTTCCTGTCAGCGGTTATTCCGGCTATCCCTCAGCTTCCAGACAGACTAGTAGGAAGAGGGTCATCTTATACGGCAAGTATATCCCAAAACCAAAATTTTAGTGTTGCCTTTATACGCCGGCAAATACGGTACTTATTTATGCAATAGTTGTACAGTATTGTTTTAGATGGTAAGTTAGCAGATCAGAGTAATTTGTTTTTCATTCACTGTCAAAACATATCTAAAAGAGACCTGTAAATGTCAAATTTAATCTAATTAAAGGATCAGTTCACTTTATATATAAAAAAAATAATGCACATTTTTTTGCAGGAAAAAACAGTTTTTGACCTTACTAACTATGTAACTATGTAGCTAATACAGGGAACTTGTCCTCAAACTGTTGCCACAGAGAGGTGGGACAGCGAGCAACGGCTGCAGAACTGGGAACATGTTCCACACTAAATTCGGGTGGAACATGTAACATGTTCTCAAAGGTAAACTTATCCTTTAACCACTTCATCCCCTTATGATGTACCAATGTGTCCATGGGTCGAAGTGGTTACCTTTGTGATGATGCGAGTACCTGCAGACATCATCCCGGTATTACATTTTTCAGCGTGTGATGGGCTTTACTGTAGAAGTGATCTATACAGCTGGTGGCTATACAGCTGCTTGATAACCTCCTCAGGGCATGGAAGGGAGCCACCCTCCTGCAGACGTCTGCTACATTTGCTGGGCTCTCCCATACACTTGGGGAGCCTGGTACTATTGCTTCTTGCTGTGCTTGTGCTGATGTAAGAAACTGGAAGTGACAAGGATTTAGTCACGTCTGGTTTCAGTGTCTTATTTAGCAATTTTTTCCCAGATTGTAAAGCATCTGATCAAACTGTTTTCAGTTTGATTAGATGCTTTCTAATAGACCCCTAATCTCTTCAAGAGGACCTGTCATACTTGTTGCTATTACAAGGGATGTTGTTCATCCCTTGTGATAGCAATAATCTTGATACAAAAGGGACAGTGCAGTTTAAAAAAAGTTTTAAATAAAAAAAATTAAAGTGGCTCCATCTCCCTGTTGCCAAATGCAAATGCATACGTAAGTCCAGTATGCATATGTAAATAGTGATTGCACCAAACATGTGAAGTATAAAGTGAGATCCATAATTGCAACACCAGACTTTCAGTGTAACTCTAGTAACCTGTAAAGGAATTTATAGCCTCTCCTATGAAGATTTTTAGGTACTGTAGTTTGCTGCCGTTCTGCTGGTGTATGCAATTTTAAAGTGTGACATGTTAGCTATCTACTCTGTGTAAAAAGACAGAATTGCTTTTAAAGCACTCTGTCTGACGCATAAGTGCATCCATGGGATGGCCCCCCAGTATCTATGCGAAAAACTAAAAGCACACAACTCGAATCGCATTCTGCGATCCACCAACCAAAATCTGCTGCAAATACAAGTCCAAAGGAGAAAGAAGATTTGTGCTCCAAGGTCCTAGACTATGGAACGCTTTACCAACCAGCATTCGGTTGGAAGAGAACCACTTGGCCTTCAGAAGACAGATCAAAACTCATCTCTTTTGATGTCAAAGGAGACCGGAACAACGAGCGCCCAGAGGTGATTTAGTTTGCATGTGCAGCGCTATATAAGTTCTTCACTCACTCACTCAACATCCTCTTTTATTATACTTTTTATTTTACCAAAAATATGGTATTATATTGTGTGTGTGAACACTAAAATTCATTAGAGAATATTGTTTTCCTAAAAGTTTGTGTAGTGTCCTCTACCATAGGTAGGTGCTAGATGTGTAGTGTTTGAGGTTTTGTCTGTGCAGGTAAATTTAAACAGGCCTAATGCTGTGTGACTGACATGTGCTTCAGCTCTTGGGCACCTCCCCTACTTTCAGTGACAATGTTCTGTAAGAGGGGCAGGGCTGAGAGTTGGAGTGGCATGGAGTACATGTGGGAAACCCTGACCAATCCCCAACTAGGATTGGCAGGGGACAGGCCTCCTACATATACTCACAGTCAACCTGCTGGGGGAGTTGTTGGCTGGGTGAAATGAAAGATGGAATGCTAGATGCGTGCTGGAGAGACACCCCCATCTGGGGGGTGAATTCACCGGAAGTGCTTGGGAGCTGGGAGGGAGCCTCTCCTTACATGGTCATGGAGAGGTGTGTCATGGAGGAGCAGTTGGTCTGCACGGTCCAGATAAATCTTTCAAGAAGGACTCAGGACAGGGAGTCGATGAGTGAAACACAGTGGTGATCTGGAAAAGGCATGCCAGGGGAGCTGGGTGCAGAGCCAGCGGAGAGACTGTGGGGTGTTGTGTCAAGTCGCTGCAGTCTGAGGACTCAGGATTTGCAAGTCGGCTTGCTGGGATTAGTAGTCCATCGTCAAGTATGCTTTGCTAACTAAATGTTCAGGGCCATCAAGAAGGGGTAATGCAGGCCCCCGGCCTAGTATTCATAAAATTAAGTTTCAGCTAGGAATTATTCAGAGTGAGGTCTAGCCTGTTCAAGATGGTGGGACAGGATGTCTAATGCTGTGACAGGGAAGTGTTGTGCAGGAGGTAAAGAGTCCTGGAGGTAGAAGTCTGCTGGGAGAGTGCAGAGGCAGGAGAAGTTCTGAGGTGAAAAGTCTGTCAAGATTAGAGTCCACCATTTTTGTTCTGTGAAGATAATGAGTAACCATTTGCCAATGTAAAGCCAAATCAGCTCCAGCATTGCAAATACCAATTGTTCTATGGGCATCCCATATCCATTTCCCCCAACCGAGTTAAATCCCCTAAATAAAACAACAGAACAAAGCAAAAGACTGGCAGCAGGGTGGATATGTGTGGATGTTAGTAACTAGTGACAACACACCACCATATTTTTAAAATTGCAGCAACCACCATTTTACTCTCCATGGTCTCTGCTTTCAATAAACATATAATGTGTGGGGGTTATGAGTAATTTGCTAGCAAAAAAATGCTGATCCGTACATGTATGTGAGCACTGTCAGAATTAGCCTGGGGGTCAAGTGGTTAATTTATCTGAAAATAATGTGCAAACAATAGAAATCTGAAAATATAAGTAAAACAAAATGTCAAACACAATCTGTATTGCAATTAGTACAATTTAATTGTACCTTATGTATTTTACACAAAAGTACTGTTTGACACAGGAATTTTATTTTTAAATATGTACAAGAGTGAATGAAATAGCTTTGCTGGGTTCTGAAAAAACAATAGGTTTATAATTACATACAAGATGGTATATATACCATTGTTTTTGCCCAAGCATAGATTCAGTTTTTTCACTGTATTACATTGTTTTTTACCTAATTTCAAATGAGCTTCAAGCAACATCAAAGATTCCATTAAACAATATCCTCCCATGTTAAAACTTCATTAAACAAGATTTGCCCAACATCTGTTATTCACAAGACTATTAATCTGATTCATCACTTAGTGAATGTGAATTTATTTACCCAGCATGTGCCCATTTTCACTTTGCATAATATTCAAACCATGCCCTGGTTTGGAGTGAGGAATTAAAGTAGAAGTTCGACAAAAACTAACTTGAATCCTACTCACAGCCACATGCTAAAACAAACCTGTCCAGCCCTGTAAAGAAGAAATTGCTATACATACCTTTTTCTGCAGCTGTTCCGATCTGGTCCCACACTGAGCTATCAGCTGCAGATTTGGTGTGTAGGTGTGTGTAGGAGAGGCAGCTGACAATGAAAGCCCATAGTAACTCTATGGGTGACATCACTTCCCAGGAATTTCCCAGCAGTTGTTGGTTCTCTCCCGCACACAAAATCCGCCGCTGGAGACCGGACTTGATCAGCTTCAGAAAAGGTATGTATAGCAATTTCTTCTTTACGGGGCTAGATAGATTAATTTTAGGATGTGGCTGTGAGTAAATTGAGAGTGCAAATCAACATCAGGCCCCATTTTTCCTTTCAAAGCACCCCCCCACCCCCCAGTGTTGAAGGGAATGTGGGATGGTATTACTAGCTGCATGTTCATCGCTCATTTGCTATTGGGATACCAACTTGCACACCTGAAACACTGTAGTGGTTGGTTATAGAAAGGGATGACATTTTTTTTTAACATTTTTTATTAAAAAAATTTAACTTCCCTAGTGCTGAAACTGTCACAGATTCAGCACCATGGAAAGTTTATGAAAAGAGATATATGAAAGAATTTCCTATATTTTACATGATTAATCTCAGCTGTGCATTAAATATTTGGATGACATTTGATTTAGAAACATTCAATTTTTTGGGGCATCGTATGGGTGAAATTCTCCAAAAAACCTTGATAAATACACTCTAATGAACAAATATAGATTTGGAAGAAGAGCAAAAAGATAATTTAGAATGCAAAAATAATACTTATTTCCACTAGATAACCCTGCTTATTGCATTATTGCTTTGCTATTTATGCCTTCTGTGTCAGCTGCATGTCAGGAACTTCCACAATGAAATGAATGAGTCGGTCCCTAGGAGTTTGCACACACTAGCAGTATTTTTCCACACTGATCATATATTTCTACTGCTTAAAGGGTGACTCAACTTTTGATCAGCAATCCCATCTGGCAAGGACACAAACTGTGTTGCAGACTCCTATCTGTCACTGAAGTAAAAGTGCTTTGTGCAGAGTGAATCTGTGTGGGAGCGATTTTTTTCATTATTAATTAGCTAATGCACATGCAGTGTTCTAATGAAGAAAATGTGCAGCGTCTGAATCCCTTTAGAAGTGATTAACCCTTTGGAAGTATTTAGCCAAAAGTAAAATTTTAGTTGCAGAGGATGTCTAAAATCGGACTTGTATCTTAGTGCAGACTTTTGGGAAAATCAGTAAGTCAATCACACAAACAGGAAATAATGTTTCTGGCAGCATTCTGTACAACAGCTGTGTAAAGAAGTCCTTCAGTTTGCCATATTGCATTAAATGTTATCAACATGGGGCAATAGTGTTTTGCCAGGGGGTAACAAGTGTTCAAGAGCCTCTTCCCCACAGCCCTAGCCTGGTGGTTGTAGTGACCTGCCAGTGAGAGGGCTTATCAAACTTTGGAGGTCATGTTTAAAAATAGGGGGCCCCCAGATATGAGCCCCTCCTCATATGAACAAGTAAGGGGTACATATTTAAAATGCAACCAATAAATAAAGACAACCCCTTAAAAAAAATCTCTTCATTGTAAATATATATCTGTCACGATGCCTGCTGCACATGGACTCAATGAAATTAAAAACCTGATGACCCAATTATGATGGTACTGCTCGCTGAATGACAGTCATCGGCCATATATAGGATGAATCGTGGATAGTGGTGACATCCTTGACCAAATATTGCCACTGGAAATTTTTGTCAATGTCATTGCCTTAATATGGCCAGTGACTATAGTTGGGAAAATATCTCACTGTTATTTCTGCCCCATTGCTTACGTAACCAGATATTCCTTTATGTGCCGGTGATAGTGGCAGTTACTAAGAATTCAGCAGGTGCCAGGACTCACTGCTTTTTTAGGAGCCATTGACAGTGGAAAGTTGTCACATACAGAAGAGGTAGAAATATCACTTCTATATATGATGCTTAAGAGATTAACACCTACGAAGATGTCCTGACACCAAAGTTGAGATAATGTAACTAGTAACTAGAACCAGGTGGTTTTTCCTTAAAATCACAGAACAAGTTGAGTTATTCACTTTAAGGTCAACACTGAGGACAAGGGGGCACTCTTTACGTCTGGAGGAAAAGAGATTTCACCTCCAAATACGGAAAGGTTTCTTCACAGTAAGAGCTGTGAAAATGTGGAACAGACTCTCTCCAGAGGTGGTTCTGGCCAGCTCAGTACATTGCTTTAAGAGAGGCCTGGATTATTTCCTAAATGCACATAATATAAGTGAGTACTAAGTTCTGTAGGTAAAGTTGATCCGGGGTAAATCCGATTGCCTCTCGGGGGGATCAGGAAGGAATTTTTTCCCCTCCGGTAGCAAATTGAATCATGCTCTGCTGTTTTTTTTTGCCTTCCTCTGGATCAACTGTGGGTATGGAGTTGGGTGTATGGGATGTACTGTGTTTTATTTTGTTTGTTTATTTATTTATTTTTATGGTTGAACTGGGTGGACTTGTGTCTTTTTTCAACCTGACTAACTATGTAACTATGTAAGTCCAGTTGGATTTGACTAACAAATACTAGTTATACCATGATCTGGATACATTGAAACATTCATATAAAGTGCTTTAATACAGTGCTATGCATTACTATATTGTGCTACATTACTGTGAATTGCAGTGTAGTGGGCTACATATTTTTGTGTATACCCCCCCCACCCATTGTTTGCAGTACACAGATACCCCTAATTCTATCCTTTGGTGTGTTTAGTTTCTGTTTAGGAATTATCAGATGTTTAGGATAAGAAAGAGAGTATCAGGAACAAAGAGGGAGGAGACAGCAGGCATAAAGCAGAAAGAAGCAGTGATTTTAGAGAGGAAGAGAAGAGAAGCAGAGGAAGAAGCTAGCCTATCCCACCAGTTGGCATTAACCCACAGGTATCATCTGCTGCTACAGGTATCATCTACTTTTATCCCCTGGCCAGTCTATGGAGCTCTGCAATATGGGCCTCTTTTACACATCTGCTGATGGCAGCATTTTTGTACTCTGAAGCTTCTGCCTGCGGTGTGCTATTACTGGGTGGCCATACTTTTGGACCTCTAATACAAGTGGAACATGACAGATCTAAAGCTACCTTCTAAATGCATTATACCTTTAGGTTTGTAACCTAATTATATGTTCTGACATTGTAAAGGTGCCCCTAATAATGGTTCCAAAACTGTACCTCAGCTGCTAAATTTGTATTCTTTACTGCAGGGTAAATCATGCTCAGTGTCTTCAAGTTTGTGTTCTAGCACTCAAAATTATTTGTGACTATTGTCTTTAGAAAATACACTCTATTGTATCAAGATATAATCTGGATTGTTGCTCCCTTTTATATATCCACCTATTCAAGCTTCTTCCATACAGCCACTGTAAAATATTTGTTAGTTGTGTCTTCTGGGATTATTCACCTTTATTGTTATTTCATGATAAAACCAGTCACATCTCTCCCTCTTAAAATTGAGGCCTAAGCTAAGTTGTTTACATACTATGCAGCAGGGATGAGATTAAGGTTTGATCTGAACAAAATATTGATCTGAACCTTAGCTTTTTGGGAGCTCCAATGAACACCTGAACATGTACCATGTCAGTGTAAGACGAATGTTATGTGTATTAATGGTATTAATAAAAATAGAAAAAACTGCACTCAGGGCAAAAAAAATATATAATTAAAAAGTACTCAGTGAATCATAATAACAGACAGCAGCACTCACCGGTATCTAAATACAGAAATACCACATACATAAAAAGGAAAAAGCATATTGCACTGTCTCTTTAAATACAAAATGTAAAAATAAAGTCTCAGTACAATAAAACAGCAAGTAGTAGGAGGTCTTAGAAAGCTAATAATCACCAATGCTCTCCAAAGTTATTATAGCCAGCATCTCAGCTACAGTACTCAAAACTCCATATGGGTCAAACCAGTGAATAGTCAGCATATAAAAATAAAGCAGAGGAACTCCATAGTGTGGTAATAATCTGCAATTATTTTATTTAAAATTAAGAAATACTCACATGTAAAAGCAAGCAAAACTACATATTAACATGACAGAATGTATTGATAGTACCCCTACTCATTCTTAGTGAATGAGAAGGGGTACTATGTAAACAGGTTAAGGGCATCTCTTTTAATGTTTCACTTTAAACATTACTGAAATCGCTGATCCCACCAAATAAAATGATTTTTTTTGCTTTGGTATATGTCCCTCAAGCATGGCTATGGCCTCTGAAATAATACAATAAATAATTTTTATTTGAAGATACCACCTGCCTTGTCTATTACTCTTAAGACCTAATCAAGCTGATTACATACTTTCAGCCACTGAACAATATTTGTGGCTATTGTGTCAGATAATACACTAGAGTTTTTATTGCAAGAAAAAAAAACTGCTTTGTCTCTTTCAAATTCGGGTTAGGGAAGGGGGTTTAAAATCAATTGAAATTAATTGATTTCAGCCACTACTTCTAAAAATAGAAGTTTGCTAATGACCTGCTTTTTTATTCCTATTTTATTAATAAGGATAAATTTAGCTTAAAAAAGAAAAAAAAAGTTCTAAAGCTGTTATTGTGAATTATAATAGTTATATAGTCAGCAAGCCAGTAACACAATTTAAATAGGGGGCAGATTTACTGCTATTGCAATTTTTGTATTTATAGGTACCATCAAGTCCTCTGTAGCTGAAAGGTACAGTATGTTTAATATGTATTCTGTCTCATCTTAAAGCCCAGCTCCAGGAAACCTAAAAATCCTCCCTTGCAGTGGAGCTGTGCCCACACTACAGGGGTTAACTGCTTGTTTATTTCTAGGGGACAGAAACATTTTTGTTTTACCGTATTCTACACTCCACTGGAAGATGGGACTTTCCCCCATTCTGGCAGTGGACTGTTCCTTGGCATCCTCATGTCTGATACAAAGTTATGGTCCCTGTATTTGTCTTGATGATGTCTTGATGATGTCAAAGTGTCTTAGTATAAGTTCTTTATCAAGTTCTTTAGACATAAACAAGCAGTTTACCTTTGCAGTTCCGGAACGTCCCTATTGAAAGGGAAGATTTTTAGGTTTCCTGGAGTTCAGCTTTAATATGAGTATAAAGAAAATATTACTGGGATACAGATACTCCTTTTACCAACTTACGTGTTCAACGACCGCTCGAACTTAATATACCAGCTCTCCCCACCCGAACGTCACGCTGTCCACATTGTATTGTATAGTACAGTACAGAATTTTCGTTTGTGTTCTGTACTTATGCAAATTAACACAACGGTATTGAGCTGGAGTTATGTGTTTAGACCTTTTTTCACAATACAGTAACTGTACAGTAGTTAAGAATGCTTAAAAGTTTAATTACTTGTGGCTACTCATTTAACGACCAATTTGTTTAACAACCTGGTTGTTGGAACAAAACCTGATCATTAAGTGAGGAGAGCCTGTATTATAATGTTTTTTTGTATTTCAATAGGAATTGTAACATCAACTTTCCTTCACATGTAAGCTATGACATTTCTATGACATAGTCAAGTATCTTAAATTATAGCACAGAGGAATAGTACTTCCACTGCAATTTCCCATACTAAGTTATATTCCACACAGTCAAGAAGTCAAAGAGGCATTTCGTCTCTAACTATTAGCTGGATGTTAAGTTCAGAACAGCTCACGCTCTTTCAAGTGAAAACATCATTTCACAACAATTAGCCTTTCTGAATGCCTAAGGTTTTCTGAGATCATCTCTGATTTTAAACTCTAGCATTCCAGTTCACAGCACACAGTGCTGCTAAAGCTTAGTCGACAAACTATTTTGCAAGTTTACTATATAAAACCCAGTTAATCACCAAAAACACTTTGACATTGACATCATGAAGACATGGTGTATGACCTTAAACTTTTCCTTGAACAGAAAATATCTTAGAAATAGATAATCATATTTTCTAATTATACTGTAGCTGATGGGTATTAGTCATTATTGTAACTTGATCACTATTCAAAATACATTTAGATTGAGTATTTAACTGTATTGTATTAACTAAAATATATTTTTTCATACAAACATAATTGTGTTCTGTTAGCATGTTATCAATACTATCCCTGGAATTCATAAAGAGTGTCAAAAACACTCTTTAGAATTCCAACACACCTCCACATGACAAATGTCAGTGCAAGCACCAAGTGTGGAATCTTACTGATTGTGGAGTGTCTATACGGACACTCCAGCCTCAGTACACCTCCCTTTCTGCTGCTGAAGCTGTAATACACACAACACAGCAGAATGGCATATTGTACCAGGGTTGGAGCCTGGTGGGTATTTACAGAAACTAGTTCCCCTTAGGTCAACTCCCCTTGTGATTGAAAGCAGGCAGTGGGCATATCCTTAATAAATAAACAACCTTTTATTGGCAAAAGAATCCACCTACTGCCTTCTGTCAATTGCAAGGTAAGGGTGGACCTAATAGGGAACTGGTGTCTCAGCTTACCATCAGGCATCACCTACTACAGCATCATTAGTTGTAAGGAGTCTGTCTACTCTGAAGGAAGGGAGCAGCAGCAGGAAATATGCTGCTCTGGAACACCGCAGACAGAGGACGACACTCAGTATGTCTCTGTATGTCAGTTTAGAGTAGGTCCTAATTACCTCCACTTTTGAGTTCTAAGAATTGAAGGTAGGTATTTTTTAATTTGGTACGTTGTGAAAGTATCACACATGTTGGTAAAATTACCAACATGGTACTCAGTAGGGACTTTTGAATTTTAAAGGGCCATAGCATCAATAAACTCTTCATATTTCTTTATTAAACTCCCCCCTATATATGCAATTGACAGCATCACATAAATAAAGCAATTAGTAGTTTTCACAATATGCAATATGTTCTATGTAATAAAGTAATATGTTGGATGAGCTGAGGCAGGCTAATAAATTATATAGAATGTTGGTTATTGTATGAATGAATGAATGAATGAATGAGGAACTTATATAGCGCAGCACATGCAAAGTAAATCGCCTCTGGGCGCTTGTTGTTCCTGTCTCCTTTGAGATCAAAAGAGATGAGTCTTAATCTTTCTCCTGAAGACCAAGTAGTTCTCCTCCAGCCGAATGCTGGCTGGTAAGGCGTTCCATAGTCTGGGCCCTTGGACAGCGAATCTCCTGTCTCCTTTGGACTTGTATCTGGCTTTCGGTATCTGAAGCCGATTTTGATTGGTGGATCGTAGAATACGATTGGGATTGTGAATTTTTAATTTTTCGCATAGATAATGGGGAGCATTCCCATGGATACATCTATGCGTTAGACAGAGAGCTTTAAAGGTGATTCTGTCTTTAACTGGTAGCCAGTGAAGGGATCTCAGTGAAGGTGAGATTGATTCCCAGGGTTTTTTCCCAGTCACAAGTCTGGCGGCCGTATTTTGAACGACTTGAAGACGAGCGATTTGGTACTTGGGGAGTCCGAGGTAGAGGGCATTTGCATAGTCCAGTCTGGAGTTTACAATAGCTCCTACCAGGACTGCTATGTCATTCTTGGGAATAAAAGGCGTGAGTCTGCGTAGTAGGCGCAGCAGATGGTGAGATCCGCTGACTACTGCCCCTATTTGTGCGTTCATTGTCATGTCGGAATCAAAGATGACCCCAAGACTTTTGACTTTGGCGCTAGGGGTGATGATTTTGCCCAGAATGTACAGCTAACTATGTTTTTCTATTATTGTACATACACATAACATACTTGCCAAAGGTATTACAAAGTACAATAGATACATACTAAGTACTCAAAGCAACCAGCCAGAACTGTAAGCAGATTATCCAAAGAGTAAACTGTGAATGGTAGTATGGGCTAAAATACTTTGCACCCTTCCCTTTTCACTGCTTTTTTAAATAAGGTTATTATTCCCTTAACTTTTCACCATCAAGGCTTTAATTAATAGAGGAACATAGCTTAACTCTATAAACATCAATTTGCTCAAATTGGCATCCTATGAAGATATTGTCTACAGTTGCTCATTTACACCAAAACTAACTGAAGTTGTGAAAACATTTTTGTACCACATTAACGTCAATGTCTATCATAAAAACTTTCCGAATTTGACATGGACTAACACAAACAGAAGCTAATCTGATTGCATATTCATCCAATCCTATTGTTCTACTTGTTTAAACATTTGACAAATGAGTGGATAAAAAATAAAAAAGGGTAGGATTAAAGTTGTAATAATAAACCAAGCTAATAGCATTTAGACAACACAGCTAACATTTAACTTACTGTGATAGTAATGGTGATTAATTGCTTAATTATTATTGTCTCAATTATAGTGGACCTATCCTAATAGGTGATTTATGAATTGCAGATAAATAGCCTACAGCCTAGGAAGCAGATCTGTTTTTTATTGAGGAAGCCAAGTTTCTTTCAAACACTGAACTATACTATGAAGGCAAAAAGGTCCATGGTAACAGATAAGTAGACAGATTAATAGGCACTGTATAATGTGTTCCATCTGTATTTCAAAACGTTAAGCTACAGGATAATACAATCATATTAGAATGTATTGCTTCCATTTTAAAGCCATTTTAGGCCAAAAGACTGTTTTAACAAAGAGCGTAGAAGTAATAATCTTTTTATTGTATAGAAGGCTGTGAATGTGTCCTGGACAGCAGGTATATGTCCCTGCTGGCTAGGTTGTGGTCCTTTTAAGGCGGACAACTGGCATCCAGTTTGTGTACTCAGGGGTTCTCACCTTTGCAGGGTGAGAAGTTATGGAGTAGTAGACCCAAAATTCAGACATTCAGAGAGCCTTTGGGTAGAAAAGAGAGGAAGAGGAAGCTGTAAGAAACTGTTTATGAAATGAATTGTGCAGAACTACTCACAGTGGTGGACTGGTTGTAGCTGAGACACTGCATAACAGCTGAAAACTGCCTCTTTGGGACCTCCAAAGCAGATTACCTACAGTCGAGAGTAAGGGCCATTTAAGGTGGTAGAAAAGGTTGTGGAGGCAAATTATAAAGTATACCAACCTGAGAAGCAAAGGGGGAACCAAATCTACCATGCAAATCTGTCAAAAACCTGGATAGACCAAAAGTAGGTACAGTAGCTGCCCTGGTTGATGTTAGCCCTAAGCCCCCTGTAGTGAAGGACTAGTCCCAGTTTCCACCGCACTGTCTAAGCCACAAATTCAATGGCAAAAGTTTTTTTTTACAAAAGAATAGACACCTTTTTAAGACATCAAGGCCTCACTAGGATGATCAGACATTACATTGTTACGGAGCCTAATGTGAATGTCTGAGTAAACCCATATTGCATTCACAAGGCACACAGAGAAGTGGTGTTAGAGGAAGTTCAGAAAATGCTGAAACCTGATATCATTGAGGAATCGTAGAGTGAAAGATCAAGCCTTTGAGGTACTAATACAGAGCAAAGCCCATTTCTAACTTCAGGAGCTCTAGTTAGTGCTTAAACCTAACACATCAGATGACCTGCTTGCATACCTATTCTGCTGGTCGATATGTGCCTCTCTACTTCAATTGCTCTACGTCGGGACTTTCGCGGCCGCTAGGGGGCGCGTGCGCGCCGCCGGCGCCCAGCGTGCGCGCCCCCCGCTCGCCCCCGAGTCCCGCGCGCGTGCCCGGCGGGCGCGATCGCCGCCGGCCACGCGCGCTCGTTCGTTACAGAGCGGGGAACGAGAGCTGTGAGTGTAAACACACAGCGCTCGTTCCTGTCAGCGGGGGAAACGCTGATCTTCCGTTCATACAATGTATGGACAGAAGATCAGTGATTCCCCCTAGTGAGTCCACCCCCCACATACAGTTAGAACACAAATAGGAACACACTTAAACCCTTCCCCGCCCCCTAGTGTTAACCCCTTCACTGCCAATGGCATTTTTATAGTAATCCAATGCATTTTTATAGCATTGATCGCTATAAAAATGCCAATGGTCGCAAAAATGTGTCAAAAGTGTCCGATGTGTCCGCCATAATATCGCAGTACCGAAAAAAAACGCTGATCGCCGCCATTACTAGTAAAAAAAAAATATTAATAAAAATGCCATAAAACCACCCCCTTTTTTGTAAACGCTATAAATTTTGCGCAAACCAATCAATAAACGCTAATTGCGATTTTTTTTAATGAAAAATATGTAGAAGAATACGTATCGGCCTAAACTGAGGAAAAAAAAAATTTTTTTAATCTTTTTTGGGGATATTTATTATAGCAAAATGTAAAAAATATTGCATTTTTTTCAAAATAGTCGCTCTATTTTTGTTTATAGCACAAAAAATAAAAACCGCAGAGATGATCAAATACCACCAAAAGAAAGCTCTATTTGTGGGAAAAAAAGGACGCCAATTTTGTTTGGGAGCCACGTCGCACGACCGCGCAATTGTCAGTTAAAGCGACGCAGTGCCGAATCACAAAAAGTGCTCTGGTCTTTGGACAGCAATATGGTCCGGGGCTAAAGTGGTTAACAAGACATTGGAAAGGTGATCTTTCACCCATCTTCTCTGAAACAATTAACATTGTACATACACTTTGCACTTATGAACTTATGTTAGCGACCAACAAAAGACACAAGAAACAAGAAAAGATATGCACAAACAGCAACACTCTGGCAAACATGGATATATTGGCACACCATCAGATACACACTTAATATATTCTTTCATATGTAGAAGACGCTCCTCTTCTTTCCGTTCTCTGAATATTTTTCTGAGTATTACTACAATTTATATATGTTGAGTTAATTTATATATTTTTAAGTTTAGATACTGATCTTGGATATTTAGTTGTCTTTCCTGGCTCTGTTTGTTTCTTTATAGGCTGTCAATATTTATGTATACTATACATTGTAATATACAACCATAAAATATGTGTTATTTATGCAAATTAAATGTATGTACTGTCCATCTAATAGAAATAATTATGTATTTTGGAACTATTAAAAAATTATATTTAAATATATTTAAAAGAAAAGTCCAATTTATAATACAAATGTGTTTTAAGTTAGTTTAGCTTTCACAATTAAATCAAATTAAAGCCACTATGCAATCCATTATTACAAGCAAGAACATACTCAATTCCATAACTGAATTCCGAAAAAACTACCTGGAGTATATCTATAGCAACCAAGTACCTTAGTTATATCACCTGAAGCAAAAACAACTTCCACTTGGAAGATAACTTCAAAATGACCTTGGACATTTTCAAAAAGGCTGCCAGCTGTGGTCAATGATGTGTATTGTGACAAACACTGCTGCTGATGTTTGTGAGTTTATTAGCCTTTTCTAGCATATTCCATGATAAGAACTGTGCAAAAATATTGCCTTTACAAATACTTTGATGATTTACAATCACATATACTTTGTTTGATTGATTGATTGATTGAGTGATTGTTTGATATATTATGTAATGCTAATTCTTCTCAACTTAAGGAACAGGAATGCAATATAGATTCAAAATTGGGTGGGGTGGGGTGGGACTTTAAATGTGCCCTAGTGGGATATGAGCAATAATGTATGAGACAGTCATTGGGCCGGATTCAGATACAAAAATGTATATTTCCGACGGCGTAGCATTTCCTCTATACACTACGCCGCCGCAAATATTATGGGCAAGTGCCTTGTTCAGAAAGCACTCCATAATATGCGGCGGCGTAGCGTAAAGTGCACGGCGTAAGGCCGCGCAATTCAAATTTCTGAAGTGGGGGCGTGATTCATGTAAATGAATCATGACACCACATAATTGACTTTTTTTTGGACGTTCCCAGTGCGCATGCGCAAAATCCCGTCACTTTTTTCTCAATGTAAACGACGTGAACGTAACTAATGTCGAGCCCCATTCCTGAACGATTTACGCAAACGATGTAACCGGCGTTCAATTCGACGCGGTCCCGACGTCCATACTTAACATTGGCTGTGCCTGCTATAGGGGTAACCTTACGCCGGTCTCACGCTTACGCAAATGGCATAAAATACGACGCGCCGTTGCAAGTACGCTCGTGAATCTGCGTAAATAGCTAATTTGCATAATTTACGCGAAGCCCCACCTAGTGGCCAGCGTAGATATGCAACTTAAGATACGGCGGTGTAAGCGAATTATGCCGCTCGTATCTTAGAAGAAAGCCAGCGTATCTTCTTTTCTGAATAGCAAAAAAAGATACGCCGGCTATTCTTAGTATTTACGCAGCGTATCTATAGATACGCTGGCGTAAATGCTTTCTGAATCTGGCCCTTAATCTTTTTGGATTAACTCTGTGTTTATGAGAAACCGCTGCACATGAAGCAGTATATTATGTAACTGTATTCTTGTGTCAAAGTTTTATATGTTATATTGATTGGGTTGGGTTTTATTAATGAACAACTATATAAGCTTCACAATGACTTAGTCGTCGTGTAAAAATCCATATGTATGTTGTACCTGTAATATTAATGTTCATTTTATATTAACTTAACTGCTTGCCGACCAGCCGCCGCAGTTATACGGCGGCAGGTCGCCTCTGCTCGGCGAGAGCGCGTAGTATAACGTCACCTCGCCCAGCAGCCAATAGGGGCACGCGCGCACCGCCGGAGGCACGCCCCCCGCTCGCCCCCGCCTTCCGTGCCCGGCGAGCACGATCAACGCCGAGCACCCGCGATCGCTCATTACAGAGCGAGGACCGGGAGCTGTGTGTGTAAACACACAGCTCCCGGTCCTGTCAGGGGGAGAAATGCCTGACCGTCTGTTCATACAATGTATGAACAGCGATCAGTCATTTCCCCTAGTGAGTCCACCCCCCTACAGTTAGAACACACCCAGGGAACATACTTAACCCCTTCTCTGCCCCCTAGTGTTAACCCCTTCCCTCCCAGTGGCATTTTTATAGTAATTCAATGCATTTTTATAGCACTGATTGCTATAAAAATGCCAATGGTCCCAAAAATGTGTCAAAGTGTCCAAAGTGTCTGCCATAATGTTGCAGTACTGAAAAAAAAACGCTGATCGCCACCATTACTAGTAAAAACAATTTTTTATAAAAATGCCATAAAACTACCCCCTATTTTGTAAACGCTATGGGCCAGATTCACATACACTTAATATTGCGCTGCGTAATCTAAATACTCTATGCTTCCATATTTTACCAGGCTCTACACCAAATTCTGGTAGATTTTTGCCCGTACGCTACGGCGGCGTAGTCTATTTCTCGCCGCGTAATCGAAATACGCGATTAGGGGGCGTGAAGCATTTAAATTAAGCGCGTCCCCCCGGCGATCGAACTGCGCATGCTCCGTTCAGAAATTTCCCGCCGTGCATTGCGCGAAATCACGTTGTTACGTCATTCGTTGTTTGAGTAGTGTCGTTTACGAACATTCCTATTCCCGGACAACTTACGTAAAAAATAATAAAAGACGTTGGAAAACGTAGAAATTCGACGCGGGAACGACGGCCATACTTAACATGGGCTGTCTAATATTAGAGCAGAAAAAGGCTGGTATAGTGTTACGCAAAAGATGACTAAAGGTGCCGTAAGAGATTGCGATTGAAGATCGTAATTTCGGGGATCGCCGGCAAAAGCTCATTTGCATACCCCGACGCGGAAAACGACGGGAAGTCCACCCAGTGGCCGCAATTTTATTGCAGCGTAGATCCGAAGGCGTACGAACACGCAATCCAGTCGAATTGAAGCCTGCAGCCGTCTATTCATGGTTTGAGGTTTTCGACTAGCTAAAAAACGCGCGTAATTTGAAATTACTCCAGTCTAACACCAGTTAGACAGGCGTAATGGCTCTGTGAATCTGGCCCTATACATTTTATCAAACCAATCAATAAACGCTTATTGCGATATTTTTTTACGAAAAATATGTAGAAATATGTAGAAGAATATGTATCGGCCTAAACTGAGGAAAAAATACTTTTTTTATATATTTTTGGGGGATATTTATTATAGCAAAAAGTAAAAAATATTATTCTTTTTCAAAAATTGTCGCTCTATTTTTGTTTATAGCGCAAAAACGAAAAACCGCAGAGGTGATCAAATACCACCAAAAGAAAGCTCTATTTGTAGGAAAAAAAGTACGCAAAAAATGCTCTGGTCTTTGACTAGCAATATGGTCCGGGGATTAAGTGGTTAAAATGTTTTTAAATTTACATCTTTCAAGACTTTTTTTAATACTTACATGATATAGGGGGTTATTTACGAAAAACAAATTCACTTTGCACTATAAGCGCAAACTACAAGTGCAAAGTGCACTTGAAATTGCACTGAAAGTGCACTTGGAAGTGCAGTCGCTGTAGATCCAAGGGGTAGATCTGAAATGAGAGGAAGCTCTGCTGATTTTATTATCCAATCATGTGCAAGCTAAAATTTAGTTTTTTATTTTCCATGCATATCCCCCTCATATCTACAGTGACTGCATTTCCAAGTGTACTTTGCACTTGTAGTTTGCACTTGTAGAGCAAAGTAGATTTGCCTTTAGTAAATAACCCCATAATGTTGTTTGTGCTACCTTCAAGGCCCTGACGAAGTGGGTTTTCCCACGAAACTCGTAGACCACTTTTCTGATATCCTATACCAGGACCAGCACACCCTAGACTCAAGAAATAGTAGACTGTACTTTCTCTTAGATTGTAATACATTTTAATGTTCCCATCCATGGATGGTAAATACAGATTTTCTATACTTTTAAGACTGTGTCATACATTTATGTTCATACCCCACTAGGGCACATTTAAAGTCCCTCCCCACCCAATTTTAGATCTATATTGCATACCTTTAATGGACGGTGCCTCTGTGGGAGTATAATCATTTCACATCTACCCCACCTCCATATATTAAGGAACAGGAAGTTTTAAACTCCATTTAAAGACATCTTCAGGCCTGTTCTACTATAATTTTCAAACACGCATTTAATTTTCTAAAGATCATCAATCACGGTGTTTATTTATAATGTATTCTATTATTTCTGTTATTGAGGGATACATTTCACACTGCTGCAGTACAATGGCTGCACAGTATGCATGAAACAAGACATCTCGTTTTGATTAAGCAAAGTATCTATAATTCAAAGTATAGCCTCATTTTGACGATTCCACTTTGAAAACATAGCAACATATATAGGATATTACCGAATTGACTGCATTATTTCCTACCTC